>JASVEL010009132.1:0-113502 GCA_032618575.1 Nicotiana noctiflora | reverse complement strand
AAACGTTTGCATTAAGTTTGGAATGTTAGCTTACGAAGTGATATTGAAGAACACTCTTACTTTGCAGGTTTCTCGTCTAAGGCTTTTGGGGGATCGCGTGCACTCAACCCGCATTGCTTTTGTTGAGTTTGTAATGGTATGCTTTCTTATCTTTCTTACAAGTTCCCATACTCTTACTGTACATGACTTAAGTGGCAAATATGCAATTGTATCTCATCGCCTAGTTGATATATCTACTTCTCATTTCATAAAACCAACAAAGTTACTCTTGGTTATTGTCTCAACAGTGCTATAACTATCAGTTCATCTTCTGCACTTCCAAGTTTCAAAGAGCTCCTTCCACTTTTATATAGTTTCTAGGCATGCGCGTTGTGCTTGTACCTCACATTGTTGTGTACGAATATAAAATAGGTGAATGGAAACTAAAGTTTTACACCAGTTTGAGGAAGCTGCTGATTGCTACCAGTTTAAATCTGGTAGCTGTGTTGGAACTTTTTTGCTTCTCTTGTTTAAGATTTTCTATACGAGTAAAAATATAAATAACTTTTGGTGTTAGAGAAACTAATTTTGTAATATTTATCTGATATGAGCTTAACTAGAGAGGCATAAATAGTAATGCTTTAATCATTTCAATCTCTGTAGTCTTTAACTAAGTTCACAATGCTTTAATCGTTTCAATCATCAGATTAGCCTTAAATCTTCTTACATGCTTAGATCCTGAGTAGTTGTAAACAAGCTCAGAATGGAGGGTATTGCCTGGAAGGAAATTGTTTTACTGTTGTGTTTTACTGAAAAATCTTTGAAAACTATGTGTATAGTGCAATATTAGGTTTCCTGTGATCCAATTTTTAGGTGCCAACATGGAAAAGTTTGCTTTACCAAAAAGGAAAAATGCTCATTAAGTTCTAAATTGAAGTAAAAGATAATATCAGCAAATGTGAACAATTAGAATCAGAAAACAAAGTTATGCCTGATAAAAAATTACATTACTGGCTAAAGTTAAAACAAACCTAAGAGAGTTCATCTTTTGCAGAGAACTACTGGATTTAATGCAGTCTGCAACTTTGGAGCCAGAAGTAGCATTTCTGAATGCATCACTTGTAAGTACACTCTTCACTCTCTCATTCAGAGCTCACTGGTTTTTGCTTTGTGCATTCGGGCTGATTTCATTTTTGCGCATATTACAACAGATTCCAGATGTATTTCTTGTTTTGGCAGCTGCACACAAGGCACTTGTAGCTAAATCACGGGATTCACCGATTACACGGACCCTCCACTCTGAGCTTGTTTACAACTAATTGCCTTCTCCCTTATGTTTGGTGGTCTTGCACAGATTCTATTGAAGTTCGTATGGAGCAGCTCTTCTCCAGGGCATCATCCATCATTCTTGCGAATATTTCCTTTGAGAACCTTGACGGTCTTGAAGAATTTGAGGTGCGCGTATGAGCATATATTATGTCTTTTAGTAATAGTTCTTGGATGGATCACAATTATGATAATTTTAAATATTTACCTAATAACAAATCTAATAAGTTACAAACAAAAGGCCTACAAATAATTTTTGAAGAATTGGATACCATACTACATGTAATACGGAGAAACTTTAGTATCATCTACATGCTTAGTGGTATGCAGTTGAAGTTAGGGGTGTTCACGAAAAACCGAAAAACCGAACCAAACTGAAAACCAAACCAAACCGAGAAAAAAACCGATATTTTTTTGGTTTAACTTGGTTTGGTTTCTAATTTTAAAAAACCGACAAAGTTGGTTTGGATTTGGTTTTATACCCAAAAAAACCGAAAAATAACCGAACCAAACCGATCATATAGATCCTTTAAACTACTTTTTAAACTAATTGTGCCTAACAAAGGAGACTCAAAAAGAGTTTGAATTATTAGAATATTAACTGTGAGTGGAAATAGAGCAATGTGGATGTGATGCTACGATTTTTCATTTCTAAAGAAAAATGTGCTGTCAAATACTCTCCTAGTCAAGTTCATATAGGAGCAGCAAATTAATTAAGAGAGTTTTGAGATACATTGAGATATGTTGATTATTGTGTATAGTAGTCGAAGGGTGAAATGCAGATAGCTACTTACTGACTTAGGTAGGGAAATAGCTAGTACTATAACATTGTTTTGTATCTTCTCCATTCCTATTTTCCCATACAGACATAAAGGAGGTAGGGGGAGAAAAAAGAGAAAGAGAACTCCTCAATTCAATGGCGAGAAGCCTCATTTCTCATGTTCGTATCCTCTTCTCAGAAACACAGTTCAAAACTTTCAGTAGCCAAGTGGAGGAACTATAGAATCAGATTATAGAAGGAAAACCTGGGAAGTGATTCTTTTGAAATCTTTTGTACCTTAAAAAACCGACAAAAACCGAAAAACCGATAAAAAACCGACAAAAACCGAAACCGATAAATTTCTGTTAATTTGGATTGGTTTGGTTTTACAATTTAAATAACCGACTTAATTGGTTTGGTTATTTTTAAAGTAACAACCGACCCAAACCGAACCATGAACACCCCTAGTTGAAGTTTGCTGATCCTCCTATATGAACACATGCTTCCTAAGGAAACTCCACTTAAATTTTTCAATAGGTGCTTCCCACTTCAACTCCAGATCTTTCATCTGAGGGTACATTAGTGTTGTCAGGCAGATACCGTAGAGTATTCCCCGAGATGCTTAAAGCTAAAGGAGTCCTTGCAGACTTGAGTATAGTGGACCTTTAGGATGAGAATGTATAATGGAATTGCTCCTTGGTTTGAGGTGGTTGGAATCCTCGAACATATGCAACAATGAGTACATTGGTTTGAAAGATGTTGTATTTTACAGAATAATTTGGTTTTTAATTCAACCATAGCTAGGCGGTCGGCCTGAATCCCTTTCGCTGGAAAGTTAGGTTGTGTATATAAGGTCATTTTTATGGGTATATATTATATGATGATAATCCTTGGCTTATATTTGACTTGTATATATTGCATTGTGTATTTTCTTTTTTGTTCTTTGAATCCCCTCGGTAAAAATCTTGCACCCGCCACTTAATTCAATGCTTTTTATTCCCACTTGTGAGTTGTGAGTTATGTTGAGAGCCTTCTTTTGGAGCGTGGGTTGAGAAACTGGTTTGGAATGTGAGACCAGGTTATAGGTTATCTTTGGAAGTATTTTGTTTGCATTGAACGCATGTGGTTGCTTGATTAGTGCAACCACTTAAACTTTGCATTTGTGTCATGTTAGCCACTGATGTAGAACTTTTAAGCTGGTTCTCAAATATGGGAGAAAACTTTGTGGATACCATGCCCTCTTGAGGCTTAATGGTCTTTGTGGTTTATTTTCCTTTTAAATCCTGTAACGGGATTAATTTGATATATTGTTCTTTTTTAGTAGCTTGCATGTACATTTAATGTCCAAATTTGGGTCTTGATAATGTATTTTTGTAGAAGAGCTTGGCTCATGACTAGTATCTTGTATGTCCATTATTTTCTTTTTCTTGTTTGATCAATTCTTTTAGTCTAGGCATTCAAGATGAAAGGTAATGACTTTATTTATCCTCTTTTTAGGTGGAGTAGATCAAGAAATAGAAGATGAAGTCAATGAAGATCTAGACCTTACTTAAGATGAATTTTGAATTGCTATAGATGAATGTTCTAGTAATCTTTTGTTGTCAATATTTTGAAACTTACAATCTTGAAATGTATTAAACTTATGCACTTGGGTTAGAACATTTACTTTTATGGATATTATTAGTTTGTTGGATGAGTTATATTATTAATAGTTTTATTTTGTGATTTATTTAAATTTTAGTGATAATATATATATATATATATATATATATATATATATATATATATATATATATATAACATGAGTTATATTTATGTTTTAAATAAACTGTTACAATAGCCTACCAGAACTGTTGCAATAGGACACAAATGGCGTTCCATTAGAATGTAAACCGTTTCAATAGATTTGGTAAACCGTTCTAATAGGTAGTTAAAAACCGTAGCAATACAAAAATAACCGTTACAATAGCTTTAAGAGACCGTTGTTATATCCATAAATAACTGTAACAATAGCTTACGAAAGTGTTGCATTAGATAATATAGTAACGGTTACAAGGCGTTGCATACACATTATACTAACGGTTATAAACCATCCCAATTGGAAGGAATAATCGTTCTAATAGAGAAACAGAAAATCGTTGCTATAGACGTCTCTATGGCAACGGAGATGAAAACCGTTCCAAGAACCATTCCTATAGGTCTATTGGCACGCGAGCAGATGTGACGGTCTGCAAACCGTTCCAATATAGCTGCGGCAACGGTTTAGCTACCTACTGGAACGGTTTTCCATGCGTTGCCATAGACAAATTTTTCAGTAGTGACGATAGTTGTTGGTGGTGATGGCTAATGGGTGAATGCCGACTAGAGGTGGTGGTTGATGGTAGTTTTGGTTGATGATGGTGGTTAACTAGTAGTGATTTGTAGTGGTGGCGATTATGATTGAAGATGGTAGTGGTGGCTGGTGATAATTAATAATGACAAGTGGTGGTAGTAGTTGTGACTAATGAAGGTGGTGGGTTGGTAGTGATAGGTTATAATGATGGACAATGCCGGTTCTGGTTGTTGATGGTGATAGGTTAGTCAGTTGTGCTAGTTGAGGTGGATGGGTATTTATTGTGGATAAGAATGATTATGGTGGCCGAAGTGGTAGGGATAGTGGGTGATGATGGTCTTGGTGGTGGCTATGATTGATGATGGTGGTGGAGTTGGTGGTGGTTGAGTATGGTGGTAGCAGTGGCATGGTGGTAGTTGATAATGGTAGCGGTGATGACATTTAATAATGAATATATGATAACATCTTAATTAAATTAATTCTCTATTATAGATCTTAATCATACAGACCTATTCAGACTCAATAAGTGGTTGTAAAGTAAAAAAACAAACATACTTAATGATTAAGATCTGAATAATTAAGATTCATACTTTAAAAACAAATGCAGTTAAAGTCTGAGATCTGAATGATTAAGATTAAGATCTTAATTAAGTGCAAACAAATGAGACCTAAGACTAACAATTATATGACGAGACAATAATAATTTCAAATAAGAATAGGCAATTATGAAAAGATAGAATGTCAGTAGAAAAGGTACAAATCTTTAGTTAAGTCAAATAGGCAATAAAAGTAAATATTAAAGCAATTAATTCTAATTAAGCATGTAGAGGTGAAACTACCAAATAGGAAACCCAATCAATTAAGAACAACTTCATACTTAGTGAATGTAAGGTCCTAAGAACCCTAAACGGCAAATTTTTTCACAAATAAGTCCTAGCGTGCACTGGTCACCTCGCATACACGAACTACAATCAACATAGAAGACTCAAATACCGAGGGAAAAATCCCTCACACAAGGTTAGGCAAGATACTTACCTAAAAAAAGATAGACCAATACTCTAAAATGAACTTCTCGGGGTGAAAAGAACTCCGGATGGCTCAAATCTAACCAAAATAACGTCAAATCACAAATAAAACTCATAAGAAATTAATACGGATCACAAAGTCTCAATCATTAACAAAATCCAAAAATTGACCCCACATGACCGCACCTCGAATCGTTCGAATCATGATTTTTTATTTTGAAATCTTTATTCAAAAACCAACATTTTCTTCAACAAAAAACACGAATCACATGAGAAAAATAAAGACAAAATTATGGAATATAATAAATTCTAGGTGAAGAACACTCACCCAATCGAATTTCTTGAAAAACCCACAAAGAATCTCTCAAAATCGAGCTCTACAAGTCAAAATATGATGAAAATGGTCCAACCCTCGATTTAGAAAACTTATATTCTGCCGAGGTGACTGGATCGCAAACGCGGAGAAAGGCTCGCGTTCGCGAAGGAGAAAAATGAGGTTGCCAAGAAATGGCCATTGCGAACGCGAGCTAAGGGGCGTGAACGCAAAAAGTAAGAAACAGAAACTTTCGCGAATGCGGGGTGACTAATACAAATGTGAAGAAGAAATAGCCACCAGCCTCAACTCCTAATTTTTACTATACGAATGCGAATGAGGGGTTGCGAACACGAAGATGAAAGAAGCAGACTTTCGCGATTGCAAAGGTATTATTCGAACACAATGAAGAAGGATGGTGCAGATCAATATGACACTATGCGATCGCGAAAGAGGACACCAGACACCAGAAATCAGCAACACAAAATAGAAGAAATTGGCCCGTAGCCTATCCGAAACATATCCGAGGCCCCCAAGACCCCATCTAAACACATAATCTAGTTCTATCACCTAACACAGACTTGGTTGGGGTCTCAAATCACATCAAACAATGGCGAAAATATAAATCACGCCATGAATCGAATTTATGAACTTTCATATCTTTCAACTTCAAAAACTTGTGCCGGTACCAATCAAACCAACCCGGAATGATGCCAAATTTTGCACAAGTTCCAAATGACATAACGAAGCTGCTCCAACTCTCGAAATTGTATTCCTACCTTGATATCACAAAAGTCAACTATAGGTCAAACTTCTCTATTATTCAAACTTCAACTTTTCAAATTGTCGCCTATTTGCCGCAAATTACTCTAGGGACCTTCAAATTCAAATCCGGACTAAGTCCAAAATCATCATACAAAGCTGCTGATATCATTCAAAATACATTTCGGAGTCGTTTACACAAAATTCATGTTCCGGTCATATTATCATTGCTTAAGCTACCAAAACTAGATTCCTTCTTCCAATCATTCGATAACTCAATTCAACCATGCACGTAAGTCGATACACAAAATATGAAGCTGTCCAGGACCTTGCACCACCGAATGGACCTTAAATTTTCAAAATGACTCGCCAAGTTGTTACATGAAAATACTAGAGAAACATCGATGCGTTTGTCATGAAGGAAAATATTTTCCTAGAAAATATTTTCATGGAAAATGAGTAGTTTTATCTCTTATTTTTCCTTCTTTGGTTGGTGAGAGAAAAATATTTTACGAAAAATATTTTATAGTGTTTGGTTAGAGAGTAAAAATATTTTTTCTAGGAAAATATTTATGCTAATCTCCTTATCTCCCCCCTCCCCCTTCCCCGAAGTCTATAAAAATTCACACAAATCCAAAGGAACTATTGTTTTGCTTTACTTTTTACGCAAAAATAACATTAAAATTTGTGCTCCATAACTAAAAAGAAAATACTCTTTTTTTGTTTGAAAAAGAAAATACTCTTTTTTTTGGTTGAAAAGAAAGTACTCTTTCTACAACATAAAAATAGAGTAATTATTTTTTTTGAATAGAAGAAAATACTTTTTCTACACCATGAAAAGAAAATACTCATTTTGTTGAAATAAAAAAATATATTATATTATGAAAAGAATATTTTTTTTGTTGAAATGAGAAAAGAAAATACTTTTTTGCATGAAAAGAAAGTATATTTTTAATTAAAAAAAAAATTACTCTTTTATATCATAAAAATTTATTCATTCGTGGAAAAGAAAAAATAAATCTATCTATAGATTGAAATGAAAGTACTAGTAATTATATTTCTATTTAGGGTGGGGGTGGTGGGTGAGGTGGGGTGTGTTAATGGTGACGGGGAATAGGATGTGGATGGTTGGGAATGAGTTTTGGAAAGCGTTTTTTCTTCTCTTAATTGAGAAAAAATTTTCCTCCAACTGGAAGAAAATGAGTTCATGAGGAAAATATTTTTCCAAAATATTAGACGAATCAAACATGAGAAAATTAAAAATATTTTCCGAAAAATATTTTTCTTGATACCAAACACACCCATATCTCCCATATTTTAACTAATATTGATGTAAGGAACATACCATTAATATTGTTTTCTCCTGCAATGCGGGGTATGAGGTAGGGTGTTATTTCTAGTTCTCTCATTAATTATTGTTTAGACTTTATATTTTTATACATTAAATTTATTTAAATATTTAATTTTGTACCCAAAAATTGAGACGTGCGTCGTATTTAAGCGTCAAGTTTCGAATTCATAAATTTTAAATTCTAACTTATCCTCGGATAGGATCAATCCCCTTACTTCCAGCCTAATTTGGAACATTTGGGTATTAGGTTTCTCTTCCAGTATTAGAATAAATTAAAAGAACACTATCCAAATAAATAGCAATATACTCCCAAAAAAGAAGCATATATATATATATATATATATATATATATATATATATATATATATATGAGATCAAACATCAAACGTTAGAGCACTAAATATATGAGATGAAACATCAAACGTTAGAATTCGTTTGATTGAATGGAATCATTGTTGTGTATTGTCCTACCAATCAAATCAGTGCTTGTACAATACTAGCTTTATAATAAGTAGGCGTGGCCAAACTAAAAGAATATAGTAATATTATAGTACACTACCACCTACCTCTTTTGTTGTTAGTTGTTGTTGTTGGCGTGATAAATAGTATTAGAATCAGATTTTGTCAAATAACTGTATTATTATGAAATGAGACTTGTGAGAATAGATTTCTTTGAAGAAAAAGAATATGCATAAGTTTTATACGTTTATCGAGTAAATATCTTTATTTACATATTTATTGTAATTTAATCAATTTTCCAACAAATTCCCACTTTGTCTTTTAAGATTACAAACTTTTATTCATTAAACAATTACTAACTATTCACTTATGCGACTTAATTATGCAACTAATTTTATATCTGTAATAGATAAAACTTAAACAATATGTATTATATACACACCTAGACATCAAAAGTGTAATGGGAAAGTAAAGTGGCACGTTAATATATGTTTTCCTCCTCTCTTCCCATGCAATCTCACCCATATAGTAGAGTAATTTTTTTTTGAATGTTTAGCATAAATTAGTAATAAAATTGACCATTTTAACCTTATTATCTCACATAAACACTCCTAACACACATTCCAACACTATTTACTCTAAGGACAATGTAGGAAAAACATTATTAAGTTATTATTGAAATCCGAAAAAATCACTTATTTTGGACCACAAAAAAAAACTAAAAAATTACTTATTTTGGACCGGAGAAAGTAATTAATAATTTTTTTTAATTTAAAACACCTTTTTTTTCTCACCCGATTGTCGGTACTCGTAATAGGGCTTTGATTAATCCGATTTTGTGCCATGCAAAACATATGGCGGAAGCAGATTTTTACCTAAGAAATTCAAAAAATAAAACTAGTAATACATACGTAAAGAAGCTAGGGAGTTCAATATTTAATATATCATCCAGCTCCTCGCGAATAAAAAGATTCCAAACAATTTAATTTGAATTAAGCTACCAGGTATGAGTGGTTTTGTTGCCGATATATATTAAATATAATATAATTTCCTTTTATTAATTAGGTAAAATTATGAAGTCTTATAGTGGTCATTGGTATGTATGTATGTTTCCGTTTGGTTAATTGCTTTATCAAAACCAAAGAAACTCTTACTGGACATGGTTCTCCAACTATTTTTCAAAACCGTAAAAACAGATTTTCCAAGATCTCTCGGTATTACCACTGAAATTCTTATCTAAAGTATTTTTGCAATTAAGATCACTTTCAATGAATAAGTGTTGTTATCATTTCTGTCTAAACTTATTTGTTAGTAATAATTATTCAATGAAGTAGAAGTGTTAAAATGAAAAACTGGTAAGTTTGGTAGACGGTAGCTAGCTTGAAAAACCGAAATTTATGGGGCCGTCGGGCCATTCTGTCAAAAGAATTTTTGAAAATGTCTTTAATACAAACAAGTATTAGTCCTAGTAAACTGATTAAACCTATTGTAGACTTCAAATGCAGAATTTTAAAGGTCAGCAGCTCTTATATAATCTTTAAACTTGACATTATTCATTTGCGTTAAATGCAAAAACTCACGTCAACCTTTTTGAACAAAACAAAAAAGTGCTACAGAGCAAACCATTTGCTTGCCATCAAGTGCGGCTAAAATAATCAACCAAAAACAAAAGAAATCTTTAAGCCCTCAAATATGGTGAGCAGAATCATGTAAACCGTATATTATTACTTGCTATATTACAACCGAATTACAAAAAGCCTAACAATTCACCTAATTACATCTTGTAGACATAAAAGTTTTAAGGAATCAAGTCAAATTCTAAATTAAAGATACTATATGACTCTAAAAGCCTTTCTTTTCACCGTGGCCTTTCTTTTCCCAGCGCCGAGGGTCGATTGGAAACAACCTCTCTACCCTCTCGGGTAGAGGTAATGCCTGTCTACATATTAGCCTCCCCAGACCCCACCTTGTAAAAATATATTGGGTTGTTGTTGTTGTTGTTGTTGTATATGACTCTAAAAATCCTAGGAGTCTATTAGGGTTTCTTGAATCCTACTTTACCCTAAACCCTAACTCACACCTATATAAAGGGATTCTTATTCCCTTGAAGAGGTGTCTCAAATATCCCACAAACTCACGGAACACTCACAATGAGACCAAAATATGGCCAAATACTTCTTGACAATGAAATAGTTCAAGAAGCCGGAGATCAAATACATCCCGGAGGTCTGCATCATCCTTACATTTGTAAAATACGCTGCTCTAGCCCTCGAATCACAGATATTATCAGGAGAGAATAAAAGAATCTAAGGGAGGAATACAATTGTACCCGCATCATTTTATCAATAAAATTGTATTTCTTCAAATTTATTTTGTGATTGCAATTTATTTTTGTATCACATATAATTTACCGCAAACACATCTCTAGTAAGATATAAGAACTAGATAACCAAAGAGACCATAGCAAATGAATAATACTAACGTAAACAAGGAAAACGTAAAATAGGAAGCTGTGTTTAATCGAAGAAATTACTATTCCTATGACAGGAAGGTCTATTTAAACGGGCCTTAACGGCGACAGTGAGCTTTGCACATATGGATACAATCATAAAAACAAGGACCACCACAATGAAGAGGACAATCCAAACGCATTCCTTTGCATCTTCCTTTAACCATGCATTGTGCAAATTCCCCTATCTTGTAATCTTCATTATTGTTCATCTGCCTATGTCTATGCTCTCTTCCATTATTATTATGTTTGTTTTGTTTCCTACATCCCCATGCCCACCACCCACCCCCACCACCTCCCCAACCCCATCCACCACTACCTCCTATACCCCCACCACTACCACCTCCTCCTTCTCTGCTGCCACCACCTCCGCCGCCGCCGCCACCTCCTCCTTGGCCGTTATCATCGCTTCCACCTCCACCTCCACCGCCACCTCCCCATCCCCGCCCACCCCCTCCACTGCCTCCTCCTCCTCCTCCTCCACGTCCGTCCTTTTCGTCGATAACAGCGTGAGTAATATTGTAGGTATTGTTGATCATTGTTGGAGCTTGAGCGATGCTAGTTCCATCTACAGTTTCGTCACCTCTCAAACTCACAAAAAACATAGAAATAAACGACAAAAACATTAACAAACTTTGTCTCGGACAACTGAAGTTCTCCATTTTTGAATTACTTGATTAAGATTCGAGTAAATTTGTCTTCCTTTTATAGTTGTTCGCAGGAGCAGACAAAGACACTAAAATATATAGAACATATTATGCACCTAGTTGTCTTGTTCTAGTCATGTTGAAGCTATCTAACGAACTATCAATGAGAAATAAATATAGTATTTCTAAAATACACAGAGAGTTAGTTGCCTTAGGTTTTACTCTGTCCCCACAACAACAAATGAAAGGCTGGGACTCATTCATGGCTTGCTTGAAAAGGTAAGGCAACTCATCAATGAAGATCCTCGCATTTTTATCGGACTTATTTTAATAGACACATAGACTCTGACCAAAAGATTTAGAAGGATTTAGGGACTGATGAAGTTTTATCAATGGAGCCCACTAGTTTCATGTTTGTTCAAGTACTTGTAGTTGGTTGGCTGCAGATGAGCCTAAACCAGTAGTGGCTTGTGGGAAACTGCTCGGGGAGCAAGTAACCAACATGTTGACGTTTATGAGTTTGGAATTTTAAGTCACTAGATTTTAAATTAATAATTTATAGATTTTTAATAGATTTCTTAAGATAAATATAGAGTTTATACAAAAACTATTAGTTCAGAAGAATCCGTAGGTCGTAACCGAAAGGCTAGCTCCGCCTCTGGACGCAAGTAGCGTATGTCTATTGTCACAATTTCGTGTACATATATATAATTTTATGTGCTAAATGGATATTTATTTTATATTATATTAAGTTAAGTGTGTCAAATTTATTTACCATATTGTACTTTAAATTTCAACCTGTTGAGTTTTAAGGGAAGAGACAATTGGCCCTAGGGATTTCAAAAGTTACCAATAAATACATTTTTAAAAAGTATTAAGACGCACCTTTTTGTTGTTGTATTTATAAAGTTGAAAGGGCATTAAAACCATGAAAGGTTGTCAAAAGGGAAAAAAGATTATTTGCAATAAAATCCCTTGAAGTTGAAAAGGCGGAAATTGACTACAAACTTTTATGGACATCCCAAGTTTGAGCAGGTTCGGATGGACAAGTTTTCATGGCAAGTCAATTTGGACTCAATCCGAGTGAACCCAGCTAAACGTTATGGTGACGTAGGGTAAAAATAGCACGGTCTAGTCATTCACACTTGTCATTTAAAAATATTAATCGTTTATTAAGTTAATGAAAAATAATTACCATTTTATTGCAACAGAGACCGGTCCAGCATAATATACTAGAGTTTAGTATACCTCTATATGAACTCCATCATATTATGCTGGAACTCCAACACACGGAAAGTTCCAGTATAATATACTGGAGATTCGAGTACTGTATACTTTGCTGGAACTCCAGTATATTATGCTGGAATTCTAGTATATTTATACTGAAACTCTATATGCTGGAGTTCTAGCATACTTATTCTGGAACTCCAGTATAATATGCTGGAGTTCAAGTATACTTATGCTAGAACTCCAGCATAATATACTGTCGTATTTTCCGTATTTTGAACAGTGATTTCGCTCAAATTTATCTTTACTGAAAAGTGACTAAATTTTGATTAATTTTGAAATTGAACTATTATTGAACGACCACTTGTCAATTTGACTATTTTTAAATTTCTCCCTGATGTAGGTTAAATGTATAGCCCAAATTGATACACAAGAAAACCTGTTATAGTATTTTTAAAGAAAAATATTATTTACCTTCGTTTTGTTAAGAATTAGCAGGGCCCCAATAAATTACAGTGCCTTTAATGGAGCAGTGATGAACAATTGTAAACCACCCTTATTTTCAACTAAATGAAATGAATACCTGATAATTAAATGAATCTATAAATATATATATATATATATATATATATATATATATATATATATATATATATATATATATAGACAAATTTGTTCATTCTTCTAGCCAATCTGGCCATTGCGTTTACGAGGCATCTGGAATCGTTGTTACCAGTTTGAGTACAATAAAAAAAATTTGTGAATAATACTGTATTCTGGGCCGGGCTCTTGCCTAAATGTGCCAGGCCAAACAGGCTTGGGCTCAAGCGGGCTGGGTTTTCGTGGTCCCGGGCTTCACAAGCTCAACGGGTCTAAGCCCACATACTCCTGGGTTAAATGGGCTGGGCCCACATGGCCATACGGGCCTAATGAGCTTTTTCTTTCCGGGCTATTTCTTAAATTTTTTTTTGTTTAAGCAATTTTCTATAAATTATATATGTATATACTAATATAAAATTATAAATTGCTTATACATGGCTATATATATATATATATATATATATATATATATATATATATATATATATATATATATATGTGTGTGTGTGTGTGTGTGTGTAGTATATTTAATATAGAAACCTAATTATTAAAGTGCTTGAAGAAAAAGTAAAATAACAAAACAAAAGTAAAACTAAATTATCATGCATAATAAATTAATAACAAAGTAAAACATTAAGCATAAATACGTCTAATAACTTTAAAATAACATAAATTATCGAAAAATCTTAAATACAAATATTCGGATGACGCTCAAGTATTTTATATGGCTCCTTAAAATGCATGTATCAGACCCTGAACAAAAATTTTAGACTCTACCGCAATTCTTACACTTTAATATTTGGCCTTCTTCATTTTCTTCAAGCACTTCAAAGTGTTGCAAAACAAATGAGCGTGCTCTTTCCGAACGAGGCTGGCTTGAGATTTGAGATTGAGACTTGAAGCCTTGAAAATTGGAGAGAAATTTAGATTGAGAAATGAGTATTGAGTATTGAAATGAAGAGGGGGGGGTTGTAAATTGAAAAAAAGAAAAAAAAGGGCTACCATTGGCAACGGTCATTGGGGCCCTCCTTTTGAAAAATTTAAATTTTTATAATGCATATATATATATATATATATATATATATATATATATATATATATTTCCTTATATAATTTCTTGTAATATATATAGTATTTCTTGAAGTCTTGCTTGACCGAAAGTGCTCTCTGATGCAACTGTTGAAGCTTGAATTGATAAAATATCCCGAGCCATCCTTGCAAGAATCGAAAAATATTTTTCTCTTGCCTTCCACCATTCCAAAAGATCAACGGTGCCGTCTGGATTCTCCTTTTCAAGTCCATGCGATAAATAAACTTGAAGCTCATTTAGATGTGAAGTCTCATCAAAATTATCACTTTGAGAACCCCTAAACTCGATCAAAGATTTAAGTGCTTTTAGGCCCGCAATTCTTTTAGACGATTGTGAACTAGACGAAGTAGGGGTTGGAACATTTGGCCTAGCATGATCTAAGGCTTGTTGATAAGCATTATAAATTGTTTTCAATTGAGGTTTTTGCCTCTGCAAGTGTATCAAATTCCTCATTTGAAAGATTTAAACCCTTATAAATATTTGAGTACCAAAAGTGAGGACCTCCTAATTTCATTGTAGGTTTAACATTGCAGCAACACCACAAATAGGGGGATAGGGATTTTTTTAAACTTTTCTTTCAATGCATTTATAGTAAGTTTATTAATTTTTCCACCCTCCGTAAATTCAACAATCAAATCACATAGTACTGCAATATAAACTAAATAGTTTGAAATAGTAGGATAATATCACATTCAATGTTACTTCTACCATTATTAGTAGTAATAGCAATCCGATTAGTTATATGAGTAAATAAATACAGCAAATATTGTTCATATTCATATTTATATTTATAAAATCGCTCTTTACGGTTGCGCGAGGCCAACCTTTATAAGTAGGATTAAAAACTTTTCTAATATAATGCACAAAGTTAGGGTTAGAAGGAAAACTATAGGGTAAGCACATAACGGTAACCATCTTTGCTAATTCTTCACGATCTTTATTAGGATCGTAATATAAAATAGTGTTAATTCCTTGTTGAACTAGATTTGAACCCGTACTAGGGTTAAGCGCAATATCTACACTTGTCCCCTCTAGTTGTGATTTTATATGAAAAAAATTAAACTTTTTCTCTAGAGTGTGTTTTTATGTGCCTAGCCAAACTACCCGTACCGCTACGGTCTCCCGTATATTTATGCGCCAGTAATTTCCTACAAGTTTTACACTTAGCCTTATTTTGTTTTCTTACTTAAGTAAAAAAAATTCAAACAATTGATGCTTCAAGGCGTTTAGAAGGTTGTATATTAAAAATAGGGGTTTCTATATGTGGGTCGGACGGGGCATCAGTTTGGTTATTAACAGAACTAGTAGGTGTATCATCTAAATCCGTTTGGGTTTCATATACATGCATTTTCATCATCATTTTGAAAAATAGTTTCATTAGGATAAACCACATTAATAACTTCATCATTTAATTGTTCACCTCATGCAACATTATGGCAAAATTCACTATCAAAAAATTGGAAATAAAGGCTATCACTATAAAGAATAATAGGAGCAGCAGGACGGGTAACAGGTCTGGGTCGGGGAGCCGGGTGAAAGGTAGTAGGTTGGCGACTACTTTCACCAATTTTAGATTTTCCCTTACCACCAAACATTTTTTTCGAAGAAAATGCCATGTTAATTACAATTATGCAAACTAAAACACACAAAAATATATTCTTAAAACTTAAGAGTTGGAAAGAGTTTAGTAAATTGCCGAACAACTTCTTTAAAATTAAAAATCGTTGAAGACTTGAATACTTCAAATCACCAACTTCATAATTTTTCACGAAATTGCAATAATAAAATAAGCAATTATAGAAGAGAAATTAGATATAGACAGAGAAAAATTGAGAGAGTTGATGAATTGGTGAGTAAAAATGAAAGAATGAATGGGTATTCTCGGGGTTGGAGGTCTAATAGTAGTCACATCAAGTCCTTCCCCTCTTACTAAGAATAGCTAGCGAGAGGAGTATTACTGATTATATATGAAAGAAGGCTTTTAAGTTACAGTTGAGAATTGGGAAAAAGTATAATTATATAGAGTTTGGGGGCCAAATAACTATTTTTTAAAATCCCAAACGGCTATTTTTTGAAGGCCAACGGCTATATTTTAAAATCTGACCGTTGGTCATTTTTTTTAAAAACATTTATGTTTAAATTATAGCCGTTGAGGCCCGTTAGGCACGGTTGAATCGGCCCAAGCCCGCTTGCTGGTCCCGGGTATAGTGGTCCTAGGCTCGTGGGGTACGTGAACAAGACCGGCCCACCACGGATCTTGAGTACCATTTGGGCCCGGCCCACTGAGACCGGCTTAACCCATTTGGCCTGCGGTCCCTATCCGATCCCGGGCTGGACCCGCCGACAGTGCACCATTACCAAAAGACTCTTTCTTCAGATGTACTCTCTTTCAAATGGGAATAAAAGCGTGACTATAATTGACTCGATTTAAAAATAATTACATTAACTTCACTCAGTTATTGGATCAAATCTAAACTAATTATAACTATATGTCCTATTTAAGGATGGACAAAAAATATTTATGACTTTCTGACTTTTTTACCTGACAAAATTTTTGGAAATTTAGCTTTGGTTAAATTTGACATATAAAAAGGACCAGAGGGAAGGACATATTATACCACACAAACAAGATTGATGGCTTCCCTAATTACCCATCACTTTGCCTTTTGCTTTCTGCTCACATTTTATTCCATATTTTCTCCTTCCATAGCTGAATCCTATACTGTCAAGATTCACAACAGAATACCACATGCTCTACAAGTCCAGTGCAACTGGAATGGAAAACAAGATCTCGGAAAACGAACGATCGGTGCGTTAATATTTATTTATACAATATATCTTCCTATACATAGTGATCAAGAAAACATACTTTGGTGTGCAATGGGGGCAGAGAATAAATCAAGAGAGTTTAAAGTGTTTGATTATAAGAGAGATATATCCCTTTGTGCCGAACACAAACTTTGCTATTGGATTGTTAGTTACAATGGACTTTGTCTATTTGGTCCTAACGGCTGTGTTCTGCACTACGGTTGGGATGACAAATTTGGTTCCTAAGTGTTGTTTACGTAACAAGATTATATAAGTATGGTGCAACGTGTAATAAGATTATATGAGTATGGTGCAACGTTTATAGTTTTCTACAAATGTTTTGCTCCTTAGGGTCTAGCATATATCGAAAGATTAATGCAGTTGTTACAGCCCACATTTTCATACGTGTGAGTACGTCGTAAGCCACTGATGTAAGTTTAGAAATGAGATTATATTTGAAAGAAAATAAAATATGTTAGTCATGTTATCTTGGAGGTTACAAATATTTAATATCATGAATAACAAGTACCAAGAGGATTGGAAAGCATAGAAGCTAAACCAATCGAAGACAATAAGTTTCGTCAAAAGTTGACAGGTTTGGAATGTTATAACATGTACTTTGGGGTGAGACTAGGATTCTTAACATGATAAGGAGGTTATTCCATGAATTCTTTAAGTCGTATGATAGTCATTTTCTACGTTTTAAAGGCAAGTAAGTTGGAGAACAAGAGTCGACAAAGGTTATCACAACTTACATTCATAAATTTGCTAAACATTAGGTCAAACGAAGCTAAGCATTTCTCCAAATATACTTGGGTGATCTGCCTACCAAATTAAAGATCTACGAGTTTAGTTTCTAACTCATTAAATTATTTGTCAATACGACATCGGAGTAGAGAGATTCGCATTTTTGAGAGACCGCGCAAGCAACTCCTAGTGGGACCCAGTTAGGCGGTAGTCGACCTACTTCACTTTATAAATGATTTGGACGCCTATTGTTAACTTATTTTCAACTCAACTTCATCTTTAAACTTCTCCTAACCCTTCTAAACAGATACCATAATGGTTTGAAGTGATTCCATAGTGATTACACCATATTTCAACATCAAAACTTAGTTATAGTGAAGAACAACACCTCTTTGAGCTCATGTTCTCATTGAGGATTGTTGTGGGTTGTGTTTGTCTGAAATTCCAAGTTATCGCTACTTTCTAAGGTGAGTATAACAACCTACTAATGGTGTTTAAGCTTGCTTGTATGTTGGCTAAGTTGTTAGGATGATAAACTACAAGATAATACTTGGATTAGCTTAATTCACTTCTATGGTGTTGTATTGCTATTGGAGGTTATTGTAAGCTGAATATAACTTGGATTTCGAAATGAAGTTACTGTAGGAGGTATGTGTATTTTGTTCTTTCATGTGCTTAGGGAGTTTGAAACTGGGTGAGCCATCTGCTCCTGAGTGTGAGTAGCGGGAGTCTATGCTCCTCCCCCAGCCCGAGAGACGGTCGGTTCTACAAAAAGCATAACGGCCTAGGTAGCACTCTCCATAAGGCCTACTATACGGACCAAAGCATCCTGAAGCACCGGGGTAGTTATGAACCCCTCTAGAGCCTGAGATGTCCCTGCTGGAACGGTGTGGGCCGGAGCCTCCTCATCAAACTCTATATGAGGCTCTGTCGCTGGTGTTGCTGCTCGAGCTCTGGGTTGTGCCCTGCTCGTGCCTCTAGCATGGCCTCGGCCTCATCCTCTGCGCCTCATAAGAGCTGCCACTGGAGGCTTGGTCTGCTGTGAGATAATGAAACGGTACATGTTCTCGCCACCTACGAAAGAACAGAGAGAGTTCAATTAGTATTAGGAGATCAAACAGCACGACAGAGAGATAAATAGAAGTAAAATTTTCCTAATTCTATAGCATCTGTGGGATAAGCACAAACTTGTCCATACCGATCCTTCAAACTCTACGAAGCTTGTCCGTGAATTGTGAGAGCTAGGCAACCTAGTGCTCTGATACCAACTTGTCACGACCCGAATTTTCCATCTTCAGAACCGTGATGGCTCCTAACAATGTACTTGCTAGGCAAGCCAACGTTATAGATTATTACGCTCTTCCCTTTATCCTTTTATAATTAAAATTTAATAATACTAAATCAACGAAAGTAATTATTTAACTAATTACTCATATACTAACGAAAGCTGAAATAAATACCACCCAGAAACTGGTGCCACAACTCACAAATATTCTGTGAATACTACAAGTAATGGTTTGAAAGAAAATACACATGTCTCGAAGAAAGTAAAACAGAAATAAAGTAAAGATAGGAGGGGACCACGGCCTACGGATGACTTCAGGACCACCTTGGGTCTCATGTCTGAAGTATCAGCAACCAACCTCACGTTCAGCCACTATCAGCTCCAAAATCTGCATAGAAAGTGCAGAGTGAAGTATTAGTACAATCGACCCCATGTACTGGTAAGTGCGAGCCTAACTTTTTATTTACTGCACTTTAGTTGAGTTTGAGTTTGATCGATAGTATTTTGTACTAACGATGTATTTTATGCCTTATAGGAGTGATTTTGATCTGTGTAGATGTTATGGAATGAATTCAAGTGATTTAGAGCTTTAAAGTTTGAGTAAAAGTTCAAGGAATTAAGACGGGTTTGTGTTCGGGGGTCAACGGATGATAGTTTGAGCGAACAAAGACTCTAGTAGGCATATTGCGCACTATCTAGAAAATAGATATAACGTTTTGCTCAAAACTTCATTTTGCTCCACAACTTATGGTTTGAAAGCTAACTCAAAGGGCTAGAAGTTTTATATTTTACGTTTTTTTCAAATTCATCGTCTTGCTTGCATAGTACACCAGATGGAACATTTTACTGATTCTTTGGCCAAGCACCGCACCAATCGCTATATCACTAGCGTCACACATAAGTTCAAAAGCAGTTCCCAGTTGGGTGCGGTGATGATGGGAGTTGTGGTCAATTTATGTTTCAAAAATTCAAAGGACTCTATACACCTCTCATCAAAGACGAACTTCACATTTTTTTCCAACAGTTTACACAACGGGTTCACAACTTTTGAACAATCCTTGATGAATCGCTGGTAAAACCCAGCATGGCCCACACTACCGGAAAATAAGCCTATTGAAACAGCAGGTAAACCGTTGCGATTGATAGGATAACCGTTGTCATAGCTGTATCGGAACGGTTAAGTAACCGTCACATCCGTGCGCGTGCCAATAGACCTACATCAACGATTGTGGTAACGGTTTACAGAACCGTGGCTATAGATCAAGCTATTGCAACGGTTTTTCTACTGCCTGAAGGAACGATTATTCAATTAAATTGCAACGGTTATAAACCGTTACCATATTGTTTGTGCAACGGTTGTAAATAGTTACCATATTATTTACTACTGTTACAATATAGTGTATTGTAACGGTTATGTAGACTATTGCAACGCTTGTTTACACCTATTGTAACGGTTTTATTCGCTACCGCAACGGTTTTATTTCTAATGCATCATTTTGTTACATTTTATGGAACGCTTTACAAGACCTATCGGAACGGTTTAGAATGTCTACAGCAACGACATTTATGCTTATTGCAACGGTTCTATTAGGCTATTTTAAACATATAATTGTCATTACCACCTGTAAATATTTGTAATTATAACCTGGAAATTATATAAATAAAAAGATAAAACACTTTATAATCTTTATATCCAATAAGCTAAGAATAACGATAATAGCAAAATGTTTTTAACCCAATTGCATAAGTTTTACAGTTCAACACTTCAAAAGTTCAAATACTATAACAAAAGACTCCAAGAATATCGACCAACAACTAAAGTTCTTTCTTAAGTAAGGTCTATATCTTCACTATCTCCATCTTCCCTTTCTTCTGTTGCTCCACCCTCTCCACCTTCCCTTTCTTCGGTTGCTCCACCTACAAAAGACAACAAAAATATAAGGAAAAGAGCTAATGACGAAATTTTTTAACAAATTACAACAAATGACAGCAGTATTAACCATCAATTACAATAAATTTTAACAAATTATAACAAATGACAGCTCGTTATAATAACTGTATTTACTTTGAGATCCCAACATTTGAGGAGTTATTCTCCTTTATTAAAGCACCTAGCTCAGGTACGACCAAGCACTTTGAGGATTCTTCTCCCACACATTTTCAATCTTTGCATTCAGTTAGTTTCATAAGTCCAATGCATTATAATCACTAGGCGAAATAATGTTCAACTCCTTCAACTAATAGTCCACATTTGATCCTTTCCCTGCATGGAATTGGTGGTGCATAGTCCAACCAATCCCCGAGGATATGGACATGTTACACACTAGCTATCCGCACAGACTACACCCAACAAATTGTCCCAGATAAATACTGTTTAAGGAACACGACCAACAAGCTGAACCAACAAATTGTCCCAGATATATTGCACAACCATTGCTATATTAAGCCACAGACTGACCAACAAGCTGATCCTGCCACTATAATACAACATTCTGGAAACACTAATCCACAAGTGCAAGAATAAGCACACAACAAGATGTGAAGATAATCTATCATCCATCCGGTTCATAAAAGAAAAATAAAGGAACAAAACAGCAAGTGATTCCTTTCAGTTATTCAACAAGTCATGTGGCCAGCAGAAGAAGTAAACAAATAAAAGCAGCACTCCTTAGCTCAAACATAACAGAACATCCCATTACAATTCAAAAGGAACAAGTTTGATTCAATGTTCTGCTAGCCAAGCCCGAAATTCAAATCCTTAGTTGATTACCCCCAAGGCTCTTATCAAATTAATATCATACCAAAATTAAATCATTGGATAATATTAAATCAGAGACAGTAGTGTAGAAAAGCAACAGAAGGAGAAGAAGAAGAAGGAGGAGGACGACGAGAAGAAGAGTATGTACTAACCTCGATTATTACTCCCAGTAGATAGACGATTGATTATTTGCACAACTTGTTGTGCCGAGGAAGCATCTCCAGGTGAATGAGCATTGAAAGCTAGCATGCTGGGATCAACCCGTAAGTCTGGATTCAGACGCTTAAGTTGTGAAATAGTGTTAACTGCAAACTGTAGTTCCATGGCATCTTTTTGTGCATTAAACTTTTCCTGCATTCTTTGTTGCATCCTTTCTTCCATTTCCACCATTTTTTGTTGCAGCATCTCATCGGTAGAACTTGAAGAGGTTCCAATATCTCCCACTTTTCTTTTTAAGGAAGTCTTGGTAACCCCACGTCAGTACAATCTTAGGCGTCCTGGATGCTCAGGTCCCATGACGGACGCAAACGCGTCAACTGATTGACTGCCATCTTCAGTTTCTTGTGTTGATTGTATCCTATCCATTTCAGCCTACAAGACCAAATTGAGTCCATTTTAGATTAGAAAGTATATAAAATTAAGTTAGTAACTAATAATAGACAAATGATATCAACAAACTTTAAATGAGTAACTCGTACAATTTTATTAAGAGTATCTGCATACGAGGCCTTGTATACTCGATCGGGCTTTCTTTTTCTGGTAGCCACAAATATATCCTTACTTGATAGTGGTTCAGAAGTTTCTTTCATATTTTCCTGGTTACATAAAAAGCGGTATAAAATAGTTTAGATTATGCCTAGCAAGTTCATATTTAAAAGAATAATAAGAAAGAACATATCGAACCTCGCATATTATAGCAAAACTTGTTTTACCAGCAGTGTGTGGATATCTCAACTTTTGGCGATTGGCTATGTTGGTTTCTTTCAGTTTCTGCAACAAAAAATAAACATTGACTACATCTGTTAACATGCTGGTAAGCTAACATGCTGGTAGTGAGACATTAACAGAAATAGCTAACATAGTAGTACTACGACATCTGTTGCATATTATTGTTACAAGAAATAGGTAACATGGTAGTGCTCTTCCTGTTGTTGCCTGTTGGCCAGCCCTATACTTTTTTAACAATTACAGCAGTAGTTTTAGGAGCCATATGTCGATCAGCAATTGTAGTCAATGCAACAGTAGCCTCCAAGCAGAAGTACCAGAAGCAGTTGCATAATCTAATGCCCCAGAAACAGACCGAAGGTTGAAATTTTGATAACAAGGTTGGATTTCGATTCCGAAAATTGGAACAGCTCCGTTACGTTATTTATGACTCGCGTGCAAAATTTGAAGACATTCCGGATTGATTCGATATGCTTCGACGCAAACTATAAAAGTTGGAAGATTTGAAAACTCATAATTCGATTCAAGGCACGATCCGAAATTTTTGTGTTGTTTAACGTTGTTTAAAGCCTCGACTAAGCTCGTATTGTATTTTGGGATGTGTCGGTATAATTAGTTAAAGTCCCGAGGGCCTCCGGTGAATTTCGGAAGGTTAATGGAGTTGATTTTGGGATGAGATAGCTGCTGAGAACAAAATCTACTGCTTCTGGACAGCATCTAATGCGATCGCTTCTGTGAGAACTTAGTCGCAGAACTGCCAACGCAGAAGCGAGGGAACCATCGCAGCAGTGACCGGGACAGAGCTGGAATTTGTTAGCGAGGATTAGATGTATCCTAAGTACTACATCTTGGAATTTGTTAATGAGCTGGAATTTGTTAATGAGAGAACTATTTGTTAATGCAAGAGTTGTTGTAGAGTTAGATGTATCCTAAGTACTAACTGATGTGCTGCTAATTGAACGACTAGATGGTAGCATTTGGGAGCAGAGCATTGACTATGAATGAAAGCCAAAACTCTGCTTCGACTGCCATCAATTTGGTCACCTCTCAGGAAAATGCAAAAGATAGGATAATTATGTTGAAAAGATGCATCCTGCAAATAAGAAATATAAAGAAGAAGCAGACTAGAACTGAATGGATAGATAAACAGACAGAAGCAGTTGACACTGAGCAGCAAGATTCTTGAGAACTACAATCAAGCTGAGGTGAAGGACATACATGAACCTCCAGGCCAAACTCATCTTGTAACAAATGGGAAACAAGTTGTTATCCTAGGTGATGATCACCAGCAGGATGATACTGAACCAGACTTTGTGGTAAACTATGATTTGCCAAACAGACATCACTTGTTATCATGTCGATGATAGAAATAATGTATTTCACATATAAATACTACCCGATAACTGTCAAATTTCACATATAAATCTCGAATTGTACGGTTTATATATGTCAATCCTTCAGTCTGTAACTAACATCAGGCCAAACGCCTTCCTTTTCTCTTCTATTAAGTAACGAAGCTATTAAGTAAAAAAGAACTGAAAAAGCACTGTAATCAAGATCTGAAAAAGCACTATACTTACTCCTACCAACATCACAATTCTCTTGGAAAGTAAAAAATGCAACCATAATAATTAGGCATAAGAGCAACTATATTCATGTAAATCATGGAACAATACTCAGTTTTACCTTGTAGGTATCAGAGTTCCAATATCTAAGAAGTTCCCTAAATTGAGAATCCGGAACATCACCCGGCCTATTCTCCATTCGAAGCTCGTCATTGTCATAGGGTTCAAAATGGTCTTTATATAACTGGTTTTTGTACTTTCTCCAAGCATTTGAAATTGATTGAAGAACCCATTTTTTTGCACCATCATGAATGTCATATTTTCCCTATAAATTTAGATGAGTTAGGTTGGAGTAAACAATATGAAATATCTACACACACATTGAATATTGTAAATTTCAAACCTTGTTAGCAGCCCTAATGCAAGACTACCACTGGAAACAACCTTAGAGTGCTTATGTAAACCATTGTACTCATAATCCCTAGGTTCACTTGCAAGTGCAATGTAACAAAGATATGTTTAGTACAAAGATAAAACTGATGCAGGTAAAATGCTTCCTCCTACCTACATTTAGAAATTTTGATCTTAGAGAAAAGGAGAAAATTTCACAGATGGAACTCATATTCTGACAACAATAACAGAAAAAATTATTTCGTCTTTAGCAATATTAAATACCTCAAGATAAAGATCACTGTATACAAAACAAGATCCAAAAATCTTGCAAAATTACAAGTATTATAGCACAACAAGAATGTAACACGACAAGTACTATAAATGTTATCAATACCTCAATTATCTATCGATTCAAGCCTCGACTGGTTGCTATCAACAAGTACACCAATATCACCAGATCCAGATCCAAAAATCCTGTAAAATTAAAGCATCAGAATAAAAGGCTAAAGGAAAACAAATAAAAATATATTAAAAAGAGTAGTATTAGAAACAAGAATAATTATAAAATACTGGTAAAAAACATTATCACCCACTCGAACCAGAATATATTTAAAATAATTTCAAAATTTCCCTATTTAATCATCTGATTCCATCCAGTCCCAATCAGTATCGTCAAACGCATCCTCTTCTTCCGATGTTTCTATAATTGTATCATTTGAATGTTGTGAATTAGATGGAATATCAACGACATCAACAGGTACATCGTCTCTAGACCATCTAATGTCAACATCAACTAATCCACCTAAGGGACCAATGTCATCATTAGGCTCTCTCCAAAATGCGTCCTCAATATTAGGGCAATTCTCTTCCTCTAAATCATACAAATCAACAGGGAGTTTATTCCTTGCATAATAAATATCTTTCTCAACTGGATCCTCCACATAAAAAACTTGATAAACTTGTGATGCCAACACAAAATGGTCATCCGTACTACATAATTTGTTAAAGTATACACGAGTTAACCCATATTCATCTATTTCGTTACGAAACCAATCACATCTAAATAGTACAACACTAAAACAACCCCAATAATCAATCTCAATAATATCCTGAATAGCTCCATAGTAGATAACCTCACCATCGATGGGATTTTGGTCCCCAGAGCTAGCAAAGCTATCGGTTGTTGCCGATAAAGTTACTCCACTATTTTGAGTCTTGCATCGGGAATCCCGTTCTATAGTATGAAATCGGTATCCATTAATAAAATATGCAGTATATCTTTTGGCGATCGTATTAGGACCTTTAGCTAGCCATCTTAAATAATCGGGTTCTTCAATCTTTTTAACTTTTTCTGCAAACCAATTGTTGAATTCCCGACTATGCTTCCTTGCCCTTTCCCATGCATTTGATCTACCGTGACTACCAATTAAATTCTTATGCTCCCTGCAATCATGAATTTTGTAAATCAATCATATCATAAAGAAAAGAAACACAGGAAATTAAATAAATCTTATATAATTTATCTTACTCGATAAACTTTTCGACTTGTTCATCTCCAGTATTGAACAGAGCATACCGATGGGCTTCATAACATAACTGTGGATCCATGAGAAAAGTATTTTTCTTCTTACTTCCAATTGGATGTCCTATCATAGGGAATATATGTGACAAATTTTGATGGCACTCATCATCCACAGTTGCGTATCTACTGAATCTTGTCTTCACGCCATCATGTAGGTATCTCGAACAAAAATTCAAGCACTCTTCCGCCAAAAATCCCTCTGCTATTGATGCTTCCGGACAAGATCGATTACGAACAAATGCCTTGTACTTACATAGGTTCCTCTCAATAGAATACATCCAACGAAGATGAGCCGGACCTCCAAGCTTAATTTCATTCACCAAATGAATAGGCAAATGTGGCATTATGTCAAAAAATGTTGGATGAAAAATCTTTTCAAGCTCGCAAGTTATTTCAACAATTTCATACTACATTTTTTCAAGATTTCTTCGCCTTATGACCTTACTGCATATGGCTCTAAAGAAATTTCCCAACCTAATCAAGGCCAACGCGACGTTTTTGGGCAACGCCTTTCTAACAACAACTTGGAGCAAGTAATGCATTATAAAATGAGCATCATGACTCTTGTGCCCAGATATTTTCATCTCCTTCAGTTGTACCCGATTTGAAATATTCGAAGCACACCCTTTTGGTAACCTGGCATTTTTCATAACGGTGCAAAATAATTTTTTTTGTTCTGGTTTCATGAAGAAACAAGCTTGAGCCAAACTCACACTACCATTGTCTTCTTCTCTTGGTTGTAGCTCCTTTCGTATCCCCATTTCTTGTAAGTCATAGCGAGAATTTACATGATCCTTTGACTTTTTTTCTATTTCCAATAAAGTGAACCTATACTAAGTGTAAACACGTGATTTTTGACCCTCCCGAGATTTTCTATATTTTTAGCGTAAAATATTTAGTTTAGTTTTAATATAGCTATTTTAGCTAAATTTGACTCTTTTACTTTATTTTTACCTCAAAATGAAAAATAACAAAAAATATAGTTTTATTAATGTTTCGTAGTCATTTTTAAACTTGAAAAATACAAAAAATAGTACTTTATATTTTTATCTTTTTATAAAAACGAAAATAATAAAAAAATAGTTTCATTAACATTTTGTAGTTACTTTAATTTTGGAAAATATAAAAAATAATTTTTGTTTTAATTATTAGTCTTACAGTTATTTTGCTTACGTAGTGATTAATTAATAACATCGTGTTCTCATTCTCGGTTCCGGGCAAAGAATAACATTCGGGTTCAAACTACCCGGTTTTATAATTTTCGGACATAGCCCGTAATAACCCGACACTACACTAAGGGGGAGGGATGGGAGAATGATTAAAAAATAAAAAGAGAATAAAAAACAAAAAAGAAAAGACAAAAAAGACAATAGGGGGGCTCACGTGAAGAAAAGAAAGAGAATAAAAGAATCAAAGAAAAAGGAGACTTGGGAGACTTACTGTGAGTCTTCTTCTTTAAGAAGAAAACGGTAGCACAGAAGAAAAAGAAAAAAAAAACAAAACGGAAGAGGGTGGAGAAAAGAAACTAAAATAACACGGTTTGCTTCTTCTTCCTGGAGACAAAACGCACAGAGAGGCCATTTTGGAACAGAAAAATATACAATACATATACAGGCTACGGCAGTCATCTTCTTCATGTTTTTGGAACAGAAAAAGACCATGAAAGCCTAACAATCTACTGTCGCCAACAAAACCACCCGTCGACCACCCTCCAACCATCATCTGCTCCGTCGACCACCCTCGTCACTGTCACAACCAGCAGCACGCTCAAACCCAATGACCTCACTTCAGTGGTGATGCAAGAAATACACACGCACACAGGTGCAACGGGCGGGTAGCAACAGTTAAAGATCGGGAATGAAAGGGAGGTGACGAGTGGCATCATAAAGGTCGACGAAACAATAGTCTCGATGTAGGTTCGTTCGAGTTGTCCGTCTGTGATTTCGAGGTGCCGAGTCCATCGTTGAATGCTGTTGCATTTCCGGCAAGCTCGAGTTCGTTGCCGTCTATGGGTTTCCGTCCGTGGTTCCACTTCGAGTTTCCGTTCCAGCCCGTTCCACAATTTTGCTCGAACAATTGTAAAGTTCAGGTTCATTTTGAGACCCAATCTTGAACTCTACATCTTTATTTCCTCTTATATGAATATGTTCTGTAGTTTATTTGGCATTTTAATTAATACTATGTGATAGTCTTGAACTCAATATCTTTTATTTCCTATTATATTCATATGCTGTGTTAGATTATTTGGCATTTTAGTTAATATTATGTGATGATAACAGAGAGATAGTGAATAGAAAGTACATAAAGATGGTTGAAAAAAAAACGTGTAAATGAATAGAGGGTAGATGATTCTGAAATTTAGAATAATAATTTGGAATTGTGTTATTACAAAAATGCCTTTTGTATATAACCTTCGAAATCGAGGCATGCTATTTAGCGAATTTTCGTGGCCCTCGCAAAGCTAAAACGCGTTAGTTGCTTAAGTGCGTATTTTAATAATATTACATTCCTAAACTCGGGTGCACATTTATGTGACCCAAATCCAAATCTCAACGGAGTCGAAATGTGTTGACAACCACGGGTGCACTGGTGCGACGTGGTTCGAGATACATTTTCACAACGTTGCAATTCTTTGTAAAAATAATAATAATAATAATTTTTATAATAATAATAATCAAAAGCGGTTAAAAGTTAAAATTTGCACAGAGGTTAAAGCACATAAATAAAAATATGTAGAGAAATGAGATAGAAACAAAAATTGCAGTTGAGCGACCGTGCTAAAACCATGGAATCCGGGAGTGCCTAACACCTTCTCCCGGGTTAACAGAATTCCTTATCCAGGTTTCTAATTTCGCAGACTGTAATACAAAGTCATAAATTTCCTCGGTTCGGGATTAAAACCGGTGACTTGGAACACCATTATTTTTCCAAGTGGCGACTCTAAATTAAATAAACAAATCCCGTTTCGATTGTCCTTTAATTGGAAAAACTCCTCGCGCCCTCGCGGGTGCGTAAAAAGGAGGTGTGACAGCTCTGGCGACTCTGCTGGGGACAGTGACCTCTGAACTTCGGTTCAGGGTCTAAGAATTCGAGCTCAGTTAAATTGTTGTTTTTGTCTATATCTGATTTTATTATATGTTTAATTAATGTGCTATATGTCTACCGCTTTGATACTAGTTGCACTGTATATACAAACTGCTATATGTCTACCGCTTTGATACTAGTTGCACTGTATATACAAACTGCTATATGTTTACCGCTTTGATATTGCATGAACTGTATATAAAACTGTGCCGAAAACCCTTCTCTTCTTACCTCCGGGGGATGTGCTTACTGGTTGAGACTCCCTTTTTTCTGTTAGTGTCAATACCCAAAATAAGAAAAGAGGCAGGATAAGTTACAAAGCCGGACGAGCCTTTTGGTTCCCGGAAAGGAGCTCCTTCCTCAGCCCGAGTTGTCCACTTGGGTACACAGTCTAGATCACATACCGAGGTTCCGAGCTTAGAATAACATGACTTCATGCCGGATCCCTAGTAGGAAACGCTTATTTGCATCACGTTGCATTTGACTTAGGGGACTCAACACAGGGGTTGGGTCCGTCTAGGACAGGTGACCCGGTAATCAAAGACCGAGCATATTATATGTTGCATTTATTTATCATGTATTATTATGATGATTGGTTAAATTCTTGAAAAAAAAAAAAGAAATAGAATTTTGGAATAGAAAATATCAAAAATATTGACGAAATGCTGTCGAAAATTTAAAAATTTGAAAAATAGGAAGAACAATTTTGTTGAAATAATTGGTCATAAAATAATCCGACCGAACTACGCTGGTTTGATTCTCCCCATTAGGTGGGATACGTAGGCAACCCTCATCGGGTCCAACCACCCCTTTTAAAAAATCAAAAAAAAATGTGTGTTTTAATTTTTTTCAATAAAATCAAAGTGATGCTGTTTTTGAAAATAGCCGAATGTTCCGAAAGGACGCCGGAAGGCTGTTTTTGCAAAAATGGCCACTTTGACTCTTTTCTTTTTGAATAATGGCCTTGAAGTATTCCTTATGGAAATGTTGAAAGGCCACCCCTTCAAAAAATTAAAAAAAAAATGTCGAAGTTTTAGTTTTCAATAAAATCAAAGTGATGCCGTTTTGAAAATAGCTGAATGTTCCGAAAGGACATCGGAAGGCTATTTTTTGCAAAAATAGCCACTTTGAATCATTTTTAATAATTTGCGGGCATAACCTTGAAATATTCCTTGTGGAAATGTTGCAAGGCCATAGCCGCAAAATCAAGTCCGGTTCACACCCTTTTTGCAAAAATAACCAAAAATGTCAAAATTTTTATTTTGTTATAAATAAGTCGGGTAATGCTATTCTTGCTTAAAATAAGCCGAATGTCCCTTAAAAGGACGTCGGAAGGCCGTTTTTGCAAAAATAGCCACTTTGAGTCATTTGTAAATAATTTTGGACACAGCCTGGAAATATTCCCTCGCGGAAATGCGAAAGGATGTATCCGCAAAAAATCAAGTTTTGAGTCATCACTCAACTTTACAAAAACAGCCACTTTGTCTAAATAAGCCATTACATGGCCAATTTATGAAAAATAGTCTTGTGTTGGTTTATGGTGATGCCGAACGATGCCCCATGAGCCACAAGATAAAAAAAAATTCAAGTTTATCTTTCTTAAATAAATTTTACAAAAATAGTCATTTTGTCAAATAAGCCATTATGTGGCCAATTTTGTAGAAATAGTCATAATTGACACCAAAAAATATTCTTTTTCTTGTAGAAATCTCCTACACAAGTTTGTAGTTGGAGTCGGCTTCTATAATTTTCCTTCAAAGAAAAAAAAATAAAAAAAAAATCAAATAAACATCTCTTTATTTCTTGCATTAATTTGCAAGAACTACGCTCGGTCTAATTCATGCGGGGTCATGATACGTAGGCAATCTCCATAAGATTCGACCACAACCGTATATGTATATATATTAAAAAAAAAAATTGATAAAAAAAAAAAAAAAAGAAAAAAAAATGAAAAAAAAAGAAAAAAAAAGAAAAAAGAAAAAGAAGTAAGCAAAAAATATGGATAAGGACTGACTAATTCCATTTCTACCATATTTTATTTTGAATTGTTGAGAATTGAGGTGGTTGGTTTGTGGTGAACCGGAAACAGAAGATCCAGGAAAACCCGATTATGATCCAAGATAGTGACACCAAGAATATCGCATAGAGTCCTTTACCTTGCACGCCAAGATGGACGCTTTGTGGGGATGTATTGACTAAAGCTGAAAATGTCGAAGCAAATAAGTGGCCTTGGTAATATTGATGCGAAGCTTAGTGGCCAAAATATCGTGCTTGGTAATCGGGAAGACTCTCCATTCCTTGGTCAACCAGAATGGATTTTTTTGGTGGCTTATTTTGTTGTCATTTCTGTCGTCCAGATTATTTTAGGGTTGTAATCGGGATATTGTCATGTAACTCAAACCCTTTTGTCGTTCTATTTTGTCCAGTTTTCTATTGGTCGTAATACCTCATTTAGTATTGTGTAGGTCTGTTCCAAGGGTGTGCCCCAGTTTATTGTGTTTGTTTTGTCGTATTAATTCATTTCTAGTTCGTCTAATGCAACTCTCTTGTTTTCCATTATTTCGAGTCATTTTTCTTTGATTTAAGTCTTTCTTCTTTATAGTCATTTTTATGCCAACACTAGTGACATGACATGCACGCATAATTGTGGCCTAATCTTAAAAGTTAATCATGAAGGAATTGAAAGATAATCATGGCATTTTAAAAGAAATAATGATTTGAGGTTATTTGGAACCCGAGTCACGTGAAATTTGGGGCGGGTAAAATACAAAGAAAGCCTTAAGGGCAAAATGGCCATGTTGACATGGGGTTCGCTCGTGATACTGAAATGGAAGTGTCGTCCAGCAATACTTTAAAATGACGGATGAAAAAGGCGAATGGACGATATGGTTATCAATCGGGGCACAAACAGAAGATGTCGTGAATATGTTGTTTGAACTTGGCATGTTTTGAAAATTGGAATGACGAAGGCATTTTGTTCTGCTATCCAAACACTTTATCCATCGTCAACCCTTTGAGCTTTATTTTAAAATCTTTCATACCCCTCATTCGGAATTAGTTGCAAAGACTAGAAACACAGGTTTGAAAGACAAGAGAAAAAGGGATAAAGAAAAAGAAAAAAAAACAACAAAAAGAGATAAAGAAAAGAAAAAGAAAAATGAATGAAAAGGAAAAACTAGAAAAACAAGGAATTGGGAACTATGTTTGACCTGATTCCTTAAAGAGGATACGTAGGCGCTTCACAACTCGGTCATAGTGTAAATAAAGTAATAAAAATTCCCCAAGTAAAAACCGGGGCAAAGAAAAATTGTGTTGATTATAAATAAATTTAGGTCCGAAGGTTGTAAATTTTGAACCCAAAATTGATTTTGTTTTGAGCCTTCAATACCCTTTCTTTCTAGCCCTATCCAAATCCCACATTACGGTCCAAAGAAAGACCTTCCGATCAGTCTTCAAAAGATGCCACGTCAGGCGAGTGAGAGAGTCCTATCAGAATATAACACTCTGATTCTCAGCAGAAAAGACTCTGATTCCCAGCAGAAAGGAAACACGAGAGAGTCTTAGCAGTGACACCCCGATCCCCAGCTAAAAGTAATACAAATGAGAGAGTCTTACCGGTGAAAACCTTCACAGGCACCATAAGGCGATGAAAGCTGAGAGAAAACAAAAATGAGAGAGGCTTGAAAGTTAAAACCCTTCGAGCACTTCAAGTCGAATAAAGGTGACAGTCAGATGGAAATCGTGAAAGGAAATTAACGACGGAGGATAGGCCATATGTGCATGTCATGACCAGTAGAGTTGGTATCCGCGTTTGATAAGTTTTTATAGTTGTTTCTGGTTAGAGAGTCAGTCCTCCCTTGTCTTCTATTTGTTGTTTCTTTTTATCTTTCTCATTTTATCAAAAATTCCCCATCAAAGTATGTCTAGTCAAAACATAGTGAGAAATGACTTCAAAACTTGCCACCAACTTTCCAATTATTATGCAAGACAAGGAAATGCCATTGACGACAGAGAAGTATGGTGCAAAGAAGATTATTAAACTGGGGCAGAAAATTTTCTTTTCAGTTTGAAAATTTTCTGGAAGTCAATACCCATTTGGGGAAGAAGGAAAGTCTTAAGAGAAATGGTCTTCGAACCAGTGTCATCCTCAACAGCCTTCAAGAAGAATGAAACACCAATTTTGAGGAGATCAGTATCCTCCATCAATGCTATCTACAGCAAGTTCCGAGGTGGTCGGACAACACAGAGTGGTAAAGGAAGAAAGGAAAGCCCATCTTCAACAAAATAACCCCCAACAAGTCGAGAAGCACAGAATGGAGAAGGGATAAATGGGAAAACCCATCCCCAGAAGGAATATCATCTCCAGCAAATGAAATCATTCCCCAACAATGTTTTGGGAACCCCGAGCGAGGGAAAGGAGAAAAGGAAAAAACCACCACACAGGAGCGGCACAACCGCTCACAATGTTTTGAACTAACAAATTTTCTTTGATTTGAAACAGGGAAAGAAAGTGCTATTGATAGCGAAAAGTCATGCCACAAGGAAGAACACCAATACTGGGGCAGAAAATTTTCCGCCGTTGTTGAAAATTTTCTCGGAGAAACGAGGAAGGCAATTCAAGATGACGTGTCAGGTTTGTCCACCTTCAAATAGGATGTTGCAGGTTTGTCCACCTTCGAACAGGATGTCTCAGGTTTGTTCACTTTCATACATAGGATATAATGGGAGTATTCGCCCTCGAATAGGATACAATGGGAGTATTCGCCCTCGAATAGGATACAATGGGAGTATTCGCCCTCGAATAGGATACAATGGGAGTATTCGCCCTCGAATAGGATACAATGGGAGTATTCGCCCTCGAATAGGATACGATGGGAGTATTCGCCCTCGAATAGAATACGATGGGAGTATTCGCCCTCGAATAGGATACAATGGGAGTATTCGCCCTCGAATAGAATACGATGGGAGTATTCGCCCTCGAATAGGATACGATGGGAGTATTCGCCCTCGAATAGAATACGAGGGGAGTATTCGCCCTCGAATAGGATACAATGGGAGTATTCGCCCTCGAATAGGATACAATGGGAGTATTCGCCCTCGAATAGAATACAATGGGACTATCCGCCCTCGAATAGGATATTTTACGTTTGTTTTATTTTACATTGTCCTTTGCATATTTCATAAATTATTGCCAGAATGCATTTTTAATTCAAAAGTTGCTACTAAAAGCAGGCGCCTACCTGTATAACAAAAGGCAAGTCTTCAGTCTTTACATTGCAGGTCTTGAAACCAGTAACCCACCATAAAGCAGAAAGTTACAACAAGAGTTCCCAACGCAAATTCAAGCGCATGAGTCAAAGGAAGGGAGGGAATGAAGGAAATTTTCCCAGCATCATTATCCTTAGCAGGTAAGTAAACAATTCTAAAGATATCCCCAGCAATCAAGGAAAAATAACACGACCTAGGAGGAAAGCAATTCCGAAACAAGGTAATTCAGAAGAAAGGATGGGATGGAGTTAATGAGTTGTAGTTGAAGTCAGGGAGCCCGCCTGAAGAATGGAGTGGCGATTTTATTTTGAAGTAGTAGTTGAAGTCAGGGAGCCCGCCTGAAGAATGGATTGGCGATTTATTTTGAAGTTGTAGTGGAAGTCAGGGAGCCCGCCTGGAGAATGTAGTGGCGATTTTATTTTGAAGTAGTAGTTGAAGTCAGGGAGCCCGCCTGGAGTATGGAGTGGCGATTTTATTTTGAAGTAAGTAGTTGAAGTCAGGGAGCTCGCCTGGAGAATGGAGTGGCGATTTTATTTTGAAGTAGTAGTTGAAGTCAGGGAGCCCGCCTGGAGAATGGAGTGGCGATTTTATTTTGAAGTAGTAGTTGAAGTCGGGGAGCCCGCCTGTAGAATGGAGTGGCGATTTAATTTTGAAGTAGTAGTTGAAGTCAGGGAGCCCGCCCGGAGAATGGAGTGGCGATTTTATTTTGAAGTAGTAGTTGAAGTCAGGGAGCCCGCCTGGAGAATGTAGTGGCGATTTTATTTTGAAGTAGTAGTTGAAGTCAGGGAGCCCGCCTGGAGAATGGAGTGGCGATTTTATTTTGAAGTAGTAGTTGAAGTCAGGGAGCCCGCCTGGAGAATGGAGTGACGATTTTATTTTGAAGTAGTAGTTGAAGTCAGGGAGCCCGCCTGGAGAATAGAGTGGCGAGTTATTATTTTGAAGTGGTTGTTGAAATCAGGTGCCCGCCTGAAGAATGGTATGGCGATTTTATTTTGAAGTTGCAGTTGAAGTTAGGGAGCCCGCCTGAAGAATGGAGTGGCGATTCTATTTCAAAGTTGTAGTAGAAGTCAGGGAGCCCGCCTGAAGAATGGAGTGGCGATTTTATTTCAAAGTTATAGTAGAAGTCAGGGAGCCAGCCTGAAGAATGGAGTGGCGATATATTTTGGAAGTTGTAGTTGAAGTCAGGATGCCCGCCTGAAGAATGGAGTGGCGAGTTATTATTTTGAAGTGGTTGTTGAAATCAGGTGCCCGCCTGAAGAATGGAATGGCGATTTATGATTAGATTTTGTCGATAAATGTCGGAAGCCCACCAGAAAAGCAGAACGGAGTCTCAGTTTCCAAGATTTGATAAGGATAGTGAACAATCGAAAAGTGACAGAGTGTAACGGAAACCCCCAGCATGAATCAGAAGGAAGGCAACAAGGATAAGAAAAGATAGATTCGGACTTCGAAGGAGAATAGCTCGAAGATCATAAGTAAGGGAATTCTCTTCAGAGTGCAATGCAAGATAGCAACAAAAGAAGCTTGCGACCAGAATGCGAGTCAACAGTCCGAGATGATCAACAGAAGATAGTCACAATAAGGAAAAAAAAGGGAAATGAGTTAATCCAAGTGCAGAAGTTGATGAAAGATGTGGTGTGCTCAAGACATGGCCGAGGTCACAAGCACTGCATACCTGGTCCAGATCCAGAAAGCTGAAGAATATTGAACTAGTACCTACAACTAGCAAATATCAAGGTTCAAATTTAGAGGCCGCATGAAGCACCAACCAATACTCAAGATCAAGCTTCAAAGACTTATAAATAGGAATCTTGTAACTAGTAGCTAATAGGCTTAGTTAGTCTTTCTCATGTTTTGATTTTTGATGTAATAGCAGGACCACGGACCGGAACTTCGATGGAACAGAACCTCGACGGAACGACACCTCGACTGGCTCTCCACCTCGGTATACCCCTTCCCCACTCACTTTCGAACTACACGTGGCCTGATTCCTTTATAGCCAAGGATATGTAGGCAGCTCAGATACAAGGGCTCGGTCACATTCCTCTTCTCTTAGTTTAGTCCCTCCCAATAAGGGTCGGGTCAAAAACACTTGTCTAGTCGTTCTTTGTCTGAAAACTCTTTGTGTTTTCAGTCAAAGAGGGGCAGCTGTAAACACGTGATTTTTGACCCTCCCCGAGATTTTCTATATTTTTAGCGTAAAATATTTAGTTTAGTTTTAATATAGCTATTTTAGCTAAATTTGACTCTTTTACTTTATTTTTACCTCAAAATGAAAAATAACAAAAAATATAGTTTTATTAATGTTTCGTAGTCATTTTTAAACTTGAAAAATACAAAAAATAGTACTTTATATTTTTATCTTTTTATAAAAACGAAAATAATAAAAAAATAGTTTCATTAACATTTTGTAGTTATTTTAATTTTGGAAAATATAAAAAATAATTTTTGTTTTAATTATTAGTCTTACAGTTATTTTGCTTACGTAGTGATTAATTAATAACATCGTGTTCTCATTCTCGGTTCCGGGCAAAGAATAACATTCGGGTTCAAACTACCCGGTTTTATAATTTTCGGACATAGCCCGTAATAACCCGACACTACACTAAGGGGGAGGGATGGGAGAATGATTAAAAAATAAAAAGAGAATAAAAAACAAAAAAGAAAAGACAAAAAAGACAATAGGGGGGCTCACGTGAAGAAAAGAAAGAGAATAAAAGAATCAAAGAAAAAGGAGACTTGGGAGACTTACTGTGAGTCTTCTTCTTTAAGAAGAAAACGGTAGCACAGAAGAAAAAGAAAAAAAAAACAAAACGGAAGAGGGTGGAGAAAAGAAACTAAAATAACACGGTTTGCTTCTTCTTCCTGGAGACAAAACGCACAGAGAGGCCATTTTTGAACAGAAAAATATACAACACATATACAGGCTACGGCAGTCATCTTCTTCATGTTTTTGGAACAGAAAAAGACCATGAAAGCCTAACAATCTACTATCGCCAACAAAACCACCCGTCGACCACCCTCCAACCATCATCTGCTCCATCGACCACCCTCGTCACTGTCACAACCAGCAGCACGCTCAAACCCAATGACCTCACTTCAGTGGTGATGCAAGAAATACACACGCACACAGGTGCAACGGGCGGGTAGCAACAGTTAAAGATCGGGAATGAAAGGGAGGTGACGAGTGGCATCATAAAGGTCGACGAAACAATAGTCTCGATGTAGGTTCGTTCGAGTTGTCCGTCTGTGATTTCGAGGTGCCGAGTCCATCGTTGAATGCTGTTGCATTTCCGGCAAGCTCGAGTTCGTTGCCGTCTATGGGTTTCCGTCCGTGGTTCCACTTCGAGTTTCCGTTCCAGCCCGTTCCACAATTTTGCTCGAACAATTGTAAAGTTCAGGTTCATTTTGAGACCCAATCTTGAACTCTACATCTTTATTTCCTCTTATATGAATATGTTCTGTAGTTTATTTGGCATTTTAATTAATACTATGTGATAGTCTTGAACTCAATATCTTTTATTTCCTATTATATTAATATGCTGTGTTAGATTATTTGGCATTTTAGTTAATATTATGTGATGATAACAGAGAGATAGTGAATAGAAAGTACATAAAGATGGTTGAAAAAAAAACGTGTAAATGAATAGAGGGTAGATGATTCTGAAATTTAGAATAATAATTTGGAATTGTGTTATTACAAAAATGCCTTTTGTATATAACCTTCGAAATCGAGGCATGCTATTTAGCGAATTTTCGTGGCCCTCGCAAAGCTAAAACGCGTTAGTTGCTTAAGTGCGTATTTTAATAATATTACATTCCTAAACTCGGGTGCACATTTATGTGACCCAAATCCAAATCTCAACGGAGTCGAAATATGTTGACAACCACGGGTGCACTGGTGCGACGTGGTTCGAGATACATTTTCACAACGTTGCAATTCTTTGTAAAAATAATAATAATAATAATTTTTATAATAATAATAATCAAAAGCGGTTAAAAGTTAAAATTTGCACAGAGGTTAAAGCACATAAATAAAAAGATATAAAGAAATCGGATAGAAACAAAAATTGCAGTTGAGCGACCGTGCTAAAACCATGGAATCCGGGAGTGCCTAACACCTTCTCCCGGGTTAACAGAATTCCTTATCCAGGTTTCTAATTTCGCAGACTGTAATACAAAGTCATAAATTTCCTCGGTTCGGGATTAAAACCGGTGACTTGGAACACCATTATTTTTCCAAGTGGCGACTCTAAATTAAATAAACAAATCCCGTTTCGATTGTCCTTTAATTGGAAAAACTCCCTCGCGTTCCCGCGGGTGCGTAAAAAGGAGGTGTGACAACTATCACATATGTTTTTCTCGATGTGCATCACATCAAGATTGTGCCTCAATTTATTATGCGCCCAATATGGCAATTCAAAAAAATAGATCTTTTTTTCCACGGACCCTTGTTATCCCGAGGTCTTTTCTTTTTTCCCTTTCCAAAGACATTGTTGAATTCACGAAGCTCTTCAAATACTTCGGCACCCGACAAAGGAGTAGGTGCATGTCTATGCTCCTCATTACCATCAAATGACTTCTTATCTTTTCTAGATGGATGATCAAGCGGTAAAAATCTTCGATGACCCAAGTAGCACATCTTATGACTATGTTTGAGATATTGTGAGCATGTGTCATAATTACAAGTGGGGCATGCCAGTCTACCCTTGGTGCTCCAGCCTGAAAGCATTGCTAACGCTGGAAAATCACTAACTGTCCACAATAAGGCTGCACGCATTTGGAATGTTTGCTTTGTCTCAGCATCATATGTTTCTACCCCAGTTTCCCATAGTTCATTCAATTCTTCAATTAATGGTTGTAGATACACATCTATATCATTTCCTGGAGATGAAGGACCTGGAATGATCATTGACAACATGATATATTCTGGCTTCATGCAAATGCATGGTGAAAAATTATAGTTCATTAACATGACAGGCCACGTGCTATGAGAAATGCTCATGGTTCGAAATGGGTTAAAACCATCACTTGAAAGACCCAACCTAACATTACGTGGATCTCTGGAGAAGTTTGGGTGTAGAGAATAAAAATCCTTCCAAGCTTCTCCATCAGCAGGATGCCTCATATTCCCATCATTGGGTCGTTCATTAGCATGCCATCTCATTACAATGGCTGTTTCAGGACACATGAATATCCTCTGGAGCCTGGGCTTTAAGGGAAAGTACCTTAAAACCTTTACTGGGATTTTAGAGCTTGTTTTAGTCAAGGAAGCATCAACAACTTTCCATCGAGAAGCCCCACTAACACAGCAATTATCGGACTCTGCATTGTCTTTCCAAAATAACATGCAATCATTAGGGCATGCATGTATTTTTTCATAATGAAGCCCCAAATCTTTTATCATGTTTCTAGCCTTGTTAAAAGATTCTAGCAACTGAGCAAAGGGAAATGCCTCCTTTAACAACTCTAGCATATCTGAAAAGGCCACATTACTCAATCCATGCAAGGATTTAAACACGTACAACCGAATAGTAAAACTCAATTTAGTGAAGGTTTCACACCCAGGATTTAATTCTTGTTTGCCTTCCTCTAATAATCTAAAAAATCTCTTAGCATCTTCAGATAGAGTCTCTCTTATTTGTTCTTCTTGTTCTGCCTCACCTTCTACATTTCTTAAGACATCATGAAGTAATCCATCAATATCATCACGCATGTTAGAACCTTCATCACCATTGCTTTGGCGAGGTGCATTTATAAAAGAAAACCCTTCCCTATGGAAAACCTATTTGGTGTAACCATCAACAAAACCATTAACAACCAAGTTATCCTCCACCACATTTCTATAGTGCCAATAACGATTACTACACTTTTTGCAAGGGCATAATATTTCATTTCCCTGGGAAGCTCGTTCAAATGCCTTATCAAGAAAATTGTTCACTCCATGGATATACTCATCCGTCCATCTTAGGAGATGCATCCAACTTTTATCTCCATTATCCATTGAAATCCTATACGATAAAATTAAATCAACAAAATTAACCAATAAACCTACATATAATAAGATATTGACCAATGCTTTTTAAGGTGAAAACTCAGAAGGAAGAGGAACCAAAAAGAAGTGGGATATTTATCTTTAATTTTAACATGAAAAAATTATTATTTAACTCTTTGACAACATAAAAAAAATCATAAGTTCTGCCCTTCCTCTAAGGAACTTTTGAAATAACAATAGGCAAATGATAGAAAGAATCAAATATTATACTTCACTTTGATATGTCAAGGTTTGGCAGGCAAAATTTGTTTCTTGTTTGTCTATGTATGTGCATTCTTTGATCGATTCAGAGTAAACTAGGAAATATGGCATGCTTCTAAAGTAAAAAAGACAATTATCTAGTAAATTTACATCATATCTTTGTCCATTAACCAATTGACTTTATGACAATGCCCTTAGTGGAAAACCAAATGGATTGTACAGAAAGTTTTGTTGTTCTATTTTCCACTGTAAAAAATATTATAGTAGTAGATTTTCTACAATGTAGGATAAGATTGAAGTGCAAAACTAATTCGTATGTCCAGTAATCCGGAGGGGTAATAAGATGTTGTTTCTTAATCAATATAATGTCAATACTTTTGACATTGATTCTGTTGCTCAAAGCAATAAAGTTGTTGAAATTTGTATCGATACATTTCTTATGATGTTCGATATTAACATTGAAAAGTTAATACTAGTTAGGATATCTTGTTGTATTAGAGTATATGCTGATACCAATTTCTTTTGGGAAGTTAAAGATGGTATAGTTGCTACCTATGCACAAACAAAAGCATCAATGGAAAAGACCAACTAATGCATATTTTGGTTTAAACTGATACAATGCTTCTCAGTTACGTTTCAGATATTCCAAAATAATGGTTGCTTTTAAGATATTTACAACCTTCTCAACACATTTATTAACGTCAACGACCGGTGGTGTATCTTAACGAAAAAAGATGGTGAATGCCTGTTAAAGTCTTTTTGCACTCTTCTGAAACAAACCTCCAAATAACCTCTACTCCATAAAAAATATCACTAGTTTTCCAACTCTTACCAAAGTTAACACGTAATTTCTTCTCTTTGGACTGTTTGCTAAGTTTGAAAATGTCAATTTCAGGGTTAATCTTGTCGTACAAATAGATTTCTGCATCTTCATAGATTTCATTGCTAGACATACCATCCCTTTCTTCAATGACTAGAGTTGTAGTGGATGAAAGAGGCTTAAAATAATCATTAAAGGAGAGAAAACACTATTTCACCAAAAAATAACTGGTTTGACACCACAAAATTAGAAAAAAAGAAAAAATTGATATTCACAGACCTAGGGTAATCCTACATCACTAGAGCACTTAGAGAACCTCCATAGATAGATTGAAGTGTTAAGAAAATGGCATCAAAATAACTTACAGGGCTAAAATCACTGCTGTTGGATTTATGGATTCAGGGAGAGCCTCAAACTTTCGCTATTTTGAGGAAACTTGCTCAGATGCCTCAACCACTAAATCAACTTTCGCTACCTTGTGTACAAATCGCTTAAACCAACTTCAGAGAGTGCAATAGAGGAATAAGATAGAGAGGAATGAAGAACAAGTCAGTAAAATACTTCATACTTGATATCAAGTAAAAATTACATTACTCGGTAATGAAGAACTTCTGAAATTTGGAGATTTGAGCGCAATCGAAATTTGGAGATACGAAAGAGAGGAATGAAGAACTTCTGTTTGCAATGGTCTTTGAGGGGTCTTTGAGGTTTGAGCGCCTGTTTCTTCTTCAACGAGCTATCAGGGGTCTTTGAGGTTTGAGCGCAGTCGAAGAACAGAGGTCTTTGAGGTTTGAGCGCAGTCGAAGAATAGAGAGCACTGTTCTATTTTGGGAGTAATTAGGTATAGCTGAAATGTATCCTAATTTTGAGAGGGAAAGGGCAAAAAGGGTCTTTTCACATAATATTATTATTAAAAAATAAAATAAATAGAAGTTATTTTGGCGGGATTAAAAAAATTTTGAGGGAAAAATAAGGAGGGAAAAAACAACCATTACAATAGAATTTTTTAGGATAAAAGTGTTCCGGTACATAAATATATTGGAACGGTTTATATAACTGTTACGGCAGATTTTTCTATTGCAACGATTTTCATACAATGGCAACGGTTTTAGAGCTTAAGTGTGCCAATAACACCTAAATGCTATTGTAACGGTTATAACCGTTACCATATACGTTCTATGGCAACGGTTTTGGAACTGTTGCTAAATTCACTGTTGCCATAGGCCCTTTTTCTGGTAGTGCCAAGAAACTGCTCACCCCTTTGATAGAAGTAGGGGAGAAAGTTTTGAGATGACCTCTATCTTCACCTTATCGACTTCAATACCATGATTTGAAATTTTTTGCCCAAAGACAATTCCCTCTTGTACCATGAAGTCACATTTCTCCCAATTTAGTACAAGATTGGTTTCCTCACATCTTTTCAACTCCTTGTCCAAGTTCACTAGGCATTCTTCAAATGAGTCCCCCGCCACGCTAAAATCATCCATGAAGACCTGTCAGTTAACATCGCCATCATACATCTTTGCAAGGTCACCGGAGCATTACAATGTCCAAAAGGCATTCTTGAGAAGGCGTATGTGCCATATGGACATGTAAATGTTGTCTTTTCCTGATCCTCTGGAGCAATGGGAATTTGATTGTACCCCGAGTAGCTATCAAGGAAGCAATAATAAGCCCGGCTCGCTAAACGATCAAACATTTGGTCCAAGAATGGTAGAGGAAAATGATCTTTTCTAGTGACCTTGTTGAGCTTTCTATAATCTATGCACACCCTCCAACCCTTTACCATACGGGTAGGAATCAATTCATTGTTGGCATGTGTGACGACTGTCAAACCCCTTTCTTTGGCACACATTAGACCGGGGAGGTCCATGAACTATCCGATATTGGGTAGACTACACCGGCATCCAACCACTTGATAACCTCTTTCTTGACTACCTCTTGCATAGATTCATTTAGTCTTCTTTGGTGTTCAAGAGATGGCCTTGCATCTTCCTCCAAAATGATCTTATGCATGCAAAAATAGGGGCTTATACCACAAATATCAGCCAACATCCATCCAATCACTCGCTTGCACTTTTGTAATAGCGTCAACCTGCAAGTTAGTTAAGAAAGAAGAAAGAATAATGTGCAATGTGAAATTAGGACCCCAATATTCATACCTGAGGTGAGGAGGAAGTGATTTCAACTCCAACACCTGCGACTCCTCAATAAATGGCTTTGTTGGGTGTTTTACAATTCTCAAGGTCCAATGATAACTTCCTAGGCTCATAAGAGTATGAGCCCATACCATGCAAAACATTTACACATTCAATTCTCCTAGCATCATCATTAGCCTCCATGTTCAAAAGCATCACTTCAAGTGGATCTTCAATATTAATCATTGCGATTGTGTCATCAACTATCACCGTCGTGACAATGTCAACAAACGAACACACCTCGCTACTATTTGGTTGCCTCATAGACTTGCACACATGGAACACCACCTTTTCATCACTAACTCGAAAGGTCAATTCTCCTCACTTGACATCAACCAAAGCCTTCCTCGTTGATAGGAAAGGTCTTCCAAGGATAATTGGGACTTCAAAGTTCACCTCACAATCTTGTATCACAAAGTCGGCCGGCAGGATGAACTTATCAACACAAACAAGGACATCATCGATGATGCCCAAAGGCCGCTTCATTGACCTATCCGCCATTTGGAGCCTCATTGAAGTCGGGTGAGGTTTCCCCATTCCCAAAGTTTTGAAAACCGAATATGGAAATAAGTTGATACTCAACCCCAAGTCACAAAGGGCTTTTGCAAAGTCGCGCTTCCAATAGTGCTCGGGATAGTGAATGCACTGAGGTCCTCATGTTTAGAATCCATTGAGTGTACTATTGCACTCACTTGATGGGTTATCTTGATTGTCTCACACTCCATTGATCTCTTCTTTGTAACCAAATCCTTCATGAATTTCACATACCCCGGCATTTGCTCGAGTGCCTCCACCAGAGGCACATTGATAGTCAAACTCTTCATTATCTCAAGGGATTTCTTAAATTGGTTATCACCTTTTTGCTTGGCCAAACGTTGAGGGTAGGGCGGAGGAGGTCTAGGCAAGGGTGCCTTGGAGTTTTTCACCTCCGGCTCGGGTATATCTATCACATGTTCCCTAGGCGGATTCACGTTCTCTTGTGTCTCCTCCTCAACCTCATGAATGCCAACTCGCACTTCATTTCTTGCACTTGGTTCCACTACATCATCAACCCCCGTAGACATATCATCATTATGAAACTCATCTTCATCCATCATGACTTCGTTCTCTCTTGAAGCATGCACATCACCGCCTCGTCAACTCCGTATGGTCACCGCCATCACATGGTTATTGTGCCCACCCTTAGGATTTAATTCCATGTCACTAGGTAAAGTACCCTTTGGGCGAGTATTTATGGATCGTTAAATTTGACCAAGTTGCACCTCCAAGTTACGGATGGAAGTATTGTATGAAGCCAATTGCGCATCAGAGTCTTGGTTCTTCTTCATCATTTGTTCAAACATAACCTCAATTGTCCCAAATTCGTTGCCCAAAGAACTCGACCCTTGAGATTGAAACGGTGGTTGATTTTCTGGTTGTTGAAACATCGGAGGCCTTTGAAAGCCTTACCCCCGATTACCTTGACCACTATTGTTGTTCCATCCCCCTTGACCATTGTTATTATTCCAATTGTTGTTGTTGTTGTTGTTTTCATTCCAATTTCTACCATTGTTACCTTGATTCCCCCAATTGTTGTTTAGATTATTCCCATTCCAATTTCCACCGCCTTGTTGTTGATTATTGTTATTCCACCATTGTTGTTCCATCCCCCTTGACCATTGTTATTATTCCAATTGTTGTTGTTGTTGTTTCCATTCCAATTTCTACCATTGTTACCTTGATTCCCCCAATTGTTGTTTAGATTATTCCCATTCCAATTTCCACTGCCTTGTTGTTGATTATTGTTATTCGAATTTCCATCTCCTTGTTGATTACTCCAATTCCATTGGCATTACCATTGTTGGTTGCCTTGGTTTCCTCTATATCCTTGGTAGTTGTTAACATATTGACAATCCTCACTTTGCTCATCATAGCACTTGTTTGAATATCCACTACCATCATCATAGTTGTCACAATTTCCTTGAGGTTGTTGCCCTCTTTTCCTTCTTTTCATCATATTCACTCCTTCCATAAGATTGACTTGGCGCAAGTTTTGAACTTGTTGCAATTTTGCCTTCGCCAATTGGTTCATTGTTATTGTGAGTTCGGCAATGGCTTGTCCGTGGTCATGCAACTCCTTATGCAAATGTATGACATTAGGATCACCTTGGGGAACATTTGCCCGGCTTTGCCATGCCGAAGAAGTATTGGCTATTTCATTTAACACGTTACAAGCTTCATTGTACGGGAGCGTCATGAAATTTTCACCCGCCAATTGATTCACAATACATTAGTTTGTTGTGTTGATGCCTCTCTAAAACGTTTGTTGAATCATCACATCATTCATATTATTATTTGGACACTCTTTGACCATAGTTCTAAATCTCTTCCATATTTCATGTAAAGGTTCTGTTGGCTCTTGTTTGAAAGCCAAAATCTCATCACGGAGTGCTGACATATTACTTGGAGAAAAGAACTTGCCAATAAACTTGTCTGCCAATTCATCCCACGTTGTGATGGAATGATTCGGTAACCTTTCCGACCAATCTAATTCTTTCCCCTGAAGAGAGAACGGGAAAAGCCTCAATCTTAAAGCATCCTCGGACACATTGGTTTTTTTACTTCCCCACCAAGTATCTACAAACCCCTTCAAGTTCTTGTATGCATTTTGGTCGGAGGCGCCCGTACAATACCCGCTTTGCTCGAGAAGTGTCAATATAACATTGGCGATTTGAAAATTCCCCACTCGGATTCAGAGAGGAACTATGGCACTTGCATAACCCTGATTCGAAAGGAACCATGGAGCTACACTTGGTGGAGGTGGAGGGTGGTCTGGGATTTGATCACTAGGATTTGCATTAGCATTCCTACCTTTCCGTGGTACTTGTGGTACCTGGATCTCCTCTTGTTCAACATCATCAACCTCCTCCGCTGCGACCACTTTGTCAAGAGGGAAATTCCCATTTAGAGCCATGTGTACCTGATGGATCGACACAAACAACGATAGTAAAAAGAAGGAAAGAGAAGCAAAACATAAAACTAGCTATGCAAATAGTCAACATTGTAAGCTCCCTGGCAAAAACGCCAAAAAGTGATCACAGCAGACTCAACCTTAGGAAGAGAGGGCGCTAATACTTTTACCCAATAGTGGTGTCGGGGTCAATTTTCATAAGGAGCTAGAAAAGGGAGTCGGGTAATTGCTTAGTCTAGAAATGAGTTTTGGCTTCTAATTGTACTTCTACCATTTTTGGATTTTGTACAAATATAACTACAATTTAATAACTACTAATTAAAACTAAGATATGCTAAAATATTGATTCTAGGTTGTATGCAAGATAGAGAAAAGCACTAGGGCCATGACAATTACCTGTGTGGTCAACTAACGGTAGAGATTCCTAATACAAGAATGATTATTATGGGGCTTATGCTATAACCATTGCACGATTGCACTCACTCTCACACCTCTTGGTAGAAAGAGTGATTTAGCCCAATTGACTCTTGAGAGACCAATTGGATAGTCCAATATGCCCAAGCAACTTAGGATTCAAGTTGGGTAATTACTCTCTCGAGGTTTAACCCAATAATTGGGACTACCATTCTCATGGGTCCATCCCAATTCCTTGTTGGGTCAATTCTGGACTCATAGACACTCTTTCTCAAGAACAGTCAAGACCCACTAAGCTAGACTTAGTATTTGCAACAACCAAATCCTAATTAAACTATTAAATTAACCCAATAGCAAACACCCAATATCATTCAAGCATTAAACAATCACACCCATTAATTACCCATACTAGGGTTGAGCCATCACCCTAGCTAATGGATTTAGCCATACATAATAAGAACCGAAATTGAAGAAATAGTAGATAAAATCAACATATTAATTAACTACAATGTTAATATACAAGAATCCACGATAAAACAAGATGAAATTGCCCAAAATAGGCTAAAACTTCAGTCTCACGAGTGCAGTAGCTATATCTGATATAATCCTCAACCTAAAATTGGTATAATATTTTATTTATACTAGGCTAGAAAAACTGGACAAAAATGCCCCTGCGGGGCTGGCGCGGATCGCGCATGGGTCTAAGTCTTCAAAATTCTTTTGTTCTGAAGCTGGGGGCAGACCGCACAAAAAGGTAGAGCGGCCACACTGACTTAGGAGCACGGACTGCACAGAAATGGGGTGTGGCCGCTTAGAGAAGTTGGCAAAAATGTCAAGTCTCTGAATCTCATACACGCGGACCGCACTGTTTTGGTGTGCGGCCACGTGGGTTTGCCTTTGCATGTTCTGGCCTCTGTATCTCCTTAGGCGCGAGCCGCGTCAGGATGAGTGTGGGCCGTGCAGGTCATAAGTGAAAAACCAACCTATCTGAACCTCCAGCGCGGCCGCGTGGCAAAGCAGTACGGTCCGCGCTGGGTCTCTTTGATCCTCTCTTCCCTTGACTTTCACACTTGGCAGATTTCACTCCATTTCAGGCCGATCTGTGACAATTGTCATCTTGCCGTTCAAACCTGTATTTAAGCACAACTTGTAAGCATTTTAGGACTAATTTATGGAAATTCACGTGCAAAGCTTAGGCAATAATGGGTATAAAACGTGTTAAAATCATACTTATCAAAGTGCAGAGTGAAAAATTAATTACTTTGCCTGGTTATCTTTGTAGCCCCATCAAAGGAGCATAACCGCATACTGGATACCATATTAGTGGTACAATTCATAAGTTCAAGGTGGAGATAAATATTGGTTCAAGTCGTGTCACGACTTTAAATTAGGCGCTTGTTGGGAGGCAACCCAGCTTTACTGCTTTCGTTTATTTTTATTTATTTTATTTAATTTATTTTTCTATCTTTGTAACATTGTTTTGTAGGATTATGAGCATAGAAGAAAAGCCACTTGAAGTGTGTAAAAGTGAGCTATGTGGTTGAAATAAGTGTGGGGTGACCGCACAAAGGATCGTACCTGAGAGAAGTCTGAGTATCCTCTGAGCTGCTAATGCTTCGGCCTTTGGCCTACCAGGGAGTCTCTTTTATCCTCTTGTTATTTTTAGTATGCATTGAGGACAAGCACGATTTTCAAAGTGGGGTGAGGAGATTGTCTGGGTGGTTTTTGGTGCTATGTTAGCTTAGTTATTGTACTCTTTCTTAGTGTAGTAATTTTTTTTTTTAAAATGAAAAAAAATAAAAATTTTGAATTTTCCCAACGATGGATTTAATGGACAACTTTCTCGAGGGATTAAGGTCCAATACAAAAAAAAGGGGTAAAAAATAGAAAAAAAATCCAAAAATATGTCTTTATTTTTTTTAGGTAGCAATAATCCCCCGTGATTTTTCTTTGTGCAACATTTCTTTTCCATGAGATGTAGTTTGAACCGGGTAGTAGTATTTTATTTTTATTTTTAGAGTAGATTAGAATTTAGGGAATAAATGGAGGAAGAATGATTAAGCAAGGCGCCCTTGACTTGTTTGATAGTAGTATATTTAGGCTTTGGCATGTGTAGTATCTTCCCTATAATTTTAAATTATTGATGATGCCTTGCTTAGTCTGATAGCATGTATTGTGATGCCTATATCTCATTTTCTTGACTTATGTTCACTTTGTGCTTCATGCTTAATATCTCGTAGCTTTGTGAATACTTGCATTTGTTTGAGAGCCGGAATGAGACCGTCCTTAGTGAGTCATGTGCCATGAGTGGTGAGGTTTTTGTGTAGTCTATGTATGGTACTTATGTCTAGAAATTGCCCATTATGTGATTTGAAGCGAAATTTTAGGTGATGCTCGGTTTGAGAAATGATTTTAGGCTTTCTTTGATCTTTTTGAGCTTAATTGTTTACCACAAATAAAATCTATCACTAGTTAAACCTTTTGATCCCATAAACTTTTATTTGGCACTCACATTACAAGTCTATACCCTTTGTATTCTTAATTGACATTATTTTGATCCCTTTTCCACTTAAAGAACTTTAATTGTGAGATGAGCGCTAAAAGGTAAGAAGGAACTAAGTGTGGGGTGGCTTTTGAGTGAAAGCAATAAAAGGAAGAAAAGTGCAGTTATTTTGTAAAATAATATACCACTAGCAAAAATTTTTTAAAAAAAAAGAATAATCTGAAGAAAAAAAATAGAGATGAATACATCGTTGTCTTTTTGCTAGTGGGTATGAATTAATGTAGTGCTTAAAGAAGAAGGGAGCATTTTTGGGGTGATATTGTTTGTGAAAGTGAAGTGGATTAAAAAATTTGCGCTAAAAGTTGATTATGTGGCGTGTTAAAGTGCTTAGGAGGGTTAGTCATTATTCCTAAATATATCCTACCCGTCCCTTAGCCTACATTACAACTATGAAAAAGTCATAACTGATTTTTGATCGAGTAAGCCTACATTAGTAGAGATTTACATTATGAGCAAGCCTATGGTACCAAGTGCATGTGTGTGACTTCTTTTCTGAGAGTGAGAGAGTTATTTGATACATATATGAGTCTTTAAACTATATTTGATCATGAGATTTGGTTGTGTGGGTTCAACGTACTCTCTTGTTCTTGTTGTGAGGGCACATGGCTTCATGAGGGATAGACAACATTATTAGACTTCTCTAGGATGTTGGGTGTTCAAGCCATGAGTACATTGTGACATTGAGTCGGTTTTTCAGGCTAGGGTTTTTGTGAGAATATTGTCTTTGTTTGAATATTTTTGAAGAGTGACATTAGCAAAGGGAAGTGTATGATGATTGCATATGCTAGAGTTTAATTGTTGCTATCAACCATAATCATTGGTGTAGTGTGCTTCGAATATGTTAAGTGCTCAAAGATAGAGTAAATTTTTGGTTGACTCGAGGAAGAGCAACTTTTAAGTGTGCGGTGTTGATAATAGGCTATAATTATGTATTTTATTTGATTATTACACTCTAATTTACTGCACTTTAGTTGAGTTTGAGCTTTAATCGCTAGTATTTTGGACTAACAATGTGTTTTATGCCTTGCAGGAGTGATTCCGAGCTATGCAAATGTTATGGAATGAATGCAAGTAATTTTAAGCTTTAAAGTTTGAGAAAAATTTCAAGGAGTTAAGCCGGGATCATATCTGGGGGTCACCGGATGATAGTTAGAGCGAACGAAGACTCTAGTATGCATATTGTGTACTGTCTAGAAAATAGATATAACTTTTTTCTCAGAACTCTATTTTGGCGCCACAATATATGGTTGGAAAGCTAACTTAAAGGGATACAATAATCTTGTTTTACGGTTTTCCAAATTCGAAAAGGAACATGGTGAAACATGTGTGTCAATAGCGCGATCGCGCTCGGGTCATGCTCGTCAGGTAGAACACTGGGCCACTAGCGCGACCACTAGCACGATTGCGGTAGTCAAACCCGGGAAAAGTGTTAGGTAAATACTTTGGGCCCAACCCTACTTGGTATATATACATGAAAAAATGGTATTTTAAGGAGGAGGATGTTTTTTGGAGGAAAAACAAGTATAGAGCCGCCGTGGAGGCCGTGTTTCATCTTTTCTTCCACCAACTTAGTCTTTTTATGTTTCTTTTTATGATTTGTTGTTTTACTACCATGTGTATGGGGAGCTAAACTTCACGTTATATGGTTGTGGTTTTTTCATAACTATTGTTATACGGATGTTGATTTTGATTTCTTCGTTTATTATATTGGTTTATTATTCAATCATGCACTTAATTATTTGATTGCTTGATCATGAATTGAATACTATCTACGAATCTAGAGTTGAACTCGAAAGTAGAAATTCTAGATTGCATATAGGATTGAGTAGAGAAAGTTTTTGAACCTTGGCATCGAGGAACAGATTCGCGGTTAGAATAGACATGTACCTAATTGCCTTGCTTGGTGATTTATAGGAATTATAAATGTGTTCCTTTTGATTCTAATTCCATAGACATATAGGAGTTAGGTTAGCTTGAATAGGGGAGTAAGAACACGATAGATTCTTATGAGGAATACTAACCCTATCAACTAATAAACTAGATAAATTAGTTAGTCAATTCAATTGAAGAATACAATAGGAATGTTAGACATCCCATAACCCTAGATCATTTTCGTTACATTGATATCATAATTATCTGCTCTTTCTCTCTGTCAAAAGTTCATTATTTATATTCTTTATTTAATTAGTTTAGAACCAAATTTTAATTCTTGTTTAGATAATTAGGATAGTCTAATTTAGTTAATAGTTAATCACAAGTCCTCGTGGGTTCGACATCCGACTTTTAGTCACTTTATTACTTGACGACCGCGTATACTTGCGTGTACGTTTGGTTGCAACAGAGGCTAGGATTCTTAACATGATAAGCAGGTTATGCTATGAGTTATTTAAGTCGTATAATAGTCATTCTCTACGTTTTGAAAGCAAGCAGGTTGGGGAACAAGAGCTGGCAAAGCTTATCACAAGTTAAATTCATAAATTTGTTGAAAATTAGGTCAAATGTAGCTAAGAGTTTCTCCAAATATTCTTGGAATTCTTCGGTAATCTACCTACCAAACTGAATATCTATGAGGTTAGTTTCTAACTCATTCAACTGTTTGTTGATACGACATCAGAGTACTAAGATATTCACATTTTTGCGAGACCGTACAAGCAGCTCCTAATGGGACACACTTAGGCGGTGGTCGGCCTACTTCAATTTATGAATAATTTGGACGCCTATTGTTAACTCTTTTTCAACTCAAATTCATCTCCAAACTTCTCCTAACACTTCTAAATAGATACCATAAGAGTTTGAAGTGATTCCAAAGTGATTGCAGCATATTTCAACATCAAAACTTAGTTCTAGTGAAGAACAACACCTCTTTGAGCTTGTGTTGTCTTGAGGATTGTTGTGGGCTGTGTTTTTCTGAAGTTCCAGGTTATTGCTACTTTTTAAGGTGAGTATAACATCCTACTAATTGTTCTTAAACTTCATTGTATGTTGGTTAAGTTGTTAGGATGATAAACTACAAGATAATTCTTGGATTAGATTAAGTCACTTCTATGGTGTTTAATTGCCATTGAAGATTATTGTAAGCTGAATATAACTTGGATTTCGAATTGAAGTTACTATAGGAGGTATGTGTATTGTGTTCTATCATGTGCTTAAGGAGTCTGAAACTGTGTGAGCCATCTGCTTATAAGTGTGAGTAGGAGGAGTCTGTGCTCCTCCCCCAGCCCAAGAGACGGTCGATTCTATAGGAAGCATAACGGCCTGGGTAACACTCTCGATAAGGCCCAATATACGGAGTAAAGCATCCTGAAGTACCGGGGGTGGCTATAAACCCCTTGGAACCTGAGATAGCCTGCTGGAACGGTCTGGGCTGGAGCCTCCTCATCAAACTCTACCTGAGGCTCTGCGGCTGGTGCTGCTGCTCTAGCTCTGGGTTGTGCCCTGCCCCTACCTCTAGCATGGCCTCGGCCTCTTCCCCTCGTAGGAGCTGCCACTGGAAGCTCAGTCTACTGTCAGCTGATGAAGCGGTATATGTCCTTACCATCTGCGAAAGAACAGAGTAGAGAGTTCAATTATCATTGAGAGATCAAACCGCACGACAGACATGAATATAAGTAAAATTGTTCCTAAAGTTGTAGCATCCGGGGGATATCCATACCGATTCCTCAGACTCTACAAAGCTTGTTCGTGAATTGTGAGACCTAGTCTACCTAGTGTTGTGATACCAACTTATCACAACCCGAATTTCTCACCTTCGGAACCGCGATGGCTTCTAATATTGTACTCGCTACAGAAGTCAACGTTACAGATTATCACACTCTTCCCATTATCCTTTTATAATTAAAATTTAACAAAACTAAATCAACGAAAGTAATAATTTAACTAATTACTCATATACTATTAACGAAAGGAGAAATAAATACCACACAGAAATTGGTATCACAACTCACAAATATTTTATGAATACTACAAATAATAATTTGAAAGAAAATACACCTGTCTCGAAGAAAGTAAAACAAAAATAAAGTAAAGATAGGAGGGGAAGCTAGGATCTGCGGACGGCCGCAAGACTACCTTGGGTCTCATGTCTGAAGTATCAACAACCGACCTCTCGATCAGCCACTATCAGCTCCTAAATCTACACAAAAAGTGTAGAGTGCAGTACTAGTACAACCAACCCTATGTACTGGTATGTGTTGAGCCTAACCTCGACGAGGCTACAGCAGGGCATAACAATATATATAACCTGCAATAGTTTATATTAAAATAAAAAGGAACTACAGAGTGAAAAATAATAGTAACTTGTATTTAAATAAATATGGAACCCAAGCTTTCTACGAATACTCAGCTATAATAAATCCTTAAGAGAGTTTCAACACTATAATAATGAATATTAGTAGAAAAAGAATACATAAATAACACTTGATGCGGCGCGCATCCCGATCGTACTATATAATCAATAACAATATAAATATTCACCCTTATTAATTCTTGTTGCGGCGTCTAACCCGATCCTACCAATTTATCCTTATTACTCCTCAATAAATCACTTGTATTCCTCATATTGCGGCGTGCAACCCGATCTCACTTGTCCACCCTTATTGCTTCTTGTTGCAGCGCGCAACCGGCACCAGACAATCACATTCACCATCATTTTCTGTTGCGACGTGCAACCCGATTCCATATATCAGTACCAATCACAAAATAAGAACAGTGTTTCATAGTTTAGCTCAAACCCTCCACAACATTTATACCTTAAACCATAACCACGGGAGATTTATACAATTATGAAACCTCAACAATTAATACTATACAGCGAGACCAGCCAAGGTGTACCATGAAGTACCAACAAACCAACTTAAACCAACAAGGTAATGAAATGAAACTACGAAATGATTAATACTTCAATAGAGAAAATAATAGTTAACATAAAGTAATTAGACATGGAAACATTTATGAACAAGTAGAAATTTAGACAGGAAACAATATTTTAGTAAACGGGGAAGGGAACAGGCTAAAATCATAATTAGGTGGTGCATATGTACTCGTCACCACACCTATACGCCACACACATGGAATTTTACATAGCAATTAAGTCGCGATCCTGAATCCCTCAAGTCAAAGTTAGACCAAACACTTACCTCAAACCAACGTGTATTTTCAAGCTCAATTACCGCTTTACCTCTCGATTCCACCACCAATGCACTTGGTTCTAGCCATAATTAACTCAATAACATCAATACATTCTAAAGAAATCAATTTCAATGCAAAATTATAGGTTTCCTAACATTTTCCCCAAAAAGTCAAAACCCGACCCTGGGTCCGCTTGGTCCAAACTCAAAATTTTGACCAAAATTTGATTACCCACTTACCTCCGAGCACGGATATATAATTGATTATGGAATCTGACCCCAAATCGATATCTAAATCTCTAATTTATGAAAATTCCTAATTCTACCCAAACCCCCAATTTCTACCATGGAAATCTTATATTCTAGGATGAAATATGTTGAAAAGAAGTAAAAGATTGAAAGAAATGAGTTAAGAATCATTTACCTAAGATTTGGGGAAGAACTTACCCTATGAAAATCGCCTCTTGCAGTTTAGGTTTTGAAAAATAGGAGAATGAAGAAAAATTCCGTCCAAAAATCATTTTGAACAGTTGCAATCGCATTTGCAATCACAGGTTCGCAAATGCGGACTTTACTTCGCAAATGGAAGGTTGGCCTGGCCTGCTAGCAACGCAAATGCGAACAAGTGTTCGCAAATACGACATATGTTCTAATTGCAATTGCTACACTGAGCTTCGCAAATGCGAAGGTCCCCTTCCTAGCCTTCTGATTGCAAATGCAAAGTATCTATGCAAATGTGATGCACACATTTGCGAGCCAGACTCTACTGACCTGAAGCACACCAGCAAAAATCCTTAAGTCCAAAACAGTATGTAGCCGGTTTAAAACTCACTTGAGCCATCGGGGCTCTAAAACAAATATGCACACAAGTTTTAAAACATCATACGAACTTGCTCGCGCGATCAAATCGCCAAATAACACCTAGAACTACATCCTCAACACCAAAACACATGAAATTTTCAAGATAATTTCAAAACTTCTATTTTCTCAATCAAAGGTTCGAACTACATCAATTCACTTTCGTTTTTCACCAAACTTTACATATAAGGCTTAAATATTATAACGGACCTGTACGGAATTCCGGAACCAAATTATGGGCCTGATACCAACAATATCAAAACTTTAAAGTATTGCATTTTCAGTCTTATCAATAACGTTCAAAAATTCATTTCTTGGGCTAGGGACCTCGAAATTCGATTGCGGGCATAGGCCTAGGTCCCATATTTTATTACGGACCCTCCGGGACCGTCAAAACACAAGTTTGGATCTATTTATCCAAAATATTGATCGAAGTCGACAAAAATCATCTTTTAAAGCCAAAATTATCTTTTCTTAAATTTTTCACATAAGGACTTTACGGATATACGTTTGGATGGCGCACGCAAATTGTTGAGAAATAAAATGAAATTTTCAATACTTTGAAACGCAAAATCAAATTCTAAAACAAAAGATCACCTTTTGGATCACCCCATTAAAGCATGCTGAAAGTTTACATATGCTCAACTTCGTCTGTTGGAAACCCGCAACTATTTTCGTACCTGAATTGATATGTTAACTCTTTAGTGTATATATCTTTAATTGGGGGTATCAATAAACTATTGGTGTCCGCTAGTTAATTCTACCATAATTTCTAATTCAAATTTTTTTATAAGAAGAATATTCTTGTATCTCAAGTTAGTTCAAAAAATTTATTAGTATTTTCCTCATCACAAGAATCCCATCAATTATATAGTAGAAAAGAGAAGTAAGCTGCTATCCTTTTTGTATGTTGTTTAAGGTTTGATCCACACTCGTCCAAATTAATGAGTATCTAATTATAACTATATGTCTTATTTATGAGTGGACAAAATATATTAATGGCTTTCTGAATTTTTTTAACCTGACAAGAGTTTTAAAAATTTTACTTTGTTTAAGGACCGTTTGACCATAGATTTTTTCAAAATAAATTTGGGTTTTATTTGGCAAACACATATTTGATTAGATTTTGCTTACGTTTTAGCAAAATCCCAAGTCCCAAATCCAAATCAAAATTCCAAAACCAGCTCAATAGGTTATTTTAGGCTAAAATATCACTATTATATTTTAAAAAAATTGCCCCAAATTTTTATATTTTGTAAAAGAGCTCATAATTTATTATTTTGTAACAATGTTGCTTTGTCTTCTCGATCATTTGATAGTGTATCATGTAGTTCATTATAAAAATGATAATTTTGTATCAAACAGAGCTATGGCTTGGGATATTATAATGAATATTATTAATAATGGTATTGTTAGGTATTTGTGATAGTTTTTAGAACTTGTGCGTATAAGTCATATTTCATATTTTTCCAAACTAAATTTGGGAAATATATTTTGAAAACTGATGTCCAATACATTTTTATCTTCAAACTAAACTTCACGCAAATCAAATTATTCAAAATAAATTTGAGAATCTATACCAAATGCTAGCTAAATTTGACTTATAAAAAGGACTAGAGGGAAGGAAACATCATACCACACAAACAAGATTGATGGCTTCCCTAATTACCCATCACTTTGCCTTTTGCTTTCTGCTCACATTTTATTCCATCTTTTCTCCTTCCATAGCTGAATCCTATACTGTTAAGATTCACAACACAATACCACATCCTTTACAAGTCCAGTGCAACTGGAATGGAAAACAAGATCTCGGAAAACGAACGATCGGTGCGTCAATATTTATTTATACAATATATCTTCCTATACATAATGATCAAGAAAACATACTTTGGTGTGCAATGTGGGGAGAGAATAAATCAAGAGAGTTTAAAGTGTTTAAATTGTTTGATTATAAGAGAGATATATCCCTTTGTGCTGAACATAAACTTTGCTATTGGATTGTTAGTTTTAATGGACTTTGTCTTCATGGTCCTAATGGCTGTGCTCTGCACTACGGTTGGGATGATAATTTTGGTTCTTAAGTGTTATTAACGTCACAAGATTATATAAGTATGGTGTAATTAACGTTTATGGTTTTCTATAAATATTTTGTCGTTGGATCCGATATATAGCGAGAGCTTAGTGCAATAACTGTCCTTTTTGTATTTTATATATTATGAGTCCAGGTTTGTATTCAACTTAAAAGAATTATTCTCCATCGTAAGCATGCTAAAAATGAAAGTATCTAAAATGTCTCCATCTCTATCTGTTTGTGGTATAAATATGAGAAATTTTTATAAATCACTATCTTTTAGTGTTAATTATTTATCTGTAGATATCATTTACTAAATTACGGATTATAGATACGTTTTCTATTGTTATATTATAATGTGTATTAATATATTTAAGCTACTGTATTCATGAATACAGTAGCAAAAAATTAGCGTGAATCAGGGAAGTCAATCTAATCAGTTGTTGTATTCTAGTGTATTCACAAGTATTCATAGCGTGAAACATAGGATTACAAGTGGACTGATTATTGTATTCGACTGTATTCACGACGTGAAACAGGAGATTTACACTGTTTTAATAGACTCCTAATATAACTCAACAAACTCAATTATAACATATAAATTTTGTATTTCCAGCTATAAAAAAGATTCTCAACCAAAAAATACACAAAAAATATATCAATCCTCAGAGAAATTATATAATATATATAAATTATATTAATTAAAAAATATATGAATACATTCACGACATATAGCGAGAAAATGAATACATAGAATACATAGAATACATAGAATACAACGGGATATATTGAAATAAACAAAAAATAGTGAATACAAAAAAACATATGAAATACAACGAGATACGTTGAATTTCAAAGGAAAAAAAGACAATGAATACAATGAAATACATAAAAAAACAGCGTGATATATTGAAAATACATTGAAATATACTAATAAAAAATCAAGTTGCTCATTTCCAAATTCTATCGTTATTATTCAAGAACAAACCCTAATTTTCGATGAATTTACTGTCGAGCAATGGGAGCACAATAAGGTGAAGAAGAGCCAATCTTCGTTTGCTTTAGTCAGAACAAACCAATCTTTGTTAGTTTTAGTCAGAAGAGCCAATCTTAGTTAGCTTTAGTCAGAATGGTGGCAGGACAAATCCTAATCTTCGTTAGCTTTAGTCATGTTCCAATTACAATGGCGAGGAAGAGCCAAAGTAACGTTCGATGGAATTGGAGAAATTGGGATCGGAGAGAACGTATGTGAGGTGGGTAAAAGGAATTTTGGGATTGAGAATCGTGTTTTCTATAGAATATAATTTTTTTAAATGGTATTTATTTAAAATGTTAACCTTTGCAATAGCATATAAAAATTCATATAAATATCGTATATAACTCTTCTAACCATATAATAAGCAATTTTTTGAAAGCCAAAAAAGATCGTCTCGAATAGTCAATTGCTCAGCGAGGATATATCTACCTCTTTCACGTATCTTTAACTTTTTTATATATCAAGAAAAAAGTGGACGCGCGCTAATTAATTATTCCTCAATCTGCTGATTCAATAAAAAAAAAGAATTGTATTAATCTTGCATCTAAAATCTGTCCAGAAAAATTAATTACTACTTCCCTAATCACAAGAATCCCTCTTCTATAATAGTGGAAAAGAGTAAGTTGCTCCTCATCTAGTATTTATAACTCCATCCCTTCACTTTACTTAACGTGTCCACAATACTAATAAAATATATTATTATTTTTATTTGTCAATTTTTTCAAATCAAGAGAAAGACAAAAGAGCATTTTCTTATTTTATTGTTATCATTAACTACTCACTCTCTAGATTATTTTTCAAAGACTTTTTAAAATATTACTCCCTCCATTAACTTTTGCTTGGCATGTATACTAACAATAAACTTTCATTTTACTTGACACTTTACACATATCAAGAGAAGACAAAAAGTGTCACGACCCAAACTTAGACCCGGTGGTGATGGCGCCTCTCTTGAGGACAAGTCCAGCCAACTAAACAGTTTCGTCTTTTTAAAATAGTTGAACAATGTATAAGCAATTTAAATATAATGTAATAATATAATAGCGGAAATACAACCCGACACAATCCTACCGGGGTGTCACAAGTCACGAGCATCTATTAGAGTATGAATACAACTACAAGGTCTGAACTATACAAAACAGGACTGATGAACAAAAAAGGAGAAAAGTGGTGCTATGAACGCTCACATCCACCTTACTGAATTCCAATAACTCTTCTTCCGATCAGCCAAAACCCGCTATCAAGTGTATAAATACCTGCATCTGCACACACTACTGAAAAATTTATCTACGGAAATGGTTGAAAAATTGTTCCCACATACTGCCAATCCGTAGCCATATGGATATTGGAACAGTTAACAGACCGTCATATCATCCGGCGTACACAGAGGTATACCGGTACGGTTTGCATCGTCGTAACCATAAATACCTCTATCGCAACGATTTTTCCTCTCTCTATTGGAACGGTTATTTTTTCAATTAGAACGGTTCAAAATCATTACTGTATTGTTTATACAACGCTTTTAAACTGTTAGCATATTATTTAAAACAACACTTATGTAAGCTATTGCTATGGTTATGTTGGATATAGATACGATTTCTTTAGACTATCGTAACAGTTATATTTGTGTTTGGAATAATTTATGGGACCTATGACAACTGTTTACATTATCTACTAGAATGACATTTGTGTCCTATTGCAACGGTTCTTGTAGGCTATTGTATCAGTTCGATTAAAACCAAAATGTATTACCTCTTATAAATAAATATTTATACATATACTCCATCCGTTTCAATTTATGCATGTGAACCTATTTCTTTTTTAGTCCGTGCTAAAAAGAATGACCCATTTCCTTATTTGGAAACAATTTACCTTTATGTAGTGACTTATAGCCATACAAAATAAAGGTGCCTTATTTTACACCACAAGATCAAAAGTCTTCTCTCTTTTCTTAAACTCTGTGCCCAATCAAATGGGTTCACATAAATTGAAACGGAGGGAGTGATAAATTATAATAACACGTACTAAAATTTAAATATATCATAAAATAAAACTATTAATAATATAAAATTATCCATAAAGCTAAATATTCTAGTCCATGAGTGCATAAGTTTAGTACATTTTAAGAGAGTAAATAAGTTTCAAAAATATTGGTAACAAAAGATTCCTTAAATATTTATCTATAACAATACAAAATTCATCTCAAGTAAGGTCTAATTCTTCATCGTTCTCATGATCCATTTCTTGATCAACTCCAACTATAAAATAGCTTAATAAAGTTATTACCCTTCAACAGAATCCGGTCTAAGAATACTCACGCATTTAATCCAACATTATAATAATCTGATATTTTTACCAAGGACCAAAACTTTCAAACTATCAAGCTATGATAGCAAAATAAAAAATAATGCATGAGAAGAATCACAAACATAATTACAAAACCAACAAAAAAACATCAACTCATCGAACGTCAACGAATAGATAGATGGCTGCCGCGGCAACTGAAAATATAGCTAGTCAAATGTCAAAATTGCAGTGCATGCCATATTTTAACTGATTGGACATTCCAGATAAACCCACTAAACCCATATTTACCACATCCACAAGCATTGATCTACCTTAATAATTTATTAGAGTAAGAATTATTTCACACATATTTTAACCTTTCAAGATTCGGAAGAACTTTGTCTTGAAATTCGAAACAGCATGACTGAGTTAAAGTAATAAGTCGATACAGTTAGGAAATAGTGATAAAAATCACCAAGGGTGCACAAAGTTGGCACGAAGCCAAAATATGACAATCAGCCAAGTCATGATGTTAATAAATAAGTTGCAGTCAAATACGTAAAAAAATCATCAACCGGGACGGATCAAGCCATAATCCCCAATAGCAAATGACTCCACGCTCATTATCGAGCGAGTGTCTTACCTCAATATAGCACTACGATGTGCAATCCGGGATTTCAAACCCTCAGGGTATCATTTACAATCATTACTCACCTTGAACCGGCGAATCTCTAGCTCCCATTGCATTTGCCCCTCAAATTGGCCTCCACGCGCATCGAATCTAACCAAAATCCGAACGAATACATCACAATATGCTAAGGGAATAAAGCCCAAGCGAAAACAATCAATAACGGGTACAAATTCCCAAATTACAAAAATTCGAGTCTTGGGCCCACTTCTTCGAAACTCAGAATTTTTTACATTATTAGATTCCTTATCTCGTAACGAGTTCATACATATCAAAAGTTCTCAAATACAACCACAAATGGTCTTTCAAATCCCAAATCAAAAGTCTAATTTCTCAAGCTCTAGTTTCTTCAATTTTTTGCTTAGTTTTCATGATTTTCTAGGTGGAGTTCACATAATAATCATGTATTGAGTTAAAAAATCTAACCTCCAGGTGATTCCCCTTGAATCTCTCTTTAATCTCCTCCGAAATCTCTTAAAAATGAGTAGCTATGAGTGAAAATGAACCAACATTAGCGAACAAGACAACTCTAAAAACATTCTGCTTAGGCCTTATTTCCTTTTATGCGATCGCGGAAAATTCCTCGCGATCGCGAAGAACAAATTTTCAATTCCCAAAATTTTACTCTACGCAATCGCAATAAATCGCCTGCGAATGCAATGCTCAGGCTTGTTACTCTATGCAATTGCGGACACTCCGTTTTTGCCTTGAACAAAACCATCCAGGACCTCCAAGTCCAATTTACTCTATGCGAACACAACACTCACTACACGTTCGCGAATACCAACCTCCCCAAACTATGTGATCGCATGCCAAACGCCACGAACGCATATCACAAATGAACAGCCTCCTTAAAACCTCATACGCGATTGCATGCCTCCGGACGCGATCGAAGAGAACAAAGTTCTGCAACACCTTAGCTGATTTTTCTTCAACTTCCAAACTCCAAAAATGGTCTGATTGACACCTCGAAACTCACCCAAGGCCCCGCAGACCTCAACCAAAGGCTCAAACACAACCTAGGATGTTATTCAAACTTGTTCCAATCATCAAAACACCTCAAACAACATCAAATTACCCAAAACACATCGGATTCAAGCCTAAGTTTCTAAAATCTTCCGAAATACGCTTTCGATAAAAAACCCAACCAAACCTCGTCCGAATGACCTGAAATTTTGCGCACACATCCCAAATGACACAACGAAACTACTGCAACTCTCGAAATTCCATTCCGTCCCTTATATGAAAATCTCACCCATCAACGAAAATTACAAAAATATGAACTTCGCCAATTCAAGCCTAACCCTTCCCACGGACCTCCAAAATGCATTCTGATCACGCTCCTAAGTCCCAATTCACCCGACGGAGCAAGACATATCATAACAATTCCGATCGGAGATCATATACGAGCAAGTCAAATCTTGGTCAAACCTTTCAAATTTCAAGCTACAAACTAAGAACTATTCCTCCAAATTCATTCCGATTTTATTCCCGAAAACCAAAACCAATGATATACCTAAGTCCTAATACATCACACAGGACAAGTCATCCTCGAGAACTGGCGATCAAAGTATGTAACGACCCGACTCATCGTTACGGGAGTTATTGTCCTGTTTTCTTCATTTAACACTTCAATATGCTAATTTATATGTGTTCGGAAAGTTAAAAGGAAATCAGAAGGAATTTAGATTGAAATGAGGCCATAAATCTCTTTATGAGATGGATAGTTTGAAAAAGTCAACCAAATATTGACCGATGAGTTAGACAATTCGGAATTGAATTCTAATGATTCAACTAGTTTCGGGGGATCATTTATGACTTAGGAGAGCAATCCGAATTAAATTCGGAGGTCCGGTGTAGTTTTAGGCTTGAATTGGCTAAGGTTAAATTTTGGCGAAATCCAAACGGTAGGTGAGATTTTGATCGAGGGCTCGGAATGCAATTCCGAGAGTTGAAGTAGATCCGTTAGGTAATTTTGAATATGCGTGCAAAATTTCAGGTCATTCGGAGGTGTTTAGATTGGGTTTTAGATCGAATGTTAGTTTCAGAAGTTTTAAAGAAACTTAGGCTTGAATCAATGTGAAATGGGTGATTTTGATGTTTACGATGGTGATTTAATGTTACGAGCAAGTTTGAATGAGGTAATGTGATGTATTTGAGGTTTTGGTTGAGGTCCCGGGGGTCTCGGGATAATTTCGGATGGCCAACGAGCAAGTTTTGATCATGAAATTGCAGCAGAAAAATTGCAGCAGTTGTTCTATGCGCGCGATCGCATAGACAAGTTTGTGATCGCATAGAAGGATTTGAAGGGGCGAAAATTTAACGCTATGTGATCGCGTGAAAGGTGTTGCAATCGCATAGGTTGCTGAGTCTGTGCAGTGCGATCGCATAAGCGTGGGTGCGTTCGCGAAGGGTAAGGGTGCGAAGCTATGCGATCGCATGGCTAGGCCTGCGATCGCAGAGAAGAAATTTTAAGGCCAAGAAAACTTGCTCTATGCGATTGCAATAGTGGCCCTGCGATCGCAAAGAAGGCGACGTCTGTGCAGAAACAGATTAATTAATTTCAGACGCGACCCTAATCATATTTTCACTAATTTCACTTCGTTTAGAGAGGGTTTTGGGAGCTGTAAAGAGAGAAATCAACAGGGTAACATCGGAGGTAAGTTTCTTGACTCAAAAATACGATTATATGGTAGAATTAACATCATAACTCATGAATTTGGGTAGAAATTGTGAAGAATTAGGGCCTAGGTTTTGAAAACGAAATTTTGAGTTTTGAAAGGCCATTCGAACTCTGATTCCGATAAATTTTATATGCACGGACTCGTGGTGAGACGAGATATCCGTTGGTATGAATTTCAGATTTTTTTGATAAGCGGGCCCGAGGTCCGGGTTTTACCAACTTGGTGCATTATTGAAAATTCGTGTAAATTAAATTGGGTTATGTTTCTTTGACCCGTATTTGATATAATTGTTGTGGTTTGACTAGATTCGACGCACGAGGCGGCAAATTCAAAAGGAAAAGACATCGCGGACGAGTCCACGGCCGGCTAGAGGTGAGTAGTTTGTGTATATAGTAGCCTGAGGGTTTGAAACCCCGGCTTAGCACATTGTGACGCTAGTAGGGCGTGGCTCGCACCCCGTGGCATGTGCGGGATTGATTGTGACTAAGGATTGAGACTTAGTCCATCCTGAATAAGAATAACATGATATATGTGGTTGAAACACACTATGTTTGATATATTTGTGGGTTGTAAGCCATGTTTGGGACCTTGTGCCGACCTGTAGTATCCCTAGGTGATAGTTATATATGTTATAGCTCTATTTCCTTAGTCACTGATCTCAGTCCTGTTTTGAAATTATCACGTTGAAATGCTAGGTCACCTGTTCTTGGAAAATTAAATAAGAATTAAAGTATTTTCAAAATTAATGAACTAGAACCTGAAATTAAATAATTTGAACTGTTGTGTGACTCATATGCATGTTGTGGACTAAGGATGGATCGGGATGCACACAACAGCACTTGATATGAGGATCGGGCTGCACGCCGCAACATTTTTGCGCTTGGGCTGTAGGAGCCCCTCCGGAGTCTGTACACACCCCAGTGAGCGTCATCGACGTTAAATGGATCAGGCTATACGCCGTAGCGGTCATGTTCATTGCATTGCATCTTTATCTGTTGTATTATCTGTGATAGTTGTAATGTACTGTTGTTGCTAGTTCGTAGGAGGAATCAGACTGTAGTTTAGCTTCATTATGTGGTATTCTGTGGATTTCTTACTTTCAGCTATTTATATAGTATATATTTATTACTCACTGAGTACTTAGTACTCACCCCTACTCCCTACACCTTTGTGTGCAGATTCAGGTGTCACACCTCCCTTTTTACTACCCCACACACTTAAATGCGTATAAATACACTTGTAGGGTATACCCCGACGTTCAATTACCCGAAAACGGATAAAATGGCGTAAGGGAAGGAGTTTTTCCAATTAAAGGACAATCGGTTCGGGATTTTATTAGAGATTAATCAGAGTCGCCACTTGGGAATGACAATGGTGTCCCAAGTCACCGGTTAATCCCGAATCCGAGGAATTTTGACTCTTAAAATGTCCGCGAAGCAGAGGTCCGGATAAGGAACTCTGTTAACCCGGGAGAAGGTGTTAGGCACTCCCGGATTCCGTGGTTTTAGCACGGTCGCTCCACTGTCGTTCTTGACTTTTGACTCAATTATAGGTTTTAACAACATAATGTGCTTTTACGTTAAATATCATTTTTTAGGAATTTGCGGTATCGCGAAAACACGCCTCGAGTCATACCGCAACCAGTACGCCTATGACTTTTGGTGTATTTCAGCTTTACCGAGATTTGGATTTGAGTCGCACCAAGTGCACACTCGTTCATAGGAAGGTATATTAAAATCGTGCCTTAAGATAGTCTATATCGGCTTTTAACTTTGGGAGAGGCTATGGAATTCACTATTAGCCTCTTCGATTTTACTATATTAGCTTATTACTAAATGGGGGCCCCGGTGTTATTCGGGCGAGGCTCATCCCAATTTAATTTTAAAATCCAGTCCTATTTTGTTCAACTATGTTTGCTATGTATTGTTCTTGCCTTATTCGTATTGCTAACGCTATAGTAATCCAGGCCCGTCGAGTTCTTATTATTTATTGGGCCTGGTCTTCTCTTCATTTAAATATGCGTTTGAACTGCCCAGGTCTCTGATGCCCAGGCAGTTTCATGACTTCTGCTTGCTGGCCCAGTCGACTTCATAGGGAGATTCAAGCCCAGATCGGATGAAATAATAAACAGCATAATACATAATTCATATAAGAGAACCACTATTCAGAATTGGAAATGAAATCAAGTCATTTTTATTTATTGATAAGGGAATCGGTACATAAACAGTAATCAATGAGAACTCAACCAACTGTTATTACCAAATATGTTCTATATTAAGATCTAATCAATTATATACAAGATGTTCTGGAACATAGCTACTTATCTAGGAAATCAGGTTAAATTAAAGTGAATTAGCTAATTATTTACACTAAAGAAACGATGAACAATTGATAATAAATGTTTACTATATTGCTGATTCCATTGTGAGCTATACCTCTTATTAGACATTACAAACCCAGTTGTTGCCTTATCTGATTATTTCTTTTTTTAAACTACTCAGATCTAAACCTTAATTTTAAAAACAGACTGCATTCACGAATGAGTTAAACAGCTTGCTTATCCAATTAACAATTTGAATATCTATATCTAAGTGATTCAAAGGTTTAAACACGACTTAAACAAAAGGATCTTATTGTGACTCAGGGTATTGCAATATTATTAACCCAGTTATAAACAATTCAATCTAATGTTTTTACCTATTTTTGAAGCTTATTTATGCTTAAGTGCAAATCCATTATCTAGGTGATTGTAATTTATGAAGAGTCAATATGAATGAATGGTTTAATGATTTTAAAAATGTTGTTAGCTAACTTATGTTTTAGAGTTTATACTATTTAATCTAAGTGATCTACCTCTACGATTATACTACTACTATTGCTACTGCTACTATACTAACTATTACAACATTTTTGTTTTGTTTTCATACTACTTCATGCTTCGCTACAAATTGAAAACAAAATTAAACTATACTACTCAACAACATAATCAAAATCTGGAGCTCCCTTTTTATTCAACAATTTGGCATTACAGCTTTAATGATAAGAATGGTGTACCTGAATCACAGAGAGACAACCGATGAGTTCTAAGGGAGAAAGCAAGCAGCACAGCAAAGACTCAAGCAAAGCAATGCAACAGTGACTATAGATGACCGAGGACACACAGAGCCGAAAATACCACAGCAACAATAATAGAGAACCCAACAGCAACAAAAGAGTAGCAATCCAGGCAAATGACCAAGCAAAAAGGACCGAAGAACCAGATTAGAATCTTCACTCGAAAATTCCCAGAGGTATCACTGTTATCTTCCTATTTTTGTTCTGCAATTTGTATAAATTTAGCTTGAGTGTATTTCCAGTTTTTTCAGAATTGGATCCCCGATATATTTCAGATTACTCAAAATTAGATCCCCTATTCAGCCCTTTTCTAGAGGTATATATAGTTGTGGTAAATGGCTGATGACTTGGGGAGAAAGTATGGGATTAATCCCACTTCTCCCCCTCCTAAAATTATGAATTATGCACTTTAGCCCCAATTTCTGTTAACAAAAATCCTTCCAGCATGTGCTGGAAGGTTCTAAAGATTCCTTTTAGGGGTTTTTACTAGTGTATCCCTAAGGGTTTGAGATTTTTACAGATTTCCCATTTTTAGGAGACCATTATACCCTTAAATCTCTGTAAAATTGCAGAAATCAGGGGTATGAATGACTCCATTACCCTCTTAAGTTCTAAATTATTACTCTTTCACCTTTTCAATTCCCAATTGTGTCCCTAAGGGCACTGTTTATTTACTAGCTTTACCTAGGTTAAATTTTCAGCTTCTTTGGACTTATTTAACTAATAGCCAGCCCTTGCATTGGTATTTAAGGGCTGGCCACTTCTACTTTAAAGAACTATTTCAATTTTAGCCTATTTAAACTAATTCCAGTCAATTAAGACCAATTTATTCCAATTTAAAGCTAATTGCAGGACTAGCCTGCTTTATTATTAAAAGTAACTCTTTAAAATCTAGCCAGTCTCAAGTTGAGACTTAGCTTTGGCTATTAAAGCCAATCACTGAACATTTGGGCCCAAAACCTTTACAGGTTTGGCCACTTTGCTGTTCAGGGCTCTGAAGAGAGCCTGGGCTAGTCTGCATTTGCAGACATAGCCATTTTGCACAACCAGCCACTTTTAAAGTGAGCTGTGTGTTAGGGCTTTATAGAATTGGTCAACCCTTTGCAAGGTTGACCATTCTTAGGCCAATTATTTAACTTATAACCTATTTTATTCATTTTCAGTTAATACCTATTTAAAAACTAACCATTTTCATGAAACCTAACACTAGCAGCTATAACCAATTCATCTAAGCATAATAAGCATTAACAATGTCCCCACTTAACATAAAACTATTGCAAACTTAGCCATTTCAATATACAATTGCACACATAAACACATGAAACCAAATATGCTTATCAACTAATTAAAACTCAGAGGAGAAGTTAGAGAATGTTGAATTTTAATCAATCAGACTTACAAACTCAATTTCAAGTAGTAATGTGTTAATTAAACATTAAGCAGGCTTAGTTACAATCAATTCCATGTTGAGTGATTCACTGGAAAAACCCAAAGCATGCTTAGAGTTCATGAACATAGGCATAGTAAAGGCTAGTTTTCATAAAAATCAACAAGAGATGAGCTAAGGCTTAAATCAGACATAAAACAATGAGCTTTAACCACATAACACCAGCATGGCAATCTGGATTCACTCTCAGACACTAAACCTAGCTTGCTGTATGTATGTGAAGATGAAGATGAGAAACATGAATGATATGAGAGTGAAGAAAAGATGAATGAGGAGAGACAATGAAAAAGGAACCTAACCCTATCATGTGAAAATGACATAAAGAGAAGCAAACATGATAACCAACTAATGACCTTAGAATCGAGCTAAATCATGTATTGGAGCTAAAACAGTAAGGACATTGAGAGCTAATAGAAGAAACCCTAATGAGGGATAACTAAGTTAGTCATGAAAAGAAACAGAAGAAAAGCACAGTCACACTAAGTAGATGAAGAGAAAAGGGTGAATCGAAGATAGATATTTGAACTCAAAGAAACAGAACACAACAAAACAAGATGAGCATGAGAATAAATAAGACAAAGAACCTTAGCACTAGCATTCTCAGAAGCACAAGTTAAAAGAAAAAATGAAAAGGAAATAGGTTAACGGACAGGGATATGTGAGGCATGTCGAAACAAAGGGATAAATAAAACAAGTAACAGAAGATCAACGAGAATAAATCTTAAACTAACATGTGGAAACAAAATCAAAGAAAACATCTAGAGGCATGCAGAAATAGAAAACAACAAATCAGATAGAAACAACTCGACCAAGAACAAACACAAATAAAGAAAAGAAAGCAGATAGGGGACAGGGCACTTAGCTCGCAGGGCCGGTCCCCTGAGCTTCCTATTCCTTTTCTCTCTTATTCACTCACGGACTCTACTCTCTTCTTTTGCTTTCTTTTCCTTTGTTCTTTTCAGATCTCCTTTTTTTTTTCAATTTTTTCTCTGGTTTTCGTTTTAGGCTAAAAGATGAAGCCTTTTTGGGTTCTGGGTTTGAAGAAGGGTGTTTGGGAAGGAAAAAGGGTGATCATGATAGGGTTCGAACTTTGGAGTCACCGGAGTTGGGTTTCCGGTGACCTTATTTGGAATATTCGAGACAACTGGGGCAGATTCGAAGGTGAAGAGTGGTATGGGCGGGTAGATCAGGTGAAGGGGGTTCTTTTGGCGTTGGTTTGGAGACGGTGCTCGTTGTTTGGTGTCATCGGCGAAGATTCCGGTGACCGGTGTGAGCACGTGATTTTTACCCTATATATGAGTTATTCCCATAAAATTCAAAATAAATAATTTTTCCTTATTTTTATAATTTGTGTGTTAATTCATGTTAAGTCAAATAAAAAAATATACAAAAATATGCATTTGCATTTAGAAAATCAATTTATCATTTAGTAGGCATTAATTAATTTTAGAACAATTAAAGAAAAATAAAAAAATAGAATTTTATTATTTTAATTGGAAATTACTACAAATTGGTTATTAAATAGTTTTAATTGTTAGTTTAATCTCTCAATTTAAAAAAAAAAATATACAACAAAATACAAAATAAAAAAAATACAAGGAGAAATAAATACAAAAATACAAAGAATTAAAGAGAAACAAGGAAAGGCAAAATTTGGGCCAAACACCCCAGCCCAATTATCCCTACCCAACAGGCCCACACCCATATCGCCCGACCCAGTCCATTGGATATCATCCAGTCTCATCAGATAGTAGAGACACAGAAATACCGTGTCTCTATCTCATGCTCTCATCTCCTTCAAGAACAAAATAGGGAGGCAAATAACAGAAAAGGGTAGCTCTTGGGCGAGAATAAATAACAGAAAAGGGCAGCTCTTGGGGGGAATAAAAAAACAGAAAGGGGCGAAAATCAGAAAAAGGCAGAGGCGAAAATCAGAGAATTGGGGGGCTCCGGGATTTCTTCTTCATCTCTCATTTCTCAGAAAAGAAGGGAGCTCTCATGGTCACGTTCTTCTTCCCATGCTCTGTAGTTTAAGCGCACACACACACATTTAGACCCATAGAAGCAACCTTGATTTTGAATCCAACAAAAACAAAAAAAAACAGAGAAGTTTCTGCCTCTTCTCTTTGATTTCAATTTCAAATTTCAATTTCAAGTTCATACAGTTGAATTTGCAGTCCGTTTGGGCCAAGATGTGAGCAATGGAGTTTAATTGAGGTCAAATTTGGTTCGAGATTTGTGGTGTCGTTCGTGGTTCCGGTCGATTTCTACAGTGTCGAGTTGGTCGCCCAAAATGTATGCACTGTCTATTTTGATTCAACAAAGTTTATGCTTCAACAGTGTTCTATTCCACATTTTTGGATTTTAATGGAAGCCTAATTCGAATCGCCGTTCGATTTCCGTTGTTGCTATTAGTTTTGGTTCATTTGCTGTCTCTATTGTTGGATTCATCTCCTATTTCCAGATTTGCGGCAACTAGTAACAGGGGCGTTCGAGAACCATATAGATTGCAGCACATGTGGAGAAGAAATCTATAGGAGTGTTCATATAGATGTAGATAGTGAGACTACACGCCATATTTTGATCCAGTTCGATGCTCCATTTTAAGTTTCGATTTGAAATCGATATGCAATCTGCTGCCGTTGTTGATACCGGAATAGTCAATCTCCATTCCATCAGTTTTCTCCATTAGTCTCTTGAAACCAGCTTGGGTGGAATTGAAACGGGTGTTCGATCATTGGTGTTGTTGTTCGAGTCCGGTGAGAGTTCACGAGGTCGTCGACGAGGCATCCCGTTAGTGGTCTTCCGATCAAATGCTGGTCTCTATTCCTATTCACGCACTGTTGTAAGCATACACATTGGATGAAATTGAGGATAAGACCAAGACTTTGCGTGAATCTGCAAAATATACTGTTGGGGATGATGCATCTGCTACCGATAAATTTCAAGCTTTATTATACTCCTCAGCAATGACAGGTTGGTGATGATTCTGACTTGTCTATGCTACACATCTCTTATTTTTAGTCAAGAAGAGGTTGGTTCTTCTTATTTGTGTCTTTTTGTCCTCATTCATGTCAACTATAAGTTATGCTATCACAAAACTTTGTATTTGTTATGTGTATTGTACACTATAATTTTTTTTTGTTAAAACTGGAAACACAAGCTAGGTACCGAGACTATTGTTATAGAGATCCTCGTGTTTTCAGCAATGCTTTTCCATTTCAATGATGGAATTCAAGCATTAATTTGTTAAATTTAAATTGCATGGCATTTCTATGACCTGATCAGTGGATTGTGGCCTGCAAAGTCTGTATTGGCTTCAGATTATGCAATCTCATTTTCGGCACATGAAAGTTTCTGTTGCAGAGCAGGTGGATGTCTATCCTGCAGTTTGTAGTGTAGAGTGTGAGTGATTTATGGTTCTATCCGTGCCTTGACTTATTGGGGGTTGTGATTTAGAAGCTCATGGGCGTGGGTAGTTTTGTGGATTTAAGTATATTGCACATCCCATAGATTATAATTTTTCAATCATAATCCATGGCCCTCATTTTATTAGCTTTAACTCAACCTGAGAATTCGAGGCGTGCCATTTAGCAAATTTCATGGCTCTCGCAAAGTGTAAACGCGAAATTACTTTAGGCGCGTTAGTTAATAATAATACCTTCCTAATCACGGGTGCGCATTTATGTGACCCAAATCTCACTCTCGGCGAAACTGAAATACATTAAAGTCACAGGCGTACTGGTTGCGGTGTGGCTCGAAATGTGTTTTCGTGACGTCGCAATTCTTTTAAAATTGAAAAGCGGAACATTAGTAGCACCTAGTTAAAATATATAAAGAAATCGGATAAAAGCAAAAATTGCAGTTGAGCGACCGTGCTAAAACCACGGAATCCGGGAGAGCCTAACACCTTCTCCCGGGTTAACAGAATTCCTTATCCAGGTTTCTAGTTTCGCAGACTGTAATACAGAGTCATAAATTTCCTCGGTTCGGGATTAAACCGGTGACTTGGGACACCATTATTTTCTCAAGTGGCGACTCTGAATAATTAAATAAATTGATCCCGTTCCGATTGTCCTTCAAGTGGAAAAACTCCTTCACTGATTATTATTATATCCCTTCTCGGGGTGTAGTAGTAAACAGTGGCACATTCACGTATTTACGTTATATGTAGCGGTGTAAAAAAGGAGGTGTGACAGCTCTGGCGACTCTGCTGGGGATAAGTAACCCAGAACTTCGGTTCAGGGTTTAAGAATTCGAGCTCAGTTAAATTGCTGTTTTTGCTTATATCTGATTTCATTATATATTTTGATTAATGTGCTACATGTTTATCGCTTTGATATTGCGTGAACTGTATATATAAAACTGTGCCGAAAACCCTTCTCTTCTTACCCCCGGGGATGTGCTTACTGGTTGAGACTCCCCTTTCTGTTAGTGTCAATTCCAAAAAATAAGCAAAAGAGGCCGGACAAGTTACAAAGCCGATTGACTCCGCGGGTCACCGGTACGTAGCCCCTCCTCGATCCGAGTTGTCCGCTCGGGTACACGGTCTAGTACCATTGAAAACATCAGGATATTGAGCCTAGATTTAGGACGTTTATTTGCATCATATCCGACTTAGGGGACTCAACACAGGGGTTGGGTCCGTCTAGGACAGGTGACCCGGTAATCAAAGACCGAGCATGTTATATGTTGCATTTATTTGTTCTAGATTATTATTGGCTGAATTCCTGAAAAAACAAAAAGAGAGAAAATTTTAGAATAGAAAAATATCGAAATATTGACGATTTGTTGTCGAAAATTTGAAAGTTTGAGAAAAATAGGTAGAATAATTTTGTTGAAATAATTAGTCAATTAATCTGACCGAACTACGCAGGTTTGATTCTCGCCATTAGGTGGGATACGTAGGCAACCCTCATCGGGTCCAACCACCCCTATAAAAAATCAAAAAAAATGTTTGTTTAATTTTGTCAATAAAATCGAAAGGATTGCTATTTTTGGAAATTGCCGAATGTCCCTAAAAAAGACACCGGAAGGCTGTTTTTGCAAGAATAGCCACTTTGAGTCATTTGTAAATAATTTTGGACACAGCCTGGAAATATTCCCTCGCGGAAATGCGAAAGGATGTATCCGCAAAAAATCAAGTTTTGAGTCATCACTCAACTTTACAAAAATAACCACTTTATCAAATAAGCCATTACATGGCTGAAGTTTTGCTGAAATAGCCACATTTTTGCATTTTAACTTCCTCAGTCTTGTGTTGGCCTGTGTCGGTGCTGAACGATGCCCCATAGGCCCCAGGATAAAAATTTTGAATTTGCATCTTCTTAAATAAAATTTTGCAAAAAGAGCCACTTTGTCTAAATAAGCCATTATATGGCCAATTTATGAAAAATAGTCTTGTGTTGGTTTATGGTGATGCCGAACAATGCCCCATGAGCCACAGGATAAAAAAAAAGATTTTCAGTTTTATCTTTCTTAAATAAATTTTGCAAAAATAGTCATTTTGTCAAATAAGCCATTATGTGGCCAATTTTATAGAAATAGTCATAATTGACGCTAAAAATATTCTTATTCTTGTAGAAATCTCCCACACAAGTTTGTAGTTGGATTCGGCTTTCATAATTTTCCTTTAAAGAAAAAGAAAAAAAAATCAAAAAAAAATCAAAAAATCAAATAAACATCTCTTTATTTCTTGCATTAATTTGCAAGAACTACGCTCGGTCTGATTCATGCGGGGTCATGATACGTAGGCAATCCACATAGGATTCGACCATTTCCATAACCAAAAAAAAAAAAATGAAAAACTACAAAAAGAAAAAAAGAAGAAAATGAAAAAACCACAAAAAGGGAAAAAGAAAAGAAAATAGCAGAGAAAAAAAAACAAAGGAAATCAATAAGTGGAATACCTTAACGCTAACCCGGTGGTTTCGTTTTGTTGATCCAGAAAGTCGAGGTGGTTGGTTGTGGTAAATTGGAAAGCAAGATCCAAGGAAAATGATAACCGACATCGAAGCTGTTACAAGTACTCAAGAGACTCAGGTTCAGAAAATTCAACAAGGGTCTACTATGGTTGAGGAAAACGGAGCATTGAAACAACAAATGACCAAAATGCAGGCCAATGGCCAAGGACAGCCTTCTCATGAGCCACAATCTGCTATACAGCAAGAACAGTACCACTCTCCCGAGTACCGCTCGTACTCGTTTGACCTTCCTGCAAACGTTGAGAAGCTTACCCGAAAGAATGTACGGGAAGAAATGGCCCAAAGATTGAAGAGATTAGAACGACAACTGAAAAACATGCAAGAAATGGCAGGTCAAAAGAGTGTTGCCTTCAGAGATCTTTGTATGTTCCCCGATGTCCATTTGCCGCCTGGTTTCAAGGTTCCCAAATTGGAAAAGTATGATGGACGCGGAAACCCCATAGCCCACCTGAAAAGGTATTGCAACCAATTGAGAGGTGTGGGAAGAAAAGAAGAATTGCTTATGGCTTATTTTGGGGAAAGACTCTCGGGAGTAGCATCTGAATGGTTTTGGGATCAGGACGCATCTGGTTGGCACGTCTGGGATGATTTGGCACGAGCCTTTGTCAAACAGTTTCAATACAATATTGACGTCACCCCAAACCGCATTTCCCTTTCTAAACTGAAAAAGAAACCAACTGAAAGTTTCAGGGAATATGCCATCAAATGGAGAGAGCAGGCAACGAGAGCTAAGCCACCCATGAATGATCACGAGTTGGCCACTGTTTTCCTTCAAGCTCAAGAGCCGGATTACTTTCAAAACATGATATCTGCAGTTGGTCACTCATTTGAAGAAATAATCAAAATGGGAGAAATGGTGGAAGATGGTCTTAAGATAGGCAAAATTATAAGTCAAGCAGCTCTCAAAAATGCGGCTCAGGATGTCCAAAGTGAATTCAGTGATGTGAATAGGAGGGATGACGAAGTCATGATGACATCAGGGTCGAGAAGAGGTCCTATGAGAACATCTCAAAGGTATACACAACCTCATCAAGTTTTCCATGACCCTCTTAAGCATTACTACCCGCCTCAGAACCCTCCATACTCTGTTGATCCAATCCAGTATGTTGCTCAATCCTCAAAACACCCAAGAAAGCGAGCCCGAACATCACAAAATCTTTACCAGCCTCCGCAAAATTTTCAAATACCTTATAACCCACATCCAAGCCATAGGTATGGAAAGGAACAGGAGTTGAAAGATAATTTTACACCAATAGGAGAGTCCTATGCAAGCTTGTTTGAGAAGTTAAAACGACATGGCGTGATTGCACCCATCCCTCCAAATCGGGTGGACCGACGTGCGAGAAGTTTTGACTCATCCAAAAGGTGTGAATACCACTCCAATGCCCTGGGGCACGATGTTGAAAGTTGTCGGGATTTGAAAAGAGAGATAGAAAGAATGATTCGGGAAGGAATAATTGCGGTCCAAGGCAGTGGCATCCAAAACATTGCACAGAATCCTTTACCTGCACATAACGGAGCACATTTTATGGGAATGATGCCCGGTGACGTGGGTGATGAAAATCTTCTTGGAAGGTCAACTGAAGTTGAAGACATTGAAATAGAAAGCGATCTTAATGCAGAATTCAGTGGCTAGGATGCCATGCTGGTCAATTGGGAAGGCGCTCCGTCTCTTGGAGTTTTGGTGGTATATTTTGGTGTCATCTCTTTTGCCCGGGTTATTTCAGGGTTGTAATCCGGACGTTGTCTTGAGAGTCAAAACCCTTCTATCTTTCCACTTTGCTTTGTTTAGTAATAAATTTGTTTAGTGCTGTCTAGGTTTGTAATTCTAGTCTAGTTTGTTAGTTTTGTTGTTCGTTTTGTTGTTTCAATCCATCAGTTTAATACAACTCTCCGTTTCCCGTCATTTCTAGTCATTCCATTTCTAATCACTTTACAATTCTTTTCATACTGATTTTAGTGACATGACATGCACATAATTCTCGGCTTGATTTTAAAAGTCAATTTAACAATGAAGCAATGTTGAAGATGTAATGATATTCGCAAGAAATGAAACATATTGGAATATTGTGAAGCCGGAATCAAGTGAACATTAGGGAAAGCGTAACATAAAGAAATGTCGTGGAAATGCATCATCGGTTTAAAGCCAAAGGCAAGAGTACCCCAAGGTTAAAGGAACCATTCGTGGTATCGGGATTGTTGCCCAATGGCACTGAGAGTCGTTAAGGCAAATATGTGAATCAATAAAAGGTGTTTAACTGTGTAGTTTGTACTTGGTAGGTTTTGAAGATTGGAATGACGAAGGTATTTTATTCGACTATCCAAACACTTCGTCAATTGCTACCCCTTTGAGCCATATTATATTTTCTTTCATATCCCTCTTCCGGAATCAACAACAAAAATTGAGGATTGAGCGGGGAAATCAAATGGAGAAACAAAAGAAAAGAAAAAAAGAAAAAAAGAGAGAAAAGAAAAAAAAAGAAAAAAGAAAAATGCAATACAAGAAAGAAAATCGGGAAAAGTCAAAAGAAATTCATTAATTAATGACGTAGTCCGAACTACGTTTGACTTGATCCCGAAAGGGTACGTAGGCAGCCTCACTGAGGTTCAGTCACAATAAATGAAAAACCTAAAGGAAAAATCCAAAAAAAAATCCCCAAGAAGGAAACTGGGGCAGAAGTTATGGTTGTCGAATAAATAAGATTCCGAAAGTTGTAATTTTAACCCACGATGAAATATTTTTGAGCCTTTATATCCTTTTTTCTATATCCCATCCAAAAGCCTGCATTACGGTCCAAAGGAAGACCTTCCGACCAATCGTCAAGAAATGCCGAGACAAACGAGCAAAGGTGAATCACATCAAGGGCAACACTCCGGTCCGAACAAAGGAGAATGAAGAATTCAAGATGATGAGAACCACCACGAGACTCCAAGATGAGAGAAATCAAAATGAGAGAGTCTTATCGGTGAAAACCCGCACGGGCACCGTAAGGCGACGGTGAGTCGAGAGAAAGAAAAAGCAAATGAGAGAGGCTTGATGGTGAAAACCCTATGGGCACTACAAGTCGACTAAGGATCAGATCAAAGAAATGAAGTGTTGAAGACCGGTTTCACAGCAGAGCTTGCAACAAGAGTTGAACATCAAATTTGCTATACAGAGAAGGCCAAAAGTGCATGTCAAGGTCGCTAGAGTCGGTATTCAAAATCCGATAGGTCATTCTTCCGTAGGTTTCTTGTTAGGAATTATGTTTTCCTTTCTTTCTATCCTTTGTACCTTGTTTTACCCTCCCTCTTATTGAGTTTGTCTGGTCATAACGAGTATAGAAATGATTCCAAAATTTGCCACCAAGCTTTCCAATTGCACAAGATGGGATTTAGCCAACACGACAATTGTCGTAAGTCGGGAAAAGGTAAGGCCAGTGCTTTAAGCTAAAAGAGCAACATGTGCAATGGAGCGGGCAACAATAAAAATGTTTGGGGTGCGTACAAGACGCAAAGGTCGGCAAAGTACCAATTCGAGAAGATATAACAAATGGAAATAGGGGAGTGTATTCTGACAAAGGAAAGAGCCAGTCAAGAAACACCCCAAGGTTGTCCAATGAAATCATTGAAGAAATCGTAGACTTCAAGATCGGAATTGTGAGATCCGTCAAGAATGGAAGAACATACATGCCTAAAGAGAGGCGGATTTTGAACAAAGAAGAAGTGAAAATGGATAGTCGGTGAACAGGCCAAGCATTCAAGCGGGAAGTTCAAGGCCACAACCAACCACCGCATTTTTAAACCGACAGAGTTTTCTTTGCTTTGAAACAGGAGCAAAAGATATTGTCAAACTGGAGCAGGAAAAAATTTTCTGTCATCGGATAGTCATCCGAAGAGCATGAAGGTGAATACAATTGTTTTTGAAGATGAATAAGGCAAGTTGAAAGGTGAATGAAGCAAGTATCGGAGAATGATACAATCTTAGTCTGTTGAAACTTTCTCCTAAGACAAAAGTCTTAGTCCGATGAATTTTTCACCTAAGATGAATTGGATAAAATCTTAGTCCGTTGAATCTTTCTCCCAAGATAGAAGTCTTGGTCTGATGAATTTTTCACCTAAGATGAAAGAGATAATGCAATGTGAAAACAAAAGGAAGGCAGAAGCCAATGAAAGCAGAAGTTGGAAAAGAAAGAAAGGGCAAAAGCCGAAAAAGAAAGGAAAGATTTTTGAGATTGAAAGACTTAAGAAAGTCTGAATTGCAAATGGACCCAGTCTGATGAGTTATCTCCTGGAGTCATAAACTCGGTCCGATGGATATTCCTCTTGAGACCATACAAATGAATAGACCCAGTCCGAAGAGTTATCTCCTGGAGTCATAAACTCAGTCCGATGGATAATCCTCCCGAGATTACATTGAAATGGACATAGTCCAATGAGAATCAAAATCTTAGTCTGTTGAAACTTTCTCCCAAGATAAAAGTCTTGGTCTGATGAATTTTTCACCTAAGATAAGGAGATAATGCAATGTGAAAACAAAAGGAAGGAAGAAGCCAATAAAAGTAGAAGTTGGAAAAGGAAATGAAGGCATAATTTGAAACGAAAAGGAAAGGCATAATTTGAAAGGTAAAATCGGAAGTTGGAAAAGAAAGAAAGGTAAGAAGTTGAAAAGAAAGAAAAGTTTGTTGAATTTGAAAGGTTTAAGAAAGTCCGAATTGCAAATGAATAGACCCAGTCCGAAGAGTTATCTCCTGGAGTCTTAAACTCAGTCCGATGGTTAATCCTCCTGAGATTACATTGAGATGGACATAGTCCAATGAGAATGAAAATCTTAGTCTGTTGAAACTTTCTCCTAAGATTAAATATCTTAGTCTGATGAATTTTTCACCTAAGATAACCTTCAGTAAAGGTAATCCAAGTTTTAGTTTCATGCATTTTTAATTTCTGTTAGGCGCCCACCTTCTAATACGGGAATACATTTCTGCATTGCACGTTTAATTTCTGTTAGGCGCCCACCTTCTAATACGGGAATACATTTCGCATTGCACGTTTAACTTCTGTTAGGCGCCCACCTTCTAATACGGGAATACATTTCGCATTGCACGTTTAATTTCTGTTAGGCGCCCACCTTCTAATACGGGAATACATTTCGCATTGCACGTTTAATTTCTGTTAGGCGCCCACCTTCTAATACGGGAATACATTTCGCATTGCACGTTTAATTTCTGTTAGGCGCCCACCTTCAAATACGGGAATACATTTCGCATTGCACGTTTAATTTCTGTTAGGCGCCCACCTTCAAATACGGGAATACATTTCGCATTGCACGTTTAATTTCTGTTAGGCGCCCACCTTCAAATACGGGAATACATTTCTGCATTGCACGTTTAATTTTTGTTAGGTGCCCACCTTCAAATACGGGAATATTTTTTGCATCGCATCGCATTTTTAATTTCTGTTAGGCGCCCACCTTCTAATACGGGAATACATTTCTGCATTGCACGTTTAATTTCTGTTAGGTGCCCACCTTCAAATACGGGAATATTTTTTGCATCGCATTGCATTTTCAATTTATGTTAGGTGCCCACCTTCAAATACGGGAATATTTTTTCTGCATCGCATTGCACGTTTAATTTCTGTTAGGCGCCCACCTTCTAACACGGGAATATTTTTCTGCATTGCATCTCATACATATCTGCATTTAAAAAGAAAAAAAAAGAAAATGAAAAATGAAAAAATAAAACAAAAAATGATATTCTGACATTCAATAACATGGTGTGCCCAGTCACCATACTGGGGCAGAAAAATCTTTCTTTGGTTGTTTATTTTGTCACAAGCAGGGGTCCACTTGGAGGATGGACGAATACTTCATATTGAAGAATGTTTGAACAAGTCAAGGCAAGAACAAGAATGCCACTGAAGAAAAGTTGAATAAGTCGAGGCAATAACAAGAATGCCAGTGAAAGAGAAAAACAAGTCAAGGCTCAGCAACTAGGAGCCCACCTGAAATCATGGGCACTATATGTCCGGACTTGATCCAAATGCTGAAGAAGATTGAACCAACACCTGCGGTTAACAAGCATCAAGATTCAGATCAGGGTCCGCATGAAGCACCAACCAACTCAAGATCAAGCTTCAGAAGACTCATAGATAGGAATTTTGTAACTCGTAGCTGATAGGTTTAGTTAGTCTTTCTCAATTTTGATGTAATAACGGGACAGCGGACCGGAGCCTCGGACGGAACCTCGACTCTCAACCTCGATACTCCATCCTTCCCGAACTACACTGACCTGATTCCTGTTTAGCCCAGGATATGTAGGCAACCTCTGAAGCAGGGTGCGGTCAAAGCTTTTCAAAATGCTTCACAACGGAATACTCGAACGGGTAAAAATCGTTCATAGTTGCTCACTTATCTTTGCACGGAAACTCTTCGTGTTCCCGAGCAAAGAGGGGCAGCTGTGAGCACGTGATTTTTACCCTATATATGAGTTATTCCCATAAATTCAAAATAAATAATTTTTCCTTATTTTTACAATTCATATTAATTAGTTGCATGAAAATTCATATAAAAATACAAAAAATATGCATTTCCATTTAGGAAATTAATTTTACTAGTAGGTATTAATTCATTTTAGAACAATTAAAGAAAAATAAAAATAGCATCTTAATGTTTTAATTGAGAATTACTATAAAATAGATATCAAATAAATTTTAGGAATTAATTAGTTTAACAATTTAATAAAGTCATAAAATAAAGCAAAATACAAAAAAAGAAAAAAAAAAATCACAAACAATGGAAATAAGAAAGAGACACGCAAATAGCGTGTCTCTATCATATATTCCTCACCTTCAACATAACGGACACACACGCATACAAGGGCATAAAAACAGAGACGGCTTCTTCTTCTTGGGAGGGGGGAATCCTTCAGCCGCATAACTGGAAAGAAGCAGCGAAAAGGGCAACACAGGGAGCTTCTTTCTTCTTCTTATTCATTTTCCATAGAAAGACATACAAAAAGTCAGGAAAATCAGTCTCCTGTAGTGTTCAATGCTGAAACGAGAGTCCGGCTATTGGAGTTGATGTTCAAGTTGGTTTCCGGTTCAATTTCGATACTTGTTCTGTAGCTTGCCGCTGTTGATTGTTGCAATTTCAGTTAAGATACGGTCGAGATTGTCTCAGTTTTTTTTTTAGTCAGTTTATTCAAATTTTCGTGTTCAACCAGGACATCTGAAATTCTGTGATAAAAAATGGGATTCCAGATCTGAAATATGATACATTTAAATGAAAGAAAGAAAAGAGGTTAGAGAGGAATCTCTGAATTGCTTGAAGTTATCGCTGCTCGTTCCGTTTCTGGGTTTCATCTTCAAAAGCATGGTCATGGTCTGAAATCCTACTGTTCCTCTACTGAAACATGTTTGCTTAGTTTCATAGCTTGGCTATTGGACTTTTATTTGGTCGTTCCTTGCAATTTTTCAATAATCAAGTTTCATTTTGAAGAAGCTCTATTCGTTTGTTGCTCGTTCCGAGGTTGGAGATTTCCGGCGAAATATTCCGTCTGAGGTTCTATTCAGCGAGTCAAGTTTAACTAAGGTCCGTGACTTTTTTTTTTTTTTCGTTAAATTTGGATCTTCGTTTTGCTCTTCATCTTGTACAGATTTATGTGAAGTTCATTTGTTAAATCTTCGATTGTCACTCTGATTTTGAGCATGCTTGTACTGTGCTATTGTCTCTACAGTTAATATCAATAATGTTGCTAGCAGATTTTCTTCTTAATATATTTTCTTTGCGGCATTAAGTTTAGCATTTTTTTTACTGTGATCGATTGATACTGGACTTAAAATGAATATGGAAATTGTGATAGTTGACTGCCTTGCAGATTATATTGCTTCGATAATTGCTAAGTTTTACCGTGGTTACCTTTTGATACAAAATTTGCAAATAATTTCGAGCTTTTTCCACTTGAAAGCTGTAAAAAATGTTAAGTTACTTTAGAGTTGTTCAATTTATATATATTGTTTAATGGATACTTTGGCGTAAGCGGAGGTCTTCAAGTTCCAATTGCAGTTGTAGTCTACTTGCTTACTTGGCTCACCTAGGATATGCACTTAAAATGTTATTGTAATATTACATTTGTTGGAGTATTATTGTGATGAATCATATAGATCCTGATTTTTAGTTGGGGGATTTTAAATAGTGAATTTTTGTGACTTTTCTTGATTTCTGATTTCATTGTTTTCTAGCTTTATATTTAGTTGATTTTGGTGGTTTACCTCCTAAAAGATAATTGCTATTAGAAGTGTCATACCAATAATATTTCTGGGTGTCATATGTATCTACAGAAAAGAAAGAAAAGAAAAAAAAAAAATATCCAAAAGCATAACACATTTTTATGCCTACTATATTTTCAATAGCGATTGAGGCGTGCCATGCCAAACAAGATGACAATTGTATGACCCTCAAATAATTGGTATAAAACATGTAGATTTGGAAGGACCGTTTAGCAAATTTCACGGTCTTTCCCAAAGTTAACAAAGACGTAGATTCTTTAGGCACGATTTGTAAATAATATACATTCTTAAATACGGGTGCGCATTTATGTGACCCAAATCTTACTCTCGGCAACGCTGAAATACACCGAAAGTCATAGGCGTACTGGTTGCGGTATGACTCGAAGCGTGTTTTCGCAATGCCGCAAATTCCTTAAAATAACACTTAAACGTAAAAAGCACATAGTTAAGATATATAAAGAAATCAGATAAAAGCAAAAAATAGCAGTTGAGCGACCGTGCTAGAACCACGGAATCCGGGAGTGCCTAACACCTTCTCCCGGGTTAACAGAATTCCTTATCCAGGTTTCTAGTTTCGCAGACTGTATTACAGAGTCATAAATTTCCTCGGTTCGGGATTAAACCGGTGACTTGGGACACCATTATTTTCTCAAGTGGCGACTCTAAAAAATTAAATAAATTGATCCCGTCCCGACTGTCCTTTAATTGGAAAAACTCCTTCACTGATTATTATTATATCCCTTCTCGGGGTGTAGTATTAAATAGTGGCACATTTACGTTTATACGTATGTGCGGTGTGTCTAAAAGGAGGTGTGACAACCGGAACTTGAAGAATAGGGTCTGTTTTCCTGGGTTCTTGGTGAAGAAGAAGATAAGGAAAAGGAAAGGAAGAGAGGAGGGGTAAAGGGAAGCCGGCGACCACCGTGGAAGGTGGTGGCCGCCATGGCCGATTAGGGTTTCATGGAGAAGATCAAGAGAGAAGAGAAAGGGATTGGGGGCGGCTGATTTCTAGGGTTAATGTAAAAATAGCGAGATTTTTCGGACCAAAGCCTTATATAGGCCAGGCATCCGAGGAAATCTGAACCGTTGATCTGATGAAGATCAACGGTTATTAGGAGCGTTACTAAAACGCCATCGTTTGGTTGCATATGAGACCCAGGCCATCAACCGTTAGATCAATAAAAATGGACGGCCTAGATCACTTTTCCCATATTAATTAAACCCATATAGTTCAACTAAATTCCCAGCCGTTGGATTGGAGGAAACGAACGACCGAGATCACTTCGACCTAAAATCTGGACCGGGTTTCCTTTGGGCCAAAGCCTTGGGCCAGTGATTTGGATTGCATTTGGCCCAACTTTATTATACCAACCATATTTTTTGTATTTTTTTTTCTGCTTTTATTACTTTTATGTATTTTTCTTTTATATTTTTTTTTCTTTTTCTTTTATGAAAAACTATAAATCCTAATTTCCCACTTACTCTAATTTTCTAGTATTTTTTGCAATTTTTCTGCTATTTTTCCTTTATTTTCCCCTACTTAACTATCTTTGCTAGTTTTTTCCTTAAAATCTAACTAATTAAACTTACAAATTAATTACCTAGCCTATTTTTTTTGATATTCTTCTAATTCCTACTTATTCAAACACAAAAGTATAGCTAATTCCAAACAAAGCAAGTAATTGCACTCAAAATATATTTATTTTAATTTTGGAATTGTTTGCTCGGTGCAAAAATCACGTGCTCACAGCTGCCCCTCTTTGCTCGGGAACACGAAGAGTTTCAGTGCAAAGACAAGTGAGCAGTAATGAGTGATTTTTGCACATTGGCATATTCCGTGAAAGCATTTTTGAAAACCTTTTGACCGCACCCTGCTTCAGAGGTTGCCTACATATCCTGGGCTAAACAGGAATCAGGTCAGTGTAGTTCGGGAAGGTCTGGCAGTTTTAAAAACTACCAGACTCACTGTTGCATTGACACTGTTGAGACCTGCTGACTTACTCCTTATTACACCGGGGGGGAATGTAAAATGAAGAAGCTATTCTAAGCTATGATCCTACAATTACAACTGTTCCTAATCTAGCTTTTGCTCTTCTTCCCTTTCCGGTGATGCAGAATCTTCCTTTTTTTGTTGATTTTCTTTGATGCTGACTCTCTTTTTTTGTTGATTTTTCTTTTCTTGTTGACTCTCTTTTTGTTGATTTTCTTGTTTTTCTTGATCTCGAACTGAACCTGCTCAAAACAAAATAACAAACTACCCTTTTTTTTTCTTTTTCTGCCCCAGTGTGGGCTTCTAACTATATAAACCATGATGTGCAGAAAAGTATTCCCGTATTAGAAGGTGGGCACCTAACAGAAATTAAACGTGCAATGCGAATGCAGAAAAGTATTCCCGTATTAGAAGGTGGGCACCTAACAGAAATTAAACGTGCAATGCGAATGCGGAAAAGTATTCCCGTATTAGAAGGTGGGCACCTAACAGAAATTAAACGTGCAATGCGAATGCAGAAAAGTATTCCCGTATTAGAAGGTGGACACCTAACAGTAATTAAACGTGCAATGCGAATGCAGAAAAGTATTCCCGTATTAGAAGGTGGGCACCTAACAGAAATTAAACATACAATGCGATGCAGAAAAGTATTCCCGTATTAGAAGGTGGGCACCTAACTGAAATTAAACGTGCAATGCGAATGCAGAAAAAGTATTCCCGTATTTGAAGGTGGGCGCCTAACTGAAATTAAACGTGCAATGTAATGGAGAAAATATTCCCGTATTAGAAGGTGGGCACCTAACAGAATTTAAACGTGCAATGCGATGCAGAAAATATTCCCGTATTAGAAGGTGGGCACCTAACAGAAATTAAACGTGCAATGCGAATGCAGAAAAATATTCCCGTATTAGAAGGTGGGCACCTAACAGAAATTAAACGTGCAATGCGAATGCAGAAAATATTCCCGTATTAGAAGGTGGGCACCTAACAGAATTTAAACGTGCAATGCGAATGCAGAAAATATTCCCGTATTAGAAGGTGGGCACCTAACAGAAATTAAACGTGCAATGCGAATGCAGAAAATATTCCCGTATTAGAAGGTGGGCACCTAACCGAAATTAAACGTGCAATGCAAATGCAGGAAAAATATTCCCGTATTAGAAGGTGGGCACCTAACAGAAATTTAAACGTGCAATGCGATGCAGAAAATATTCCCGTATTAGAAGGTGGGCACCTAACAGAATTTAAACGTGCAATGCGAATGCAGAAAATATTCCCGTATTAGAAGGTGGGCACCTAACAGAATTTAAACGTGCAATGCGAATGCAGAAAATATTCCCGTATTAGAAGGTGGGCGCCTAACAGAAATTAAACGTGCAATGCGATGCAGAAAATATTCCCGTATTAGAAGGTGGGCACCTAACTGAAATTAAACGTGCAATGCAAATGCAGAAAAATATTCCCGTATTAGAAGGTGGGCACCTAACTGAAATTAAACGTGCAATGCAAATGCAGAAAAGTATTCCCGTAGCCTGAGGACTGGGGAGTGGATTTTTAAAAGATGTTACCTTCCTCTTTTTGGTATTTTCTTTTTACCAACTTATCTCTTGCCTGTGAATTTCTCCACTTATTCGGCGGACTTTCTCTTTTTGGTATTTTAAATTTTCCACATTGGTCACATTCACTTTAAAGTGATTAGTGACAATTTGTTCCTGCATGAAACAAAATTTATTAGATATAAACTGCTGGCAACTGGCATCTGCCGTCCCCACTTCTTATTGCTTCCTTTGTTTTTGCTTTCTCATGTTGCATGACTTTCGACTTCTTGTCCCTTGCAGACTCTTTTTGTATTTTCTCATTTCTCCATTTTTGTTTTGTTTTCTTTTTCTTTGGCCATGTTTGCCAAGCTTCTTTATTCCCTTCCCCAATCTTCTATCCTTTCTGATCCAGTGTTGTTTCAGCTTCCGTTATCAGGAGCCGGTAGTTAGCTCTCAAGAAAAAAGGTAAACAATGAAATGCAGAAAATGAAAAAGAAGTAAGGGTGTTTTGGAGAGATGACAGAACTTATCTGGGTATTTGCTGGCTGATTCCGCTGACCATGCCATGTATTTAAACTCTGACCCAGTTTGTTCCAATCATTATTCTGACTCTTGAATTGCCTTTGACCCAAACCGATACTCTTTTTTGTTGCCTTTTCTCTTTTCTGATAGTCCTCACGATCGCCCTAAGGTTCCTCGAAAGGTTTTCACCAATAGACCTCTCTCATTTATTCTCTCAACCTCACAATCGTCTCACAGTGCCGATTAAGGTTTTCACTGATGAGACTCTCTCATTTTATTTCTCTCAACCTCACAATCGCCTCACAGTGCCGGCTAAGGTTTTCACTTATGAGACTCTCTCATTTTTATGTTCTTTCCATTTTTCCTTTTTGTATTTTGTTTTCTATACCACAGGTATTATACGATGCTTCGTTCTTCCTTCGTTGTATTTGTTATCATTTCAAAATTGATCAGAAGGTCTTTCTTTGGACTGTAACGTGGCTTTTGGGTAGGTTAAGAAAGAAAGATATAAAGGCTCAAAATTTCAACGAGGGTTAAAAATATTTACAACTCTCGGAATTATTAAACATAACTTCTGCCCCAGTTTCAATATGTGGGGAATTTTTGGATTTTTCCTTTGTTATGACTGAACCTCGGAGAGGCTGCCTACGTACCCTTTCGGGATCAAGTCAGGACGTAGTTCATCCAACTTCATAAGTTAGATGGATTTCTTTTGACTTTTTCCCGATTTTTCGTCTTTTTCTCTTTTTTTTTCCTTTTTTTTTCCATCATTTCCTTTTTCATTCTGGCAATTTCGATCTTATTGCACTAGAGCGATTCCGAGAGAGGGATATGAAAGAATTCATTCATTAAGGCTCAAAGGGGTTATCAATGGATAAAGTGTTTGGATAGAGAATAAAACGCCTTCGTCATTTCAATTCCAAAATCACAACAAAATACAAAACATATAATTGAAAAGGAATCATACATAGTATCTTTTGACCGCATCTGAATTGATAGCAGTCTCTACGCACTTTCCTTCAACATCTGTTAAATATAATGCTCCATTGGACAACACCCGTGATACCACAAACGGTCCCTGCCAATTTGGCGCAAACTTGCCTTTCGCCTCGGCCCAATGCGGTAAGATACGCCTCAACACAAGCTGTCCGACTTCAAACTTTCGAGGTCGTACCTTTTTATTATATGCTCTGGCCATTCTCCGTTGATACAATTGCCCATGACAAACTGCGGCCAACCTTTTCTCATCAATCAAACTCGACTGTTCCAAACGGGCCTTTACCCATTCATCGTCATCTATCTCAGATTCGGCTATAATTCGCAATGACGGTATTTCTATTTCTGCGGGTATAACAGCCTCCGTTCCGTACACCAGTGTATAGGGTGTGGTTCCGATAGAAGTACGTACCGTCGTGTGGTAACCCATGAGAGCAAAGGGTAACTTTTCATGCCATTGCCTGGATCCCTCCACCATTTTTCGGAGAATCTTCTTGATATTCTTGTTAGCCGCTTCTACTGCTCCATTCGCCTTTGGCCTGTAAGGTGTGGAATTGCGGTGCGTGATCTTAAACCTTTCACAAACTTCCGCCATGAGATGACTGTTTAAATTGGCTCCATTGTCTGTGATAATCACCTTGGGGATTCCAAATCGGCATATAATATTCTCGTGCACAAAATCCACCACCGCTTTCTTCGTCACTGCCTTGAATGTCTTAGCTTCAACCCACTTGGTGAAATAATCAATTGCAACCAGGATGAACTTGTGCCCATTAGAAGCGGCTGGATCTATTGGGCCGATGACATCCATGCCCCAAGCAACAAAGGGCCAAGGCGCTGACATTGTGTGCAACTCATAAGGTGGGGAATGAATCAGATCCCCATGTACCTGGCATTGATGGCATTTCTTTACGTACCTGATACAATCACGCTCCATAGTGAGCCAGTAGTACCCAGCTCTCAAAATCTTCTTTGCTAAAACATATCCGCTCATGTGGGGTCCGCATACTCCGACATGTACTTCAATCATGATTTCATCTGCTTGTTGTGCATCTACACACCGCAATAAACCCAGATCTGGTGTTCTTTTGTATACCACTCCTCCACTGAAAAAAAATCCATTGGCTAGACGCCTGATGGCTCTTTTCTGGTCTCCGGTGGCTTGCTCCGGTATTTGCCAGCTTTCAAGTATTCTCTAATATCATGATACCACGGCTCTCCATCCGACTCTTCTTCCACGACGAAGCAATAAGCATTCTGATCTCGGACTTGGATCTGGAGTGGATCTATATATGTCTTGTCCGGATGATGCAACATAGAGGACAATGTGGCCAAAGCATCCGCAATCTCATTGTGCATTCTTGGGATGTGCTTGAACTCTATAGACTGGAATCTTTGAGACAACTCGTGCAAACAATACCGATATGGCATCAATTTCAAATCTCGTGTCTCCCATTCCCCTTGAATTTGGTGTACCAAGAGATCCGAGTCACCCATGACCAAAATCTCTTGAATACCCATGTCAATTGCCATCCTTAATCCCAAGATGCACGCCTCATATTCGGCCATATTGTTGGTACAGAAAAATCGAAGCTGAGCTGTGACGGGATAGTGTTGACCCGTACTTGAAATGAGTACCGCTCCGATACCAACGCCCCTGCTGTTGACGGCTCCGTCAAAGTACATTTTCCATCCTGGTCTCTCATCTTGCTCCATCTCCTCGACAAGCATTGCCTCTTCATCCGGGAAGTACGTCTTTAACGGTTCATACTCATCATCCACCGGATTCTCAGCTAAGTGGTCTGCAATAGCTTGCGCCTTCATTGCCGTACGAGTTACATAGACAATGTCAAATTCTGTGAGCAGAATCTGCCATTTGGCCAATCTTCCCGTAGGCATAGGCTTCTGAAATATATACTTGAGAGGATCCAGTCGTGATATCAAGTACGTGGTGTATGCCGACAAATAATGCTTTAGCTTCTGAGCTACCCAAATCAACGCACAACAAGTTCTTTCCAGTTGGGTATACTTCACCTCGTAGGATGTAAACTTTTTGCTGAGGTAGTATATGGCTTGTTCTTTCTTGCCTGTCTCGTCATGTTGACCCAATACACAACCGAAGGAGTTATCTAGCACTGTCAGATACAAAATCAGAGGTCGCCCTGGTTCTGGAGGAACTAACACCGGAGGATTGGCCAGATATTCCTTAATCTTGTCGAAGACTTCCTGACACTCGTCGGTCCATTTCACTGCTGCATCTTTCTTCAACAACTTGAAGATCGGCTCGCATGTTGATGTCAATTGAGCAATGAACCGACTAATGTAATTCAACCTTCCTAGCAAACTCATGACCTCCTTTTTGTTCTTCGGCGGAGGTAGACTTTGAATAGCCTTGATCTTTGACGGATCCAGTTCAATACCTCGCCGACTCACAATAAACCCCAGTAGTTTCCCCGAAGGTACTCCAAAAGCACACTTCGCCGGATTGAGTTTTAGATTGTACCTCCGGAGTCTTTGGAAAAACTTCCTCAAATCTTTCACATGATCAGGTTGTTTTCTAGACTTTATAATGACATCGTCCACATATACTTCAATTTCTCGATGCATCATATCGTGAAACATTGTGGTCATTGCCCTCATGTAAGTTGCCCCGGCATTCTTCAATCCAAACGGCATTACTCTGTAACAGTATGTTCCCCAAGGTGTAATGAAGGCAGTTTTCTCAGCATCTTCTTCGTCCATAAGGATCTGGTGATAACCTGCATAACAATCCACAAACGAACCGATTTCATGCTTGGCGCAATTGTCGATCAATATGTGAATGTTTGGCAATGGGAAGTCATCCTTCGGACTGGCTTTGTTGAGGTCTCTATAGTCTACACACACTCTGGTTTTGCCATCTTTCTTCGGGACTGGCACAACATTTGCCAACCAGGTGGGGTATTTGGTAACTCTTATGACCTTTGCCTCAAACTGCTTATTCACCTCTTCTTTTATCTTCACGCTAATGTCCGTTTTGAATTTCCTCAGCTTTTGTTTCACTGGCCGGCATTCCGAGTAAATTGGCAACTTGTGTACCACTAGATCTGTGCTAAGTCCGGGCATGTCATCATAGGACCAAGCAAAGATGTCCTTAAATTCATGTAACAACCTTATCAATTCATCCCTGAGGGGTGCCTCCAAATGTACACTAATCTTTGTTTCTCGGACATCATCTTCGCTCCCCAAATTTACAGATTCCGTATCACTCGGATTCGGTTTGGGTTTTTCCTCGTATTGTTTCATGTCCTTACTTATTTCCTCCAGGGCTTCCTCATCCTCACATTCTATTTCACTATCTTCCTCGATTTCTTGTATAGTAACGTGATTGTCGGAACTGGGTCTAGAATCCTTCACGCATGACATGGCATTGGAATCAACACATGCAAAACTGTACAAAAGGAAAAAATAAAGAAAAATAAGGCAAAAGTGAAGAAAAAGGAAAACCTGCATTTCATTGATAAAAGAGTGAACAATGTTCGGGATACATGGTGATTTTCTTTTCATGAGGGGAATAGGAAAAACTATTAAAATAACAATTTTCGGGAAAGCAATGATGAAATTTTGAGCTAACTACCGAGACTCCTTCCTGATAGGGAAAGGAGTAGCTTCCCAATTGTTCAATGTGATTCCAGGCCCCACAAACTGCACGTCCATTTTGCTCGTGCCTTCCCCTGCTTCAATCATATTCACCTCCCAAAACATCTTCTCAAAACCCAGCATTTCTTCATCAAGTTGGGTCTCAATGCACTTTGTTGCAGCAGATGGTTGATGTTTTGTACCAGGCCTGATGAAGGTGTCGGATAATTTGGGTATGGGTTTGGGCAAGGTCCAGTTCTTTTTGGCTTTTGAGGCCCTTTGGATGTCGGCAAAGGTGGGTTTGAACCCTAAGCCGAATGTACCTTTGTTCTCCGGAAGCTGAACTGGTTGAATGACTCCCTGCAGTGTTTTGCCTAATCCCCTCCCCGGTGCAAATCCGTTTCTCAGCATTTCTCTGGCCACCATCACAGCAGTTGGTGCCATCATAGGGGTTGGTAACTTTTCCCCTTCAGCAACTCTATTCACCACAACAGCATCCGTCACTTGGTAGACCCAAGGACCTCTATCCCCATTAGTATCATCAAAAGGTGCTACCACATTACAAGCATTTTCCTCCCCGTGTACGACAATCTCTTGTTGTTCCCACTCAAACTTGACCATCTGGTGTAGAGAAGATGGTACCGCCTTGGCCGCATGAATCCAGGGTCGGCCTAACAACAAGTTATACGACACGGCAATGTCGAGCACCTGGAACTCCATAGTAAAATCAACGGGACCGATGGTCACTTCCAAAATAATATCTCCCAACGTGTTTTTACCTCCGCCGTCAAACCCTCTCACATTGATATTGTTCCTCCGGATTCTGTCCGGGCTAATGTTCAGCTTCCCTAAGGTTGACAGCGGGCAAATATTAGCGCTCGATCCGTTGTCAATCAATACCCTGGTCACTACCGATTCTTCACTTTTTACTGTAAGGTACAATGCTTTATTGTGTTCAGTTCCCTCCACCGGCAGCTCCTTATCAGAGAAGGCGATCCTATTAGACTCGAAAATTTTGCTGGTAATCTTCTCCAAGTGACACACTGAAATTTTTTCCGGAACATGAGCCTCATTTAGAATCTTCATAAGAGCCTTCCGGTGTTCTTCTGAATGTATCAGCAAGGATAGCAAAGAAATCTGGGCCGGGGTCTTTCTTAACTGCTCAACCACTGAGTACTCTTGTGATTTCATTTTCTTAAGGAATTCTTCTGCTTCCTCCTCCGACACCGGCTTCTTCAATTGACTTTCTTTTACCGTCTTCATCTTTCTCAGTTCCTCTGGAGCAAAACACCTTCCAGATCGGGTGAGTCCATGCGTTTCATTAATTTCACCAGAAATCTCTTTTCCCTTGTAAACTACTGCTACCTTGTTATAGTTCCAAGGTACGGCCTTTGTACTCGCCACTGGCATTTGCACTACGGGTTTTATGATTACTGGGTCTGCACTTGCGCTTTTCACAGTCACGATCGTCTTTGCGCCTGGCACTACCACTTTTAAACCTCCCACCACTACTGGCTTTGGTTTCTCAACAATTGCTTTCTCCTTCACAACTTCCTTTTCTAACTTGTCACTCGACTTTATCATCATTACGGCCTGAGATGGTTTTTGACTGCCATCACCCTACACCAATTCTATCATATGTGTTTCGTGGTGATTTGGCAGCGGATTCTAGGTAATGTTTGGGGTTTCGGGAGTCTGTACTTCAATTCTCCTCTCATCGATAAGATCTTGAATGGCATTCTTCAATTACCAACACTTTTCAGTATCGTGACCCAATGTTCCCAAACAGTATTCACATCTGACAGAAGAATCAAGATTTTTCGGGGGTGGGTTTGGAACTTTTGGTGCAACTGGTCTTAACATCCCCAACTCTTTCAACCTATGGTAAAGACTGGTATATGATTCCCCGAGAGGGGTGAATGTTTTTCTTGCTTTGTTTATCCAATCAGCGTCCGGCCTGGGTCTATTTTGGTTTCGGTAAGGTTTAGGGGTTGGGTATGTGTTCTGGGTGTGGTACACATTGTGTGGAGCTTGAGCTCTCCACACATGAGGTGGTGGTGGTGGGTAGGCTTGGGCTTGTGGGTGGTGGTAATGTGGGACAATTGGTGGGTACGGTGGTGGTGGTGGGTTATATGGGCTTGGTGTGTTGTAGGGGTTTGGCAGGTAAGATGGTGGTGGTGGATTATATGGAGTTGCTGGGCTTGGTGGGTGTTGGCGGTAGGGTCTTGGTGGGTTATAATGTGGGTTGCGACTCCATGGCCTACTTTCTACGGTCGCCACTTCTTCTTTCTTCTTCTTTCCCATCACTCCCCCGTTTCCACCTTGTATAGCTTGATTGGTGGCCTTGATAGCCGAAAAACTCATGATTTTGTTTGTCTTCAAACCTTCTTCTACAAAACTCCCCATTTTCACAACTTCATTAAAATCTTTCCGATTGCTGACACTAGATGGCCGTAGTATGTTGGCTCCAGAGCCAGTAGAAAACAATCCACCATCTCCCATTCTTTCATGGGTGGATCCACTCTAGCGGCATGTTCCCTCCATCTAAAACCGTACTCCCTAAAGCTTTCTCCTGGCTTCTTCTCCATCTTGGTAAGGGATAACCTGTCGGGTATGATCTCCAAATTGTACTGAAAGTGACTAGCGAAAGCTTGTGCTAAGTCATCCCAGACGAACCACCTTGTATGGTCCTGTCGGGTATACCATTCCAGAGCTGATCCACTCAGACTTTGGCTGAAGTACGCCATCAACAATTCATCTCTACCTCCCGCGCCTCTCATCTTGCTACAGTATCCTCTGAGATGAGCTACCGGATCCCCGTGTCCGCTATACATATCGAACTTCGGCAACTTGAATCCCACGGGAAGCTGCACCTCAGGGAACAAACACAGGTCTTTGTAAGCTACACTTACTTGCCCTCCCAGTCCTTGCATATTGCGGAAAGCATTCTCAAGACTTTTCACTTTCCGAGCCATCTCTTCCTGCCCGGCACTTGCTTCCATCATCGGAGCATGAGACTCGTGTTGTCTGAAAGTCGGCTCCGGAGGGTAGTAGTGAGGATCCTGGATATGAAACATTGGTTCACTAGAGGATTTGTGGATAACAGCGGGCGGAGGTGCCACATATACAGGAGCAACTTGTGGTATCTGAGGTGGTGCTTGCTTGGTTGGAGGTGGTGGTATCTGGGAGGTGGAAGCATAGTAGTGAGGGTAATCGGGGTAGGTGGAGGATGAGTTCATTGTTGGTGGCTCAGGGTTAGGATTGGCTGGAGGGACATATGCAGGGTTAGCAGGGTAGGCTGGTAGTGGTTGACCTCTAGACCAAGCCTGGTACATTTCGGCCATCTGCTGTCTCAACTTGTACATTTCTTCCTTCATCCCTGCCACATCCACGATCTCTTCTTCGTGAGCAGGGTCCACAATAGTTGCCTCGATTTCCTGGGACACAGCCTTTGTCATCTTTTTATATCTGGTGTTGTATGGGTGGGTAGCCAGTATGCCAGTTGCCTAGAAAATCTGGACTCACAAACATCAACACTCGTTAGTTGTTAGCGCATAAATAAGATGCAACGACTTTAAAAGCAAATACATTTCCTCGAGTCGTTATGCATCATCCCGGCCGCTGCTCACTTCAATCATCTTTTTCTTTTTCCTCTCTTTTGTTTTCTTTCTTTCTTTTCTTCTTTTCTTTTCTTTTCTCTTTTGCTTTTTCTCTTTTCTTGCTTTTTTTCTTTTTTCTTTTCTTTTCTTGCTTTTTCTTTTCTCTCTTTTTCATTGTCGTTTTCATAATTACGTTCCTATTCATTTGCCTAGCGGATTTAAAGGAAATGACATAAAGCAAAAGAATTGGTAACAACACTTGTTTTCTCATTGATAATTCAAAACATTGATTACAAAGTGATGTTTTTAAAAAGAAAAATAAAAGATGATGCATGACCTAAGAGTACATTAATGCACCTAGTGCTCGCGAGGCATCGTTCGGCCTTGCCGCGGGCCTATATGCTAAACCCCTTTGAAGCCTATCCAGGTCGGCCATGACTTGTTGTACAAAAAACTTCACTGCAGATACAAAAGTCCTCCGAGACATATCTTCACAAAGCTGAGTCTTCCGGGTGATGTATTGGGCGATGCGAACAATCTTTTCTCTGATGACCCTTTTTTCTTGCATTAACCGGCTTATTTGTTGAGTGCGAGCATCCAAGGTATGTTGGTTGTCCTTTTGCACTTGTTGCAGCTCCAATTCTAATCTAGCCATAGTTGTGTAGCAGTGCTTTCTTTCTTCTTCAAGATCTTTGATAATCTTGTTACTCTTGACCGTGGCTGAAATTATTTTCTTTCTAAGCTGAGCTACTTCAACATCGTGCTTGTCTTGTAGCTGCCGAACCAACTTGGCTCTTTCATCGGCGTCTCTGTCCATCTGCTTCCGAGCCTTGACTAACTCTCTTTCGGCTATGTCCAAATCAAAGCTATAGTCATTTACTTTCCGCCGGAGAATCTCAATTAACTTTTCATCTCGGGCTGAACGAACTGGGGTCTCGGATGCAATTTTCCTTTGAGCTACTTGAGCCTTCAACATATCATTTTCTTTCTTCAGCTGTTTCTTTTCTACTTCATCGGATGCTGCTTGTAAGCCACTTTCAAAATGAAGATTTCTCAGTTTATCTTCCAACAGACTGATTTTGGCCTTGTATTCTTTTTCCTTAGCCACCCATTTATGATTTTCCTCAGATTGCTCTATCAGGTCCTGCAAGTGAGGTCTCTTTGAAAGACGTTCGTGTTCAACCCCTCGTCGGTACCATGTGGAGTACCCAGGTGATATCTCCCCTTTTGCTCTATTCGGCACACAAGTATCAATCTTCAAATTTTGGCACTCATTCCAGATTTGCCGGATTTTTGCTTCCGGAATTGCCCGTCCGGACCAATCTCCACAGCTTGCACACTGAGATCCCCATCTCTCGGAATAATCTGACACCGACCCAACTGTCGCAGGGCTCTGTATGGGGCATAGGGTTGTATACTCTTCAAACCCATGATCAAAAACGGTGATCCCTCCGTTGGCATGTATATCACCTCGTCAAGAGGTAACCAGACATACGTCCAATCGATTTGACCATCAGTTAGTGATCGAAGATACACAATCCAACCTTGGACTCCTTCTGGCAATTTTACTTCCTTTGTCCTCGTATTGAACTCTTCCGAACATGTCCGTTCGGCCGAACCATAGCTTGAGTACGAAGGATGGTGGCATAGATGCTCAATTAGCCAGATTTGCAAGATCAAATTACACCCTTCGAAGAAGCTAGCCCGGGCTTTGCACGCAGTCAGAGCACGGTAGATGTCCGCCACGATCATTGGGGCCAGAGTACAGTTATCTTGTACTATCAGTGTGGTAGCTACTCCGGCAACCTTTATATTGATATGTCCATCTTTCCTCGGGAATACAACAACTCCGAGAAATGCCACCAAAAATGCGAACCTCCGGTGTTCCTCCCATTTCGCTCGATTGGACTTACAACATAATTTGTTGGTAGGATCATTGAAACCCCCAACGTGTCCAAACCTATTGTAGATGAAGCTTAAAGAACAAAGCCCGTTGGCCAGATCTTCATTATGAACATTCCGGGCAATTTTCAAAGAGTCGAGGAAGCGATGTACTGTCACCGTCCTTGGAGATACCGGGTATTTTCCTTTCAGCGGGACCTCAGTCTTCCCAATGTAGAAGGCAATCTCCTCCAAAGTTGGGGTAAGTTCAAAATCTGGGAAATGAAATACGTTGTGTGCCGAATCCCAAAACGTGACCAACGCTCTAACCACATCACCTCGAGGAACCATGTCGAGTAACCCCGTAAGGCCTTTTAAGTACTTTTTGACCCAATCTTGACCATCGGATCCCATGTCCTGCCACCATAATCTCAGCTCCAAGGGGATTTTATTTAGGGAAAAGTGTTCATTCATCATCGTGCTCGTCCTGCACATTTATTAAGGTGATTTTATTTAGAAGAAAGAAAAATCTTTTTCAATGCAAGTTTTCAATTTTTGAATGAAAGAAAAGAAAAATGATTTTCGAAGTGGCCATTTTTGCAAAAACAGACCTTCCGTCGTCCTTTCGGAACATTCGGCAATTTCCAAAAATAGCAATCACCTCGATTATTTGAAAAGAAAATCTTTTTGGTCTTTTTTCTAAAAGTGTGGTTGGACCCGTTTAAGGGTTGCCTACGTATCCCACCTAATGGCGAGAATCAAACCTGCGTAGTTCGGTCAGATCATTTGACCAATTATTTCAAAAAATGTTCCACCTTTTTTTTTTCAGATTTTCAAATTTTCCGGATACCTATTTTTTACAAAATCTTATTTTCCTCTCTCTCTTTTCCTTTTTCAACAATTTTTCTAACCTCGGGATTTCCGCCGGTCCGCATAACGATCAAGGACAATAAAATGCAACACATAGCATGCTCGGTCTTTTCAATATCGGGTCAACTGTCCTAGACGGACCCAACCCCTGTGTTGAGTCCCCTAAGTCAAATATGATGCAAATAATCGTCCTAGACCTATGTTCAAAATCTTATGGTTTCATGGATTGCTAGACCGTGTACCCGAGCGGACAACTCGAATCGAGGAGGGGGCTACGTACCGGTGACCCGCGGAGTCAATCGGCTTTGTAACTTATCCGGCCTCTGTTTTCTTAATTTAAGGTGACTTTAACGGAAAGGGGAGTCTCAACCAGTAAGCACATCCCCGGGGGAGAAGAGAGAAGGGTTTTCGGCACAGTTTTATATATAGTTCACATAATATCAAAGCGATAAAGCACATAGCATGTTGTTCAAATCACATAATGAAGTCAAATAAAAACGCGAACGGCAGTTCTAAGGAGCTCGAGTGCTTAAACCCTGAAGCCGGAGTTCAGGGTTGGATTCCCCAGCAGAGTCGCCAGAGCTGTCACACCTCCCTTTTTACTACCCCACACACTTAAATACGTATAAATACACTTGTAGGGTATACCCCGACGTTCAATTACCCGAAAACGGATAAAATGGCGTAAGGGAAGGAGTTTTTCCAATTAAAGGACAATCGGTTCGGGATTTTATTAGAGATTAATCAGAGTCGCCACTTGGGAATGACAATGGTGTCCCAAGTCACCGGTTAATCCCGAATCCGAGGAATTTTGACTCTTAAAATGTCCGCGAAGCAGAGGTCCGGATAAGGAACTCTGTTAACCCGGGAGAAGGTGTTAGGCACTCCCGGATTCCGTGGTTTTAGCACGGTCGCTCCACTGTCGTTCTTGACTTTTGACTCAATTATAGGTTTTAACAACATAATGTGCTTTTACGTTAAATATCATTTTTTAGGAATTTGCGGTATCGCGAAAACACGCCTCGAGTCATACCGCAACCAGGTACGCCTATGACTTTTGGTGTATTTCAGCTTTACCGAGATTTGGATTTGAGTCGCACCAAGTGCACACTCGTTCATAGGAAGGTATATTAAAATCGTGCCTTAAGATAGTCTATATCGGCTTTTAACTTTGGGAGAGGCTATGGAATTCACTATTAGCCTCTTCGATTTTACTATATTATCTTATTACTAAATGGGGGCCTCGGTGTTATTCGGGCGAGGCTCATCCCAATTTAATTTTAAAATCCAGTCCTATTTTGTTCAACTATGTTTGCTATGTATTGTTCTTGCCTTATTCGTATTGCTAACGCTATAGTAATCCAGGCCCGTCGAGTTCTTATTATTTATTGGGCCTGGTCTTCTCTTCATTTAAATATGCGTTTGAACTGCCCAGGTCTCTGATGCCCAGGCAGTTTCATGACTTCTGCTTGCTGGCCCAGTCGACTTCATAGGGAGATTCAAGCCCAGATCGGATGAAATAATAAACAGCATAATACATAATTCATATAAGAGAACCACTATTCAGAATTGGAAATGAAATCAAGTCATTTTTATTTATTGATAAGGGAATCGGTACATAAACAGTAATCAATGAGAACTCAACCAACTGTTATTACCAAATATGTTCTATATTAAGATCTAATCAATTATATACAAGATGTTCTGGAACATAGCTACTTATCTAGGAAATCAGGTTAAATTAAAGTGAATTAGCTAATTATTTACACTAAAGAAACGATGAACAATTGATAATAAATGTTTACTATATTACTGATTCCATTGTGAGCTATACCTCTTATTAGACATTACAAACCCAGTTGTTGCCTTATCTGATTATTTCTTTTTTTAAACTACTCAGATCTAAACCTTAATTTTAAAAACAGACTGCATTCACGAATGAGTTAAACAGCTTGCTTATCCAATTAACAATTTGAATATCTATATCTAAGTGATTCAAAGGTTTAAACACGACTTAAACAAAAGGATCTTATTGTGACTCAGGGTATTGCAATATTATTAACCCAGTTATAAACAATTCAATCTAATGTATTTACCTATTTTTGAAGCTTATTTATGCTTAAGTGCAAATCCATTATCTAGGTGATTGTAATTTACGAAGAGTCAATATGAATGAATGGTTTAATGATTTTAAAAATGTTGTTAGCTAACTTATGTTTTAGAGTTTATACTATTTAATCTAAGTGATCTACCTCTACGATTATACTACTACTATTGCTACTGCTACTATACTAACTATTACAGCATTTTTGTTTTGTTTTCATACTACTTCATGCTTCGCTACAAATTGAAAACGAAATTAAACTATACTACTCAACAACATAATCAAAATCTGGAGCTCCCTTTTTATTCAACAATTTGGCATTACAGCTTTAATGATAAGAATGGTGTACCTGAATCACAGAGAGACAACCGATGAGTTCTAAGGGAGAAAGCAAGCAGCACAGCAAAGACTCAAGCAAAGCAATGCAACAGTGACTATAGATGACCGAGGACACACAGAGCCGAAAATACCACAGCAACAATAATAGAGAACCCAACAGCAACAAAAGAGTAGCAATCCAGGCAAATGACCAAGCAAAAAGGACCGAAGAACCAGATTAGAATCTTCACTCGAAAATTCCCAGAGGTATCACTGTTATCTTCCTATTTTTGTTCTGCAATTTGTATAAATTTAGCTTGAGTGTATTTCCAGATTTTTCAGAATTGGAACCCCGATATATTTCAGATTACTCAAAATTGGATCCCCTATTCAGCCCTTTTCTAGAGGTATATATAGTTGTGGTAAAGGGCTGATGACTTGGGGAGAAAGTATGGGATTAATCCCACTTCTCCCCCTCCTAAAATTATGAATTATGCACTTTAGCCCCAATTTCTGTTAACAGAAATCCTTCCAGCATGTGCTGGAAGGTTCTAAAGATTCCTTTTAGGGGTTTTTACTAGTATGACCTTAGGGGTTTGAGATTTTTACTGATTTCCCATTTTTAGGAGACCATTATACCCCTAAATCTCTGCAAAATTGCAGAAATCAGGGGCATGAATGACTCCATTACCCTCTTAAGTTCTAAATTATTACTGTTTTACCTTTTAGCTCCCAATTGTGTCCCTAAGGGCACTGTTTATTTACTAAGTCTACCTAGGTCAAATTTTCAGCTTCTTTGGACTTATTTAACTAATAGCCAGCCCTTGCATTGGTATTTAAGGGCTGGCCACTTCTACTTTAAAGAACTATTTCAATTTTAGCCTATTTAAACTAATTCCAGTCAATTAAGACCAATTTATTCCAATTTAAAGCTAATTGCAGGACTAGCCTGCTTTATTATTAAAAGTAACTCTTTAAAATCTAGCCAGTCTCAAGTTGAGACTTAGCTTTGGCTATTAAAGCCAATTACTGAATAGCTGGGCCCAAAACCTTTACAGGTTTGGCCACTTTGCTGTTCAGGGCTCTGAAAAGAGCCTGGGCTAGTCTGCATTTGCAGACATAGCCCTTTTTGCACAACCAGCCACTTTTAAAGTGGACTGTGTGTTAGGGCTTTATAGAATTGGTCAACCCTTTGCAAGGTTGACCATTCTTAGGCCAATTATTTAACTTATAACCTATTTTATTCATTTTCAGTTAATACCTATTTAAAAACTAACCATTTTCATGAAACCTAACACTAGCAGCTATAACCAATTCATCTAAGCATAATAAGCATTAACAGTGTCCCCACTTAACATAAAACTATTGCAAACTTAGCCATTTCAATATACAATTGCACACATAAACACATGAAACCAAATATGCTTATCAACTAATTAAAACTCAGAGGAGAAGTTAGAGAATGTTGAATTTTAATCAATCAGACTTACAAACTCAATTTCAAGTAGTAATGTGTTAATTAAACATTAAGCAGGCTTAGTTACAATCAATTCCATGTTGAGTGATTCACTGGAAAAACCCAAAGCATGCTTAGAGTTCATGAACATAGGCATAGTAAAGGCTAGTTTTCATAAAAATCAACAAGAGATGAGCTAAGGCTTAAATCAGACATAAAACAATGAGCTTTAACCACATAACACCAGCATGGCAATCTGGATTCACTCTCAGACACTAAACCTAGCTTGCTGTATGTATGTGAAGATGAAGATGAGAAACATGAATGATATGAGAGTGAAGAAAAGATGAATGAGGAGAGACAGTGAAAAAGGAACCTAACCCTATCATGTGAAAATGACATAAAGAGAAGCAAACATGATAACCAACTAATGACCTTAGAATCGAGCTAAATCATGTATTGGAGCTAAAACAGTAAGGACATTGAGAGCTAATAGAAGAAACCCTAATGAGGGATAACTAAGTTAGTCATGAAAAGAAACAGAAGAAAAGCACAGTCACACTAAGTAGATGAAGAGAAAAGGGTGAATCGAAGATAGATATTTGAACTCAAAGAAACAGAACACAACAAAACAAGATGAGCATGAGAATAAATAAGACAAAGAACCTTAGCACTAGCATTCTCAGAAGCACAAGTTAAAAGAAAAAATGAAAAGGAAATAGGTTAACGGACAGGGATATGTGAGGCATGTCGAAACAAAGGGATAAATAAAACAAGTAACAGAAGATCAACGAGAATAAATCTTAAACTAACATGTGGAAACAAAATCAAAGAAAACATCTAGAGGCATGCAGAAATAGAAAACAACAAATCAGATAGAAACAACTCGACCAAGAACAAACACAAATAAAGAAAAGAAAGCAGATAGGGGACAGGGCACTTAGCTCGCAGGGCCGGTCCCCTGAGCTTCCTATTCCTTTTCTCTCTTATTCACTCACGGACTCTACTCTCTTCTTTTGCTTTCTTTTCCTTTGTTCTTTTCAGATCTCCTTTTTTTTTTCAATTTTTTCTCTGGTTTTCGTTTTAGGCTAAAAGATGAAGCCTTTTTGGGTTCTGGGTTTGAAGAAGGGTGTTTGGGAAGGAAAAAGGGTGATCTTGATAGGGTTCGAACTTTGGAGTCACCGGAGTTGGGTTTCCGGTGACCTTATTTGGAATATTCGAGACAACTGGGGCAGATTCGAAGGTGAAGAGTGGTATGGGCGGGTAGATCAGGTGAAGGGGGTTCTTTTGGCGTTGGTTTGGAGACGGTGCTCGTTGTTTGGTGGTCATCGGCGAAGATTCCGGTGACCGGAACTTGAAGAATAGGGTCTGTTTTCCTGGGTTCTTGGTGAAGAAGAAGATAAGGAAAAGGAAAGGAAGAGAGGAGGGGTAAAGGGAAGCCGGCGACCACCGTGGAAGGTGGTGGCCGCCATGGCCGATTAGGGTTTCATGGAGAAGATCAAGAGAGAAGAGAAATGGATTGGGGGCGGCTGATTTCTAGGGTTAATGTAAAAATAGCGAGATTTTTCGGACCAAAGCCTTATATAGGCCAGGCATCCGAGGAAATCTGAACCGTTGATCTGATGAAGATCAACGGTTATTAGGAGCGTTACTAAAACGCCATCGTTTGGTTGCATATGAGACCCAGGCCATCAACCGTTAGATCAATAAAAATGGACGGCCTAGATCACTTTTCCCATATTAATTAAACCCATATAGTTCAACTAAATTCCCAGCCGTTGGATTGGAGGAAACGAACGGCCGAGATCACTTCGACCTAATCTCTGGACCGGGTTTCCTTTGGGCCAAAGCCTTGGGCCAGTGCTTTGGATTGCATTTGGCCCAACTTTATTATACCAACCATATTTTTTGTATTTTTTTTTCTGCTTTTATTACTTTTATGTATTTTTCTTTTATATTTTTTTTCTTTTTCTTTTATGAAAAACTATAAATCCTAATTTCCCACTTACTCTAATTTTCTAGTATTTTTTGCAATTTTTCTGCTATTTTTCCTTTATTTTCCCCTACTTAACTATCTTTGCTAGTTTTTTCCTTAAAATCTAACTAATTAAACTTACAAATTAATTACCTAGCCTATTTTTTTTTTGATTTTCTTCTAATTCCTACTTATTCAAACACAAAAGTATAGCTAATTCCAAACAAAGCAAGTAATTACACTCAAAATATATTTATTTTAATTTTGGAATTGTTTGCTCGGTGCAAAAATCACGTGCTCACATCAGGTACACGGGAGAGATAGCGAGTACTCCAGCTTCGACAGAGATATTTCGAGTTGCTGAGGTAGCTGTCGACGTTCGTAGAACCTAGCTTCTCATTCCATTCAGTTACTATTATATGTTTCAGATTTGAGTATTTCATTCAGTATTCTCTATTACTATTCAGTTTTGTTTAGAGGCTCTAGACTTGTGACCCCACATCTTTGGGAGTGTTAGTTCATTTTCGCACTTCTCAGTATTTATTCGTATTATTATTATTGGAGTTTTTTTGACTCATATATTCTTCTTGAGTTGTCCATTTGGGACTGATAATTTATCTGTGAAAAATAATTGTTGGTCTGGCTGGCCTAGCTTAATTGTTGGTCGCCATCACGACCGGATTTGGGTCGTGACAAAGTGCAAAAGCTCAAAACTACCGGTCGGGTCATTACAAAAAAAGAAATTTCCCGTTATACTCACACTAAAATCTTTTCTCAAATCAATAAAATATGCATCAATTAATATCTGTATCATGATAGATTATGTACTTCAATTATTATTTCTTTAGGGGCATGAAAAGTCAAAACGTGGCAAGTAAAAGTAAACGGATGAAGTATATTATTATTATTATGAATATTATGACAAAATATGTACTTGATTTATTATTTTTTAATGGGAGTGCAACTTCAATTATAAACAAGGAAAAGTGAAGGAAGAGAGTATAAATCACACGTGAAAGGGAACTAAGTTGTTCGTCAATCCTTTTATATGTCATCTAAGGTTTTGACACTCCCAAGAAAAACATACAGTAATACTAAGAGTTTTTGACTAATTTATTCTTGTCTCTTTCATTAATTGAGTAACTAATGGATTCGAGTAACAAGGATGGAAAAGAATAATTAATGACTTTGTGATATTTTCAAGTGACTAATATTTTGAAATTTTTTGTGTGGCTAAATTGACATATAAAAAGGACTAGAGGGAAGGGAATTCTACATAACCAAGATTGATGGCTTCTCTAATTACCCATCATTTTGCCTCTTACTTTCTGCTCACATTAATTTGCTCCATCTTTTCTCCTTCCGAAGCTGAAGCTGAAGCTGAAGATGAGTACACTGTTAAGATCCACAACATAATACCACACACTATAGCAGTCCATTGCATGTTGAATGGAATAACAAATCTTGGGAGGTTTACGTTGGATGCATATTATTCTACTAAAATTTATGTTCCTATCTATAGTGATAAAGAGAACATTCTTTGGTGTGGAATGTGGGAAGATAAAAAATCAGGAGAGTTTAAATTGTTCGATTATTCGAGAGATCAGTCACTTTGTGCCAAAGATAAGTTTTGCAATTGGGAAGTCAAATATGATGGAGTTTGTCTTCGTGGCAAAAAGGGTTCATGTGTTTTGCACTACGATTGGTATGATAGTTTAGGTTCCTAAGTTTTGTTTTATGTAACAAGATTATATAAATATATAAATATATGGTGTAACCCTTATCTTTTTCCTTTTATCAATGCTGCTGGACCTGGTTATGTAGTAAATTCAATTATACAGAAAGAAGCTAAGTTAGTTTTTAAATGTCTTTTCAATAAGGTTGTGATTATATTCTTTTCGAGTCGAGGTATATCGAAGACAATTTATTTATTTCTACGAGGTGGAGGGAAAGTCAGCATATATATTATCTTTTTCCAGACATTAGTACTTTTAGAATTTTATTGAGTTTGTTATTGTTATTTTTATTTGTTATTTTTATGTGTACGAATATTTTGTTTCGCAGGACGCGAGACATAACGAGACAGCTTAGTGTAGTTGATTGTACTTTTCATGGAATCTTTTCTAGTTCCCGTTCTTATACGACTCTCTCTCTCAATCTCTATGTCTCTATGTCTGTTCAATTTCTATTCAGCCTATATGTTGGACTTTATCCAATGATGAACAACTCTATATAGTACATATCAGTACTCTTATTGTGAACTATGTGCTAATAGTGGACCAAAAGCCAGAATTACCCTTATTTGGAGCTAACTTTTTTTTTTTTTTTTTTTCAAAAAATAAAATAAAATAAATGAAATGCTCAGTTTTTGTTAGATGAAGTTAAAGTACGTCTAAAGGATGTAGAGCACCCTACACCTACAGCACTGAAACAGGCTCCAACCTTACATGATTGTAGGATTTCAAAAATTGATATCTACCAGTTTGATGTATTTTTATTTTGAATATCCATAAATATGTGTAGGTCTTTCTATTCTACTATACTAGAAGTGTGAGTGAAGTAGCTGAGACAGATATCACTTTATTGACATGCCAGCTTATGCTGCTGTATTTTTGCACTATACTAGAAGTGTGAGTGAAACAGCTGAGACAGATATCACTTTATTGACATGCCAGCTTATGCTGCTATATTTTTGCCATTATTTTTCTATTTTATTACGTTGAATGTCATAAGTGACTTTTAGCAAATAAAGCAAACTTCATAGGCATTAAAGGGCCAGTTATACAGGTAAAGGTAAAGAATGGTCTAAAAGTTGCGGGATTTTCCTCTATTGCTGAGTCAGTGTATTAAAGCAGAGCACGTAGACTTTTCCCTTTGACAGCTAGAAGTGACTTTGGTGCTAATCTATCTAAAATTTTGCTAATCTAACTGTAGATATCTAAAAATTTGCTAATCTTCCGCTGCGGGTCGTCATTGAGGAAAAGCAACTCACTGTATTCCAAGTCCGCTCACGGGAGCACACCAGAATGATAATCAGATCCGCCTACCTCAGATCCTGTACATTTAAGTATAGAAGTGTAGCATGAGTACATAGACAATATGCACCAATAAGTATGCCATCTAATCTCGAATATGTAGAGACGAGAGATTGACTCGATACTTACTAAGGTCAAGTAAAATGAGAATTTATAATAAGCATAAATAACTCAAATCATAAGGATTTGTAAGTATAAAACAACAATTCTCCCTTTAGACTTTCATCATGAATGTCCATTTATATATTTAAGCAAATATGAAGTCTAACCCACAATAGGATGCCAAATAAGTCATACGCAGATAATCACCAAGGAACATACGGTCCGATCTAATATAAAAGTAAATTATGCTCTATCGAGGGTCGAACGGCTCAAACAATCGATGCATCTATTTCCCCGCTCGCGAATCACTCATGCAACGCGGCCAGACATAAATAAGATCATTGCAAGCAGACAATAATATATCTGATAAGCAATAGATTGCAAGAATTATCTAAATTCTCTTTTTAAGGATGAAATAGAATAAGCTTACGTCACTAATAGCCTCTACCTTACACAAATAATTCATACAAATTCTGAATTTAACATCAAGTTACAAGGATATTGCGTAGAACATGTTGTGGGCCCTAGATTATCCGAACTTAGCATATTAGTTGCTACGTAGGGACTCCCGTCACCTAGTACACACGTAGCCCCCGCATATAAAAGCAATTTGTTAAATTTTCAAAACATATGGGGCCAATTCCCTCTTACAAGGTTAGAAATGAGATTTAGCTTGCTCCAAAGCGCACTTTCAATTACCAAAAAATGAGCCCAACTCCTTAATTCGAAGCCGAACTATCCCAAAGTAGTTAAACGAAGTAAGAACTAGTCAATATAACCTCACAAGATCGAATTTTAGCTATTTAAGTAATTTTTCAACCATTAACACAAATTTCCTAAATATCGACCACGGGCCCATGTCGTATTCCGAGATTTTTCGAAGAAAGTTATTCTCTACAACCTAAGGATTAACAATATATATTTCTAGTTCACTTCATAGCATATTTTCATGGTTAAATCTTAGTTTTATTAAATCCCTATGCCTAGCTCTAACCCTTTGATTTTACCTAGTTTTTAGTATTGAATCTATCTAATGTACGTGTATTTAAACTAAGGATGAGTGGATATTACTTACCTCACAATGCTATGTTTAAATCTTCTCTTTGGAAGCCTCCAAATCGCCCAAGTATAGAGTAGTAGTGAAATAAATGACCCTTGAGTTCGAATTAAATGAACTCACTGCCCAGCGATTTTCGCATCTGTGGTCTGAGGACTGCATATGCGGTCCCACACCTATTGTCACGATCCTAAAACTCGATCGTGATGGCGCCCATCACATTGCTAGGCCAACCTGACCAACCTCTCAGAATACCAAGCTACCGGCTCTCACTTTACTTTAAAAACATTAACAATGATAAGAAAATACTAAAAATCTAGCATAGTTTCCAAAATAACCCAAACAGTATAATACTCCTACCGAATATCGGGTCATAAGTCAAGAGCCTCTACCAAGAGTGTAACAATAATACCGAATACATAAAGTGTCTGACAAATGCGGAAAAGTCAAAGAAAAGGGATAACAAGGAAAGTCGGGTCCTGCGGACGCCAAGCAGTTACCTCGACAGTCCATATAAGAGCTCTGAAGCAGCTAGGAAGTCAGCCCCGCTGTGATGTACCTGGATCTGCACACAAGGTATAGGGAGTAGAGTGAGTACTTCCAACTCAGTGGTAATAAGCACAGATAAAGACATTGAAGGTAAAAATACCCAATAAACCACACAACAAAGCTATACAATACCTCTTATATCCTTTTAACAGTATAAGTCTCAGATAAAACATTAACAACTAAAATAGTACAACATATATGTCTAAATGCAATGCAGATGCATGAACATGACCACTACGGCGCGCAACCCGATCCATTTGGATACTCGCGCTCACTGTGGGGGTTCAGACTCCGATGGGGCTCTTACAGCCCAAGCGCAATATCAATGACATGTTGCGGCGCGTAGCTCGATCCACTACCAGTCCAGCTACATGCAATGCATAGTTTTCAAATTCAAATTCGTTGGAACAAAAGAGGCCCGACTGGGTACTGACCAGACCAGGCCATGAGAATAAGAGGGTCCTTTCGAATAAAATCAAGAAAAAGAAAAGGGGTCTTTGTTATTTTTCTTGATATTCTTGACTCTTCTGAGCCCTTCCTTTACTTTAGATAAAAAAATAAAGGAAATTGATTCAATTGCCGCTCATGGTTATTTTGGCCGATAGATCTTCCAATATGCTAGTATGTGGTTTACCGCCAGCTACATGCAATGCAGATGCATGAATAGAAGGAGACTGTAATTCTAAATTATTCCATATAAGTGCCACAAACAAAAGACGTGTTAATAAAATAGTTTCCTTCAAAGATTCTGAGGGTAATTGGATAGTCGACCCGCTAAAAATTATGATTCACACCACTTCCTAGTTCAAAAATATATTTTCGACAAACCATACTTCATCTAACTGTAAGGAAATAAAAAATGATACGGCTAGCCATAGTCTTGTAGATCTATCTCCTTTATTCAATCCCTTGAACATCAACGAAATTAGGACAATCATTTTTTTCCTTCAAGCCTAATAAATCCCCTGGCCCTGATGGTTTATACCCATTCTTCCAACAAAAATATTGGCATATGATTAGTAAATATGTGATAACCCTTTACCATGAGGTGTTTGAATCAGGCTCATTGCCAGAATGCTTTAATGACACATATTTGCGTCTCATTCCAAAGTTCCCTAATGCAAACCATCTAATAAACTTTCGCTCAATAGGTCTTTGCAACACAATTTATAAATGGATCACAAAAATCATAACTAATAGACTCAAACATTTCTTTATTAAGATCATTAGCCCTTATCAATCGAGCTTCCTGAAGGGTAGACGAGCTTGTGATAATGCAATTGTTATTCAAGAACTCTTGTTATGAATGAATAAATACAAGAGCTCAAAATCAAATATTATTCTAAATATAGATCTCGAAAAGGCTTTTGACCGCTTAGAATAATTCTTTATTTATAGAACTCTTCGGCATTTCAAATTTTCCCCAAAGATCCTTAAGCTCATTATGACATGCGTAAAGACTAGTAGGATCTCGGTGCTAGTAAACGGGAACACTAGTCCATACTTTATCCCTAGCAGGGGTATAAGACAAGGATATCCACTATCTCGTTACATCTTTATTCTTGGTATGAATATGTTCTCAACTCAAGTTTCACATATAGTTGATATTAACCTTTGGTCCCCTATTAAATTAGGAAGGGACCAATATCCTATTTCACACCTATTTTATGCCGACGATCTTCCACTAATGTGTAAAACAGATAGGTGCTCTCCCACAACCATCCTCTCTTGTCTTACCCACTTTTGCTCCCTTTCAGGACGAAAAATTAATTACGACAAATCCAGAATTGTTGTTTCTAAATTTTGTAAAACCCCAACAACTACATACGTAACAAAACTGTTTGGCGCTAAAACGAGTAGAACTTTTGGCAAATATCTGGCCTTTCCTATTACTAATACTAAACCTAAGCCATCAACTTATTTATTTATCCTTGATAACTTAAATAACAGGTTAGCCCTTTGGAAATAAAATTTCTTCAACATGGCTGGTAGAGTTACTTTTGTTAAATCTCACCATACGAGATATTTGGACTAAAAATTATTGGGACCTTCAAAAAATTCCTTTCTACCTCCCCGACCCCTTGAAGTGATAGCATACGCTCTATTAATCTAAAACTTTACCTTAGGGATATAGCCACATAGACTTTGTCGAGCAATGGTGTATTTACTTCTCGAAGTTGTAATAACTTTGTTAGCCAACCTAGCCCTCTTTTGGTTGATTTTAATTGGATTTGGAAACTTCGCTACCCAAAAAAAAAAAAAATTTAAATTCTTCCTTTAGAAATGCCTTCGAGAAAAAACATCCTAATTGTGCCTATCTTAACAATATAGGGATCAATATAGATGCAACTTTCCCTATGTGCAAAATATACACTGAGAATTTAGAGCATGTGTTTATTACATGCTCTTTAGTGATTGAAGCCTGGGTGAGCCTAGGGTTAGAAAAGCTCCACTACATTATTCTTAACAAATCAAATAACTACTAGCTAACAACCCTACGTGACCTTCAACCCACATCAATTCCGAAATTGCTTAGTTGGCAAGATCATTTCCCTGTGTAATATGGAATATTTGGCTAAACCGTAATAAAAACAAAGTGAATAATACTTCGCATAACTTCTCCATTATTAGCTCAATTCAGCTGGCCACTGAATTTAAATTGCTTACAGAAAGGAATGACAATTACTAATAAACATGTCATAACATCAATTGGCATAAACATAAAAGAGGATAGTTAAAGCACAACATAGACCAGGATTTCAAGAAAAACCTAAACATAGCAGGATTGAGAGGTTGTTTCAGGGACAGCCATGGCCATTGGATATTGAGATTCCAGCACCAATGTTTGGCATCAAGTGCACTGCAAGGGAAATTGGAAGCTCTCAAATAAGGGTTACAAATTGCTTTGTCACATGGTTTTAAGACCCTGGTGATAGAAACGGACTCTACGAATGTAATAAAATTTCTAACCAACGCAAATGAGTCTGATTTCTATGTTTGTTGGTAACTGTAGGTGGCTAATGCACCAGCTGAAAGATCCGAAGTTGATCCATTACTACAGAGATGGCAATCAAGTGGCGCATGGACTGGCTAAGTATGCTTTGCAGGAGTCCTAAAATTACCATCTACTAATTAGGCCCCCTAGTTATATTATAAATAAGCTTGAAGCAGATAGGTTGGGTCATGCTTACCTTGTTAAAAAACTCCCCTCTACTGTTTTGTGTAATCTTGTCAATATGGGCAACATGAATATTCTCAGCTCATCTGATGATGAGATTGGTGTAAGAACAATATAACTTAGTTAATATAAGTGTTATATATCTGTATTACTGTAAATAAATAAACCAGTAAACTTTATGAAAAACAGAAACAGAAAGTTAGTAGAAATAACATTTCGAAAACGATATTTAAACTTCTTCAAAATAAATTCTGAAAAATGGTATAGGAAAAAATCGATCCCACTAAATACATTGTGTTTCCTTAAGGAAATTATTCCTCTCAAGTACTCGAGGTTATGGAATATATCGTCCCAGGATAGAACGAGTTAACTCACTAGAGTGTTGGTACCAAAAACGCCGATGATCAGCGAACCACTCGATGGCAGCAAAAACACACTGCAATTTTAGTGTATAAGAAAAAGAAGAAGATAATCAGAAAATTTCGTAAGTAAATATTCTGGGATTCGAAGGTATATTTCTAGCCAACTTGGTACTATTTTTGCCGGACCGGACTGGATCGCGGGTCATGGATTATTTCGGATTGAATTTTCCTTAATTAATTAATTAATATTTGAAAAGAATTTTGTCCAAAAGTATTAATCAATCTATCGCAAATCAAAGCTGAAGCCGAGCAAGCGACGATGACGACACACGAGGCTTGCCTTTTTCTTAGCTTTTTAAGAGCTAAAATATGAGCTTCTCTTTGTATACACAAAGATTTTCTTTCCTTCTACCAATGAGGGACAAAGTGCATAAGTAAAATGAACTCATTCAAAATTTTACTTCCCTCCATTTCTTTTCCCACTATTTTCCATTCACACTTCTTTTGTTATTATTTATTAATAACAAACCCAACAATAAGTACTTATCTTTGTTTGTCAAAAAAAAGAGTACTCTTTTGTGGTTGATAGGGGGTGTAACACTCTGAGTTAATTGAGTCCATTATACCATCTACAGTTTGATAGCAGACGCAAGAAGGGAAAGTACTTCAATTCAACTCTTTGTCAAGGGCCGAGTTCAAAAATGTATAATTTCTTGGTAATTACTATTTCCTCCGTTTTAAAGTATGTGAACCCATTTGATTGGACCAGGAGTT
>JASVEL010009131.1:0-10895 GCA_032618575.1 Nicotiana noctiflora | reverse complement strand
AAAAAAGAGAAGACTTTTAAACTTGTCGTGTAAAATGAAGCATATATATTTGTGTGGTTATAAATCTTCGCATAAAGGTAAATTGTTTCCAAATAGAGAAAGAGTTCATTCTTTTTGGCAAAGACTAAATCGAAAATAAATTCGCATAAATTGAAACGAAGGGAATATTAAAATTGAGCTAATTATTTAATTTCACTCCTGAAAATTGAGTTTTTTCTTTTTATCCAAAATCATTCAAGTCAAGACCATGGATCATCATATAAAATACTGTTAGGACCCGGTGGCACTAAACACTTCTTCACAGCGGGAAAAATAAATGATCAACGAAAAATAAAAAAAAGGCAGATCGATTCAACCACGACCATTTTGGATGTTCAGGGAGTGGTAAGTTACCTCTTGTTTAGTATTTTTGATGATTTGAGAAACAGTTTTTGAGCAAATTAAACGTTTTCCTTACTTCATTTTCTATATTAATTTCTTAGGTCTTGAAAATCTTTAGGAAGAGTGCAAGGGAGCATAATATGTGGCTCCAGAAGATTGATTGTGATAATTATCCCAATGCATAATCGTATCCCTGTCTGAATATATATTATGAGTCTCCTAACTTTGGTATCATTAACGTATTTTCCCATTATTGACATGTGCAGGCTCTTCAACAAATATTCGCAATCAATGTTGTACCAGGGTTTAGGCTCCTTTGGAACACCGTTAAAAAGAGTTTTCTGGACCCGATGACGGCCTCCAAGAAACATATCTTTCAATGCTCTTCTCCTAGTCACTTATGAAGTCTTCTTTTTATAAAAATGGTAGCTGTATTTATTTCATTTCTTTTGTTTTGATGTCTCTTGTAGGTTCCTGGGAACAAGTATTAGGTGTTTGCCATAATTTTCTTATCATATGTGATTTTTTTATCTTTTGAAGGAAAAGGGTAATATAATTACCTTAATTGAACTTCTCTTTTTGTAGAAGGAAATTATAATTCTCCTATATTTGGCTAGTCCTTTTTCTTATAGGAAAAGGGTTGGAGTTCTATAAATTGACGAAGATCCACCGTCCCATTTAGTAGCATCCACAATGTAGCTATAGGGGACTTGAGAGTCGTATTTAAGGATGAGAACTTTACGGGACAAATGTTAGAATGTCACTTATATTTTCCTCTTTGTGAGGTTGTTCTGTCGAAACTTTGTACTCTCTTTTATTATACTGGATTGCTCATCTCCGTCGTGGACATATGTCAATTGACCAAACCATATTACTGTTTGTGTCTCTTTTAATATATTTCTCTTTGGATGTATGACATATCGTCATTCAAGATTTGCTTTGCTAGATTCCGCATGACACCTGATTTTTTCGGTCCTAACAAGTGGTATCAGAGCCTTGATTATTTATCCATGTTGTTACGAAACGAAGGCGAATATGAGCAAGATGATATGTTTAAATGGGAGAAATTATAATATTTAGAGAAGCAAGATGAAATACTTATTGTTCCTGAAGAAGATGCATCTACCCGTTTTTTCAGCTCATAAACCCGAGAGTATATCCAACGAAGATTGGGATTTCGAGACCAACAAGTATGTGGATATATACAACAATGGGTTGAATATAATGTTCGCAATCATATTGTGAATGAGATACATGCGAGATCATTGTGGGAAAAGTTATAGACTCTTTATTCTTCAAAAATCGGGAACAACAAATTGTTTCTGCTACAACTATTGACGACCTTTAAATACAAGGAAGACAGCTCTATCCTTAGTTACATAAATGATTTTACGGCATCCTTGATCAACTATCTGTAATAGGAGTTAATTTTGATGATGAGATACAAATACTTTGGCTTCATAATACTCTGCCAGACTCTTGGGAAACTCTTCGTGTTTCTTTGACAAATTCAGCTCTTGGAGGTAAGGTGACCATGGAATATACCAAGAGTAGTGTGTTGAACGAGAAAGTAAGGAAAAAATCTCAGGGTTAATCCTCACAAGTAGATATCTTAGTTACAGAATGCCGATGGAGAGATAGAACAAGAGGCTCAAGGAATAGAGGTAAAAATAGAAGTCAAGGTCCAAATACTATAATATTCCATGCAATCACTATGGCAAAACAGGATACATCAAAAGGTTTTATTGCAAGTTGAATCAAGACAACAAAGAAGGAAAGAAAGATGAATATTATGAGAACAATGTTGCTGCTATTATTCGAGATGACCTTCTTTCTGCTTATGATGAAAATGTCATCAATTTGGTATCCCGTGAGACGAACTGGATAGTAGTTTCTGGAGCTACCTCACATGTCACACCAAGAAAAGACTTTTTCTCATCTTATACTCTTATTGATTCTGGAGCGTTAAAGATGGGCAATGCTAGTGAAGTTAAGGTTTTTGGTGTTGGCATAGTTTGTTTGAAAACTAATAATGGTTCAATGTTAGTTCTTCAAGATGCCAAGCATGGTCCATACTTTCCTTTCAATTTGATCTCCGCAAGAAGATTAGATGATGAAGGTTACCATAATGCCTTTTTAATGGCTATTGGAAGCTCACCAAACGCTCGTTAGTAGTGGTTCAAGGAGTCATGTTTGGTTATTTATATGTGACACAAAGATCTATTCTTAATGACTTAATAAATCTTGTGGAAAGTGATACTTTGTCAAAATTGTGTATCAACGACTGAGTCATATGAGTGAGAGGGGGATTACATATTTGTCTAAGAAAAGTTTGATTTATGGAGTGAAACAAGAAAAGCTGATAAGGTGCATACATTATTTAGCTGGAAAATAGAAAATGGTTTCCTTTCATAGACATCCTTCCTCAAGAAAGCCCGATTTATTAGAGCTAGTACACTCTGATTTGTGTGGTCCTTTTAAAGTAAAGTCAAAAGGTGGTAAACTTTACTTTGTGAACTTCATTGATAATCATTCTCGTAAGCACTGGGTGTATCGCTTGAAATCTAAAGATCATGTACTTAGCGTGTTTAAGAAATTTCAGGCCTTAGCTGAGAGACATAAGGGGAAGAAATTAAAATGTACTCGCACTGACAATGGTGGTGAATATTGTAGTTTCTTTGATAACTATTGTAAGGGAAAAGGAATTCGTCATCAGAAAATTCCGCTCAAGACACCTCAATTGAATGGTATGGCAGAGAGGATGAATAGAACTCTAGTTGGGAGATATAGATGCTTACTTTCAGAGGCTAAACTTTCAAATACATTTTGGGCGGAACCACTTAACATTGTTGCTTATGTTATCAATTTGTCACCTACAGTTGCTTTGGATGGTGATGTCCCAAACAGAGTTTGGTTTGCCAAAGATGTTTCTTATGATCACCTGAGAATTTTGGGTGTAAAGCTTGTGCGCGTGTTCCTAAAGATGAGAGATCAAAACTGGATGTCAAAACTAAACTGTGCATCTTTATTGGTTATGGTCAAAATGAGTTTGGGTATCATTATTATGATCGAGTTGACAATAAAATTATTAGAAGTTTTGATGCAATATTCTTTGAAGACCAAACTATTGAAGATATTAACAAAGCTGAGAAGATAGATTCTCAAAATAGTGAGAGTTTAGTTGATATTGATTCAGTTTCAATTTCTAAGGCACCTATTACACATAAAGGAACCCAAGACAATGATGTAGATAGTGATTAAGATCAAATGATAATCGTGGTGTAGATGTTATGAATTCTCCAGTTGATAATATTGTGGTTGACAACAACCAATTCCTGCATAGGTAACTACTTCGAATGCTTCTGAAACCCTCCTAGAAGATCTACAAGGGAGAAACAAAAATCCATATGTAATCCTCCCGATGAGTATGTACATTTTACTGACATGTGAGAACCTGCGAATTATCATGAAGCCATGCATGATACTCACAAAGATCAGTGAATCAAAGCAATGGAAGATGAGATGAAGTCACTCCATCAGAATGTCACATATGAGTTAGTGAAACTGCCAAACGGTAAGAGAGCTTTATCTAACAAATAGATATTCAGAATTAAGCAAGATAACCATACCCATGTGCCTAGATACAAGGCGAGGTTAGTTGTTAAAGGTTTTGGCCAGAAGGAGGGAGTTGACTTTGATGAAATTTTTCCCCATGTTGTGAAGATGTCTTCTATTCATGTAGTTCTAGTCTTAGCTGCAAGTCTAGATTTAGAGGTTGAGCAGATGGATGTCAAGACTGCTTTTCTTCATTGTGATTTAGATGAGAAGATTTATATGTTACAACCTGAGGGTTTTGTAAGTGAAGCACATCTACACGGAGACAAAAAAAGTAGCTGACATGATGGCAAAGGAGGGTGCAAAGAAGGAATATTTTGAGAGCTTTAGTTTAACGACAGTTCCTCCGAGTTGGCAAATCATATTTTTTGAGCAGACATTGTAGGAACTATTTTCTCAAGATAAAATTTGGATTGAAATATTATTAATTTGATCCTAGCGTAGAACGACACTCATAACCCATGAAAACACTAATATTGTGTTATACTAATGGGTACTTTTAATATATTTTAGAATAACCCAGTTTACTAAACAAAAAGAGAAAGTTTTACAAACCACTATTATTTAGTTATTATCAGCTAGTTGTAGCTACCATTTACTATACTACTTCCTATAGTTGTGTTTTCAGGTTTTTCGAGTGTATTTGATGTATTTAAACAACTGTATTCATGAATACAGTAGCATTTCTCAGCGTGAAATAAGGGATTACAACTATAGATATTACTGTATTCACTATATCTATTTGTGAATATAGTAACATAAATAGTCCAATTCATGGTCTATTCAACTCTTTTAAATGGAAAGTTAATCAATTAACATAATCGACTCCTAATATAACTCAACAAACTCAATTATAATATACAAAATTTGTATTTCTAGTTATAAAAAAGACTTTCAATTTGAAACACCCCCAAAATATAGCAATCTTTAGAGAATTTATATAATTATATTGAATACAATTAGATACATAAAAATACATTTAATATATAAAGTATATCAGGTCATCTATAGTGCAAAAACATACGATTACATAGTGCAGATACATTTGAATACAATAATTATATTAATTTAAAAAATATATGAATACATTTATAGGATATAGCGAGACACTTGTGAGCACGTGAAATATAACAAGATACATTGAAATACAATTAAAAAAAAGATAATTTGAAATACATAGAATAGAGTGGGATACATTGAAATACAACTTAAAAAAAAGGTAACATAATCTTAAAGTTGCTCAGCCCCATACTGTGTCGTCTTTGCTCAAGATCAACACTAATGTTGTCTCGTCGAGAGGGCCGCAATTCTGACTCGAAATGTCATTGTTCCTGTTTTGATCAAGAACCCAGTCCAAAGAGATCTAGGAAGCACAATAGAATTTGAAAATTTTGCGAGATAATAGAGATGAATTGGTGGAGAATCGTGGTTGTATTCTGTCACGACCCAACCCCGATCGTGATGGCGCCCAACACCTTGTTAGGTAGGCCCAACCTTTAGAACATTTCCAACCCAAGTTTACAAAATCTCCCTGCCAGTTATTAAACTTAAATACCAATTAAGCAATAATTCTCGGTTTAATAGTAATAGAAACTGTGCGGAAACCATAATAATAGTAAAAACAACCCATTACCGATCTGGCGTCACAAGTCAGAGCCTCTAGATACAACTGCTCACTATCCTATACAAAGGAAATCTAGAATATAAAGTAAAGGAAAGATAAGAGGAGAAATCGGGTCCTGCGGACAACGCCGATAGCTACCTCGAAGACTCCGATAATTGAATTATGCAGCAGCTAATAACCTTAGCTATGATTCCGGGATCCCTGTATCTGCACACAAGGTGCAGGAAGTAAAGTGAGTACTTCAACTCAGTGAGTAATAGCAATAAATAACAACTGAAAATAAAAATTCTGTAAGAATACTACACAGTTCTATAACCAACAGTAAATGCAATAAATATCCGCTAATCAGGGAAAACTGGTAAAACCTTCTATGGTCCGATAATTTACAAACACTGCTGCGGTGCGTAGCCCGATCCACACTTAATACTGCTGCGGCGTGCAACCTATATATATATATATATATATATATAGTCGACTCTCATGTAGTTCGATCCATATAATATATCATTGCGGCATGCAGTCTGATCCATATATTACTGCAGCATGCAGTCCGATCCACAAAATATAGTACTGTGGCGTGCAGTCCGATCCATAAAATATAGTACTATGGCCTGCAGTCCGATCCATATATGTATATGTATATCCTGCTGTGGCGTGCAGCCCCATCCGGTGTATATCAAATACCCTCACTACGGGGTCCTTGTCCCCTCTCAGTCATTATAGACTTGGCCTCCCGGACCCACTCAGCTAAGACAGGGTATTCAACCCCAGTTATTTCCCATTTAGAGTGTGAATTGCTAAGATCGGTTCATATTATGTTTTACAATTAAGGGCATGACCGAGAGTATGTATTCAACAGGTAAAGTGAGGTCAATTAACTTAATAGGCTCCCTAAGGGTTCTACAGATCGGCACAAGGCCCCAAACATGGCAACTAGGGTTCTAAAATATACTGATATAAGCTCAGTCTCAGTCAAAAGTACAGTAGAGTCATCAATCGGGGTAGACCGAGTCCAGATCCCTAGCAGTAACATCACCACACTCATCATACAGCGCGTATCTCATCTCAGCATAGCACCATATAGTGCAATAACAGGGTTTCAAACCTCAGTACATCATTCATAACCATTACTCACCTCAAGCCGACCGAAATCCTAGCTCGCCTTGTGCTTTCCTCGCTAATCGACCTCCTCGTGCGTAGACTCTGACCAAAACCACAAGGAATGGGTTATATTAAGCTAATGGGACATAACCCAATTGAAAGAATAAACACCCAAAACACGAGCAAAACCGGAGCCCCGTGTCTATTTCTCAAAAAAATTACAAAATTCATATCACCGGATTCCTCGTTTTGCCAGGTGTCCATACATATAAAATTAAACAAATACGGAGTTTAAATGTCCTTTCAAATTCCAAATTTACAATCCAAAAACCAAGCCTTAGTTTCTTCAATTTTTACCCAAATTTCTGAGAATTAAAGGATGAATCTTCAATTAAATAGTGTTTCTAGGCCACGAAACTTACCTCAAATCACTTCCTGTCAAAATCATCTTCAAATTCTACGAAAAAGCTCGCAAGGTGGTGCAAAAATGGAGGAAATATGAAATTGGTTGCGGATGAAATATTCCTTAAAACCCTTTTGTCCAGATGTAATTGCTTCTATGCGAACATGAGGGTCCTCCCGTGTTCACGATGACCAAAATCCATTGGGCCCTCTTTTACTCTACACGAACACGGAAATAATCACGCGAACGCGACGCTACCGATTCCAATAATATGCAAACGTGACATCCACGACCGCAAACGCGAAGAATAAACTAGGCTGGGCCAGGCCCTCTCACGCGAACGCGTGAACCTACCCGCGAATGCGTTGACCAACCACTTCATGCCTATGCGAACTCGAAGGCCTAAAATCCACCACTACGCAATCGTCCGAGATAACCTCGAGGCCCCCGAGACCTAAACCAAAAATACCAGCATACCCCAACACATCATATGAACTCGTTCTAATCATCAAAACACGTCAAACAACACAAAAATCATCAATTCACCATTGTCAAGACTAAGTTTTCTTCAAACTTCCGAAACTCACATTCACTCAAAACCCGCAGACATATCCTAAATTACCTAACGAAGCTACTTCAACTCTCGGAATTCCATTCTAACCCTCTGATCAAAATCTCACCTATTAACCGGAATCCGCCAAAATTCAAACTTTGCCAATTAAAGCCAAATTCTACACTGGATCTCTAAATTCAATCATCCCTTGAAAACCGAACCACCAGAACTCATATCCGAGCCGTCAAACTATATAGTCAACTTCTGGTTGACTTTTCCAAAACAAGCTTCCTTCCAAGAGGCTAAATACCTCATTTCCAATTAAAACCAATCCAACTATATCCGATCAACTTCAAACACTGATATTAAATCATAGAGGAACATAATATGGGAAAAAATGGGGTGGTAACTCACGTGACGACGGGCCGGGTCGTCACATATTCATGGCGAAAGACCGGCATTACAAATTACGTCTCGTTTTAGAAGTCAATCGGATATAGTCAGGCGAGTTATTGAGAAATTTCGATGACGAGCGAGGGAGATGAGGCCGCCGTCCGCCCCCGTACAACATATGCTGATTATCGGAAAAAGTTCCTGCAGCACAAGGAACTAAATGCTCGGCTAGAGACTAGTAAGATTCTCTAACATCTCAAAACCCTAGTCTTTGATAAGCTGGTGTTACGAGAGAGCATGTGGAGAAAAATCTGAAAGAATGAGAGACAAAAATAATACAAAGCGTATTTTATGGCTTAAGGGTAGGAGGTGACCATAAATAAATATTTGGCTATAAAAATCAAAAGGTAGCTATGAAATATAATTTTTTAAAAGAATTTTTATTTAAAATAAATAAGGTATCAACATTTGCTATCGGATGTAAAAATTTTGAAAAAAAAAAACCAATCAATAGTGGGACAAGACGCTTTAAAATACATAACTAATAGTGAGATTAGTCTAATGAAAGGAAGATCGTCTCCTGGCCAAAGTCATGTCAACGACAGCTAGCAAGCAAGTTTTATTAGTAAATACATATAAATGGAATAACTCTCCTCATTTGGACTTTGGTCATTTATATAAAGAAAAATAAAGAAGGTAATTATTTTTTTCCATATTTGATGATTGAAATCCTCATCTTGGATATGCTTAGTGAACTATTGGAGGCTCATTAATTAACTTCCCTTGAATCTGCTGGTTTAATTTAGAAACAAACTTATATCCCTGTATCTGAATCTGTGCAAAAAGAGATATAAGCTGTTATTAATACATTTCCTATTTATTATCTATCACATATCAAGCTCATTTAGGACTAAAAAAAATATATATATATTCAGAAAAAATAAAACACACTAACAAAATATATATGGCTTCTCTTTCCCGTCAATTTGCCTTTTACTTTCTATTCACAATTTTCTCCATATTTTCTCCTTGCATTGCCGATTATGATGTTCACGTTACAAACGAAACACCAGATGTTTTAACCGCACAGTGCTTTTTAGATGGAAAAGATCTTGGGAATCAAACAATCAATTCATTAGTTACTTACAGAATAAATGTTCCAATAATTGATGGACAACCGAACAGTGTTTGGTGTGCAATGTGGTTAGGGAAAAGGCCAGGATTGTTTCAAATTTTTGATTACAATAGAGATCAAACCTCTTGTGCTGATAACGTTTGCCATTGGTATGTTAAGCAAGATGGAATATGTCTTTTTAGTGTGTTTGAATGTGCTGTGCACTACAACTGGGGATCGTGATTTATGTTCCTAAGGTAGTTTTTGTCGTCGGATTATTAATTTGTGTACCCTTGTCTGTTTTTTTTTTTCATGTGGCTGTTTGCTACGTGCGAAGTCAATTAAATTACATACAAGAAAGTTGTTCTAATAACTGTTTGACCCAAAAGCTATCGATTTACATTATGAGTTATGGACAATTAAAGATTATAAAAGAATAAATCGGAATCAATGGTAATAAATTCAAGGATAGATCTAATATTCGTGTGTAGTTTGCTCTAGTGAGATCGTAATAAAACTTGCGAATATCAAAACTAGCCAACAATAGAGAGATGAGATAGAGAGAGAGTGATAGTCACAAGTTGTATTATTAATGAAAATAACACTTGTCTTATAAACGAGGGAGGCCTTTCCTTAAATAGAAGAAAGGCCCCTCACCAGAATATTACTTTATTCCAGGACTATTGTTATTACAAAAAGGGAAATAGGCGGAGGGGACGGGACGCCTGTACGGGCGAGTTTATCAATATGGCTTTATAGTCAGGGGCGTGTTCCTTCTCATCTTATGGGCGTGGAGGAAGATATATTTGACTTCAGTGGCCGTATAGGGAGGTGTACTCGACTCACATTAATCGTGTCTGATTCAACCTCATACAGTTAGTCCCTCCGCCTGTTGGAGATATATTCGACATATATCTACAATGGGTGAAAAAAATCAACCCGTCTCGGATCTATCCGCGTATGCGTGCGTGGCACATTCTTTGAACCGTCGTTTAGTGACGGCATGCGTCATGATTGCAGCTGCTCCCGAGGCAGGCCAAAAGGTAATTTAACGTTTTGGTTCCCGCCTCCTTTTATAATACTAACCTCTTCGAATCCCGTGTACTGGCCCCTATAAATAGGGAGGGATTTCAAGATTTTTCGATCCTGGGATCCATACAAAAAGTTCTTTATAATTTTTGTCATTCATCTTTTCTTATAGCGATATTTAGCAGCTTTTCGTATTGACTTCAGAGCTTGTTAGTATACCCCAAATTTGACAGAAAGGTTAACAATGGCTAAAGGCAGTCGTCGCCATGGGACAAATGAGGGTGAGGCCACTTCGAGGGTTCCTCAGCCCTCAGGAGGTGGGAAGAAATCCCGCAAATTAACCTCTCGTTCCTCTTTCTATAAACAAACCTCTCGTCGCTCTTTCTGTAGATAGCATGCTTCCCCGCGAACTATACGTTTAGAGGGTTTCCAAATTCACTGAACCTCTTTTGAATGAACTCCGAGTTTCTTGTCAGATTTCGGAGACGGTCGTCATGCAAACGGCCGAGGGGGACTTTGCTAACGTACACAAAAGAGCTGGGTTCTGTGCTTTCTACGAGTACCCCTTTATAATGCGGTGTGGCCTCCCTATTTATCCATTGGCAGAAGAATTTTGCCGGTTTTATAATATATGCCCGGCCCAGCTTACCCCTTACACGTGAAAGATATGTCGTACTCTGAC
>JASVEL010009130.1:0-22576 GCA_032618575.1 Nicotiana noctiflora | reverse complement strand
GATCAATACAGAAATCAATATCCCTATCTGGCGGCATACCCAGAACGTCTGAAGGGAAAACCTCGGGGAACTCCCGAACAATAGGAACATAATCAATAGAAGGGACCTCTGTGCTCGATTCGCGAACATACGCCATATAAGCTAAACAACCCTTCTCGACCATGCGTCGAGCCTTCACATATGAAATAACACCGCGGGTGGCATGACCTGGGGTCCCTCTCAACTCGAATCGGGGAAAATTTGGAAAAGCCAAGGTCATAGTCTTGGTGTGACAATCCAAGATAGCATGATACGGGGACAACAAATCCATCCGAAATATAATGTCGAAATCCACCATGTCTAAAAGAAATAAAACAACACGGGTCTCAAGACACTCAAATACTACCACACAGGAATGGTGAACTCGGTCGACCACTATAGAATCACCCACCGGTGTAGATACATAAATAGGAATACCCAAAGCATCACTAGGCATAACCAGGTAGGGTGCGAAATAGGATGACACATATGAATACGTAGAACCATGGTCAAATAGCACTGAAGTATCCGTATCACAAACCAAAATAGTACCTATAATAACTGCATCCGAAGACTTAGCTTCTGGCCTATCTGGAAGAGCATAACACCGAGGCTAGGCCTCACCTCTCTTAACCATATCTCTGGGACAACCGGTTGCTGGTTGTCCTCTACCTCTGGCGGTCCAAGCTTCACCTCTATGATCTCTACCTCCACCTCTATAGCCTCTACCCAAGCCTCTAACTGGTTGGGCGGCCTATGGATCACCTGATGCCTGAATCATAGGACGAGGACCCTGCTACTGAGAGTTGTCAAAGCTCGAGGGCAATACCGGGCAAAATGTCTCATGTCTCCACAAGTGTAACAAGCCCTCGGTTGCTGAGAATAATGGAGCGGTGTTGTGCTGATAGGTGCTGATGGTGAACTGAAAAGTTTCTGGTACCACTGAACCTAGTTGCATGACAGGGCCTCTTATATGACCCATGACACCCTTCTTGTGCAAGAGCCATCTCAACTATACGTGCCGTATTGACCGCCTCTTGAAAAGAAATCTCACTACCAGCTCTCAGAGCCATATGGAGATGGATAAGCTGAATTAACCAATCAATAAACCTCCGAACCCTATCTCTCTCGGTGGGGAGTATAACAATAGCATGGCATGCCAGATCAATGAATTGTGTCTCATACTGTGTTACTGTCATCGAGCCCTGCTGGAGGTGCTCGAACTGCTTGTGAAGAGCTTCTCACTGAGTAACTGGGAGAAACTTCTCCAAAAATAACTCTACAAACTGGTCCTAAGTCAATGATGGCGACCATGTTGGTCTAGATAAACAATAGTCCCTCCACCAAGTCTTGGCAGATCCTGTTAGTCGAAAGGTGGCGAAGTCGACCCCATTGGTCTTCACAATACCCATAGTCCGAAGGATTTCATGGCATCTAAAAATGAAATCATGTGGATCCTCTGAAGAAGTACTACTGAATGTGGTCGTGAAGAGCTTGGAAAGCCCACCAAGCCTCCACAAAGCATCTGAGGACATAGTTGCTCCATCGCCGGCCTGGGTCACAATACCTAGCTGAACTGCTATAGCTGGCTGAACCACTAGAACATGAGCTTGTGGAGCTACCTGCTTCGGAGTACGTGTAGCAGGAGTCTGAACTCCTCCCCCAGCCTGAGAAGTGGTTGGTGCTACTGGAAACAAACCTGCTCTAGTGATGCTCTCCATAAAGCCTGCCAGTCTGACCAAAGCGTCCTAAAGATCTCAGGTGACCATGGGCCCTCCTGGGACCTGAGCTGGGCCCACCGAAGTTGTTAGGGCTAGAACCTCCTCATCATAATCAATATGAGGCTCCACCTCTAAGACCGTTGCCCGGGGCTGAGCTCTACCCCTACCTCGGCCTCTAGCATGACCTCAGCCTTGCCCTCTGCCCCTCGTAGGAGCTGCTGCTGGGGACTCAGGCTGCTGCGCGGTAGAAGAGGAAGCACGTGTTCTCGCCATCTGTGAATGAATAGAGTAGAAAGACAATTAGTATTTGGGAAATATAATCGCACGACAAGAAAGGAAAAAAATGAAATTTTTCCTAACTTCGTAGCCTCTTGGGATAAATATAGACGTCTCTGTACCAATCCCTCAGACTCTATCAAGTTTGTCTGTAAGTAGCGAGACCTATGTAACCTTGTGCTTTGATACCAACTTGTCACGATCCTGATTTTCCACCCTCGGGAGTCGTGATAGTACTTACTAATAGGAGCTAGGCAAGCTAATTAATATAATATTTCTCTTAACAATATCAACAATATAAAGAAGAACGATGAAATTAATATAAAAGCGAAAGTTAAAATACACCTCTACCCAGATTTGGTGTCACTAACTCACGAACTTCTATAGAATGCTAAATACAAAGTCTGAATAAAAATATTGTACTGTCTGATCCGATACAAAGGAAATCAAACAAAAAATAGAGATAAGAGAGACTCTAAGCCATGAGGACGCCAGCATGGCTACCTTGGGAATCTCCGTACTGAAGTCAGCTCCCAACACTCCTACTGCTATCCAAAAGCTCCTTCTCCGGTACTATGATTTGTGTAAAAAGATATACAGAGTGTAGCATTAGCACAACCTACCTCATATACTGGTGAGTGCCTAGCCTAACCCCGGTGAAGTAGTGACAAGTCTAGACAGGACCACCAATCAACCTGTGCAGATATATATATATATATATATATATATATATATATATATATATATATATATATATATATATACAAGTACTACAAAAATAACAGCGAAAAGTAATAATTAAGAGTGGGAGGGGAACATGCTTCTGGGATAATAGATATAATAGAACGATGGGAATAAACAAGGAAAACTACAATTGATCTCTTCTAACACAGAATACGTGGTTGGCGTACCACACGATCCCATTTCATGATATATAAGTGGTCGACGTGCCACACGATCCCATTTCATAATATATAAGTGATCGACATGCCACACGGTCCCATTTCATAATATATAAGTGGTCGGCGTGCCACACGGTCCCATTTCATAGTATATATAATGGTTTCCCGCCAAGGGAACAAGTAACAATACCATTATCCCGGCGAGGGAGAACACAAATAAACAGTTAATTCCCGGAAAGGGAGAAACCATAATAACTTACACTTTTTGGCAAGGGAATAATTACATATTTTTCTCTTTTGTTCATTTCTGACTTCTTAACCATGTCATAATTCGAGCCAACACCCCAAGGAACTTACGAATCATATTTTCTCTTCATAATGTTCACATTGTATAGAAACCATCCATTAAACAATGAAGAGTCACTACAGAATCCCAATTAAGCACAAATAAGGACCCACGGTCATGCTAGATACCAGTGTATAGGTGCTCGTCACCATGGCTATACACCGTACTCAACATTTAGCAAATAGCAAATAATACTCTAATCCTATTCCCTCAAGCCAAAGTTAGATCAAACATTTACTTCGAATGCTCCAAAGTCAACTCAAGACTCTAGTGTAGCTTTACCCCTCGAATTCGGCTCCAACTCAATCAAATCTATGAAATAATGACTTCACAATATCAATAATAGCTAAACAAATCAAACCCAATGCCTAAATGTAGATTCCTAACCTTTCTTCCACAAATTCCAAAATTGACCTCGGGCCCGCTTGGTCAAAATACAACGTCCGAACCAAATTCATATCACCCATTCCCCCATGAGCCCGAATATAAAATTTATTTTCAAATTCGACCACAAAATAAGGTCTAAATTAAAGGAAATTGAAAAACTCTAGTTCTACCCAATTTCCCCAATTTACACCCTAAATTACATGTTTTAGGTCTAGGAAGTCAAGAGATTTTGATGGAAAATGAAGAAAACGAGTTAGATAATACTTACCCAAGAAGATTTGGTGAAGAAATGCTCCAAGAATCGCCCAAGAGCTTTGAAGAGGAGAGGGTTTGTGAAATGGTGTAAAAATCTCGTTTGCATTCTGGTTTGGGTCATAAAAATCAGTGGGCAAAATTGTTCTACGCGATCGCGAAGAGGCCTGTGTGATCACATAGGGTAAGTATGACTAGGCAAGAAAAATGCTTTATGCGATCGCGAAGAGACCCATGCGATTGCATAGGGATGGGAAGGCTGGGCAATGCGATTGCACAAGGGATGTTGCGATCGCATAGAACAAAATTGGGCTCTTGAAATTTTACACTATGCGATCGCGAAATAATCTAAACGATCGCATAGAGCAAAAACTGGGCAACAGCAAATAGCAGATTTCTGCAATTTTTCTAAGTGCATAACACCCCGAACTACCTCCGAAATACTCCCGAGCCCTCGGAGCTCCTAACCAAACACACATACTAACTCAACAATATCCTATGAACTTAACCATGCGATTAAATTGCCAAGATAACATCATAAACGAGGAATCAAACCTTAAAATCATCACTTTTTCATCAAACTTCATAAACTTTCAAACTTAGAGTTTTAGGTCCGAAACACATCAAATGACGTCCGATTTTAACCAAATTTCACAGGAAGCGCTTAAACCATATATAAGACTTGTACCGAGCGCCGGAACTAAGATACGAGCCTGATACCAACGCTTTTGAATTCATTTTCATTTCAAAATTCCAAATACATTTCAGAAAAACAATTTCTTTTAAAAATTTATTTCTCGGGCTCGGGGCCTCTGATTTTGATTTCGGACATACATTCGAGTCCCATATCTTTCTACGGACCTTCCGGGACTGTCCAATCATGGGTCCAGATCCGTTTACCCAAAATATTGATCCAAGTCAACTTTAATTATTTTAAAGCCACATTTTAATTTTTTTCATAGAATTTATCATATAAGCTTTTCGACTACGCGCCCGAACTGCGCACACAAATTGAGGTAATTAAAAATGAGGTTTTCAAGGCCTCGAAAGCACGTAATGAAAGAGAAAACATGTGATGACTCTTTGGGTCGCCACACATTTCTTAAGCATTTGAAAACTATTTACAATATATATCTACCAAATTAAAAAATTACCCTACCTACCCAACCATCCCAACTTCTTTTTTACCCATTTGGATTATATAAGCTTGATTTGGCTTTGCTTTATTTGGCTTCAATAGAATTGTCTTGGCATGGTTTATAGTAGCTCAAACCCTAAAAATTTTTCTTTCAAAATCACTAAAAATAATAATGATAGATTAGAACAACTTATAGATATTATTTCAGAATTAGAATGGAAAATGATTATACAACTTAAAAGATGAATAAAGAAGAATTTGCAGTAGACGAAAAAACATATGAAAACCCAGAAGGACTAAAAATAAAAATTGTATTTTCTAATATAGGAAGAAAATATAAGAAAATAGGAGATAACTTATATCTAATGTTAGAAAAAGAATCACTAAAATTAGAAGATAGCTTAACTACTTTAGTAAGAATAACAAGAGAAAATGAAGAAATAGATCGAAAATATGAGATAGAAAAAATTAAACAACAATCAAAAAGAGAAATAAAACAGATAGAAGAAACAAAAAATGCTAAAATAATAGAATTAGAAAAAGAATTAAACATGTTAAAAGAACTATATGCAACCGGACAAAAAGAAAAAGAACAAGAAAATAAATTACAACTTGAGATAAATAGATTCAAAGAACAATTACAAGAAGAAAATTTAGAAAATAATACAAAATTAGAAATAGTTAGAACAGAAGAAATAAATGAACCAAATAATAATAGTGATTTAGAAAATTATTCAGAAACAAGTGAAACATATACGGAACTCTTAGAAAATATAGCACAAGTCGAACAAAACGAAGAAGATAGAAATAATCGTATAGAAATAAATGCTATAATAGATGAAAAACCTAGTACATCAAGAACAAAAGATACACAATTAGAGCAAAAAAGTTATATAAATTATGAAAATAATTATAAGAAAACATATAGAAATGATAGAGAACCAAGATATACAAAATGGATTCCAACACAAATACCAACAACAATACAAAATAATTTCTTAGATCTAGACTGTGTAAAAGATATAAATAAGACAATCCAATTATGGGTAGGATACATGACGAAACAGATTATAGACAATAAAATAGGAATATCAGATGTACCAGAATACATAGAAAGAACGTTAATAGGAACAACTAAGTTATGGTTACAAAATATAACTAAAGATGCCTTAGGAGTATTAAGAAATGATAAAAAACTTGATGGTGAAAAAGCTACAACAGCTATAGAGATCTTGCATAAATATGAAACAACTATAAGAAATGAATTTAGTAGTGCAGAAACGGAAGTAGTAGAACAGCATAAAGAAAAAATATTAAATAGAAATTTAATGTCAAAATTAGCAATATGTAATATGTGTTACATAGATGAATATACATGTGCATTTAAAGAATTTTACTATAAAGGAATATATAGTATAGAGGAAAGTAAAGAAATAAGAAAATTATATTTTTCAAAATTACCAGAACCATTTAGTTCAAAAATAATAAAAGATTGGAATAATGCAGCATTACAAGATACTTTAGGAGCAAGAATTAAATATTTACAAAGCTGGTTCGCAGAATTATGTGAAAAACATAAAGAAGAAATTAAAATGGAAAAAACGTTAATAAAAAACTTAGCATGTTGTAAAGATAAAACAACACCTCAGTTTGGATGTAATAAAAGATACTATAATAAAAATCATAATAAAATTAAAAAATATAAAAAGTATAAGTCAAAATTTAAGTATAAAAAACCTAGACGAAGATATTATGTAAAGAAATTTAATAATAAAAGGCAGTACCGACCTAAGAAAAAATTATCAGAATGTAAATGTTATAATTGCGGAAAACTAGGACATTTAGCAAAAGATTGCAAAATACCTAAAAATCAAAGAGCTAAGCAAGTATCAGAAATAATAATAAATGACGAAGAATACGTACAAATGGAATACATAGACTATGAATTAGAAAGTAATGATAGTATATATGAATTATCAGAAAATGAATTAGAATCAATACTAGAATCAGATAATGAAGACAATAAATTAACAGATGACTGAAAAAGAAATAAAAATAATAACCCAAGAAGAATACCAAGATGAAGAATCTACGGAACAAAAAGTGATATTTGATGAAAATATATTTGAACAAATAAAAGGAAAAGAATTAGACTTAAGTGTAGAAAAAATATTAGATATACCAAAAATGAAAAATTGGTTTAAAAGAAGTAAAGAAGAATACTATGTAATTAGCCAAAGAGAACATATAATAGATTGCAAATATACTAAAGGAAAAGCTAAAATACCAATAATAAATAAACGTATAATAAATAAAGAAATACAAGATATAAAGGCAAAAAACCCAATTAAATATGTACATCTAGGAGGAACAGAAATATTAATAAAAGCATGTTTTAGAGAAGGGAATAGATACACCAATAGAAATTTACCTAGCAGATGATAGAATTATACAACCTATAGAAAAAAGTATAATAAGTGCGGTACGAGGAAATTTGATATACCAAAAATTTAAGTTTATAATTAGTGCTAACTATTCAGTAGCGATAAATGATAAAAATATAGATAAATCACTTGTATTATACTGGAAAATGTCAGGAATAGAATTAACCCCGGGTAGTAAGATATTTACAGCAAGATGTAAAAATCTATATATATTAACAACTAAACATAAGATAATGGCAAGAAATAAAATAAACAAAATAAAGATAGAAAATCCTTTTGAAAGAATAGTTACGATTATAGATAACAATGAATATAGTTATAATGAATTAGACATAGAAGAAGATTTAGACATAGTAAAAGAAAGATTAAGCTCATCAAAAAGATTCAGTTCTGAAGTGGGACAAACATCATCAAATAAAACAAGCACATCAGATAAGGTAGGATATAAAATACCTAAACTTATAGAGCAATTACCAGGAGAAATAAAACAACATCATTATTACATAACAGGAGTAATGAATGGAAGAAAATACTTAATACTAATAAATACAGGACAAGAAGAAAACTATATAACAAGAGAATTAATCACGGAAGATGAGATACTAACTAGTGAAAAACTATACCCCGAATTACCTAAAGGAATGATAACTAGTGAAGAAATAGCAGAAAAAGAAATAATTATAGGAGGAATAATTATGATAATAAGATTTAAAATATACCAAGGAGATAAAAATATTATATTAGGAATAAAATGGCTAGAAAAAGTTAAACCATACAACTTAGATAATGAACAACTAACCATACATTATGAAAATAAGAAAGTGACAATAAAAAGAACTATATTATAAATATGAAAATACATATACTAGTAAAAATAATAGTGGAAGGATACTACAATAGATACTACACACCTATGATAGATACGGGATCAGAAGTAAATTTATGTAGATATAATTGCTTACCAGAAGAGAAATGGGAAAAACTTAGAACACCCTTACCAGTAACAGGATTTAACAATGAAGGAAGCATAATTACCCACAAATCAAAAAATATAAAAATACAAATATGGGATAAAATACTTACTATAGAAGAAATATACAATTTTGAATTACCCACAAGAGATATGTTACTAGGAATACCATTCTTAGAAAAACTATACCCACACGTAATAACTAAAACACATTGGTGGTTTACAACACCATGTAAACAAAAAATAGGAGCAAAAAGAGTTTTAAAAAAGAAAAGAAAAACAACTGATTGGATAAAAGGAAGTGAGAAAATAACACAAAAATTAGAAAATGAAAAAGAAGATACTAATAAAATAGAATTAATTATTTTTTCAATAAATACAGTCAAAATAATCCAAGAAAAACTAGAACCATTGTATAGTGAAAACCCATTACAAGGTTGGGAAAAACATAAAACAAAGGTAAAAATAGAGCTAATTGATGAAAATAGTATAATAACACAAAAACCTTTAAAATACAATTTCAAAGATTTAAATGAATTTAAAATACACATTGACGAATTATTAGAACAAGGTTATATACAAGAAAGTAATAGTAAACATACAAGTCCAGCATTTATAGTAAATAAACATAGTGAACAAAAAAGAGGAAAAAGTAGAATGGTTATTGATTATAGAAATCTAAATGCAAAAACTAAGACATACAATTACCCAATACCAAACAAAATACTAAAAATAAGACAAATCCAAGGATATAACTATTTTAGTAAATTTGATTGTAAATCGGGATTTTACCACTTAAAGTTAGAAGAAGAATCCAAGAAACTTACAGCATTTACCGTACCCCAAGGATTTTATGAATGGAACGTATTGCCATTTGGATATAAAAATGCACCAGGTAGATATCAACATTTTATGGATAACTATTTCAAACAACTAGAAAATTGTATAATATATATTGATGATATATTATTATATTCAAAAACACAAGATGAGCATATAAAATTATTAGAAAAATTTATACATATTATAGAAATATCGGGAATAAGCCTAAGTAGAAAAAAGGCAGAAATAATGAAAAATCAAATAGAATTTCTAGGAATAGAAATAGATAAAAATGGAATTAAAATGCAAACTCATATAGTACAAAAGATAATAAATTCAAATGAACAATTAGATACAAAAAAGAAACTACAATCATTTTTAGGATTAGTAAACCAAGTAAGAGAATATATACCAAAATTAGCGGAGACTTTAAAACCATTGCAAAAAAATCTAAAAAAGGATATAGAGTATCACTTTAGTGAAGAAGATAAAAAACAAGTAAGAAAAGTTAAACAAATATGTAAAAATCTACCAAAACTATACTTCCCGGATGAAAATAAAAAATTTTCATATATAGTAGAATCAGATGCAAGTGAAAAAAGCTATGGAGGAATATTAAAATACAGGTATGATAAAGAAAAAATAGAACATCATTGTAGGTATTATTCAGGAACATTCACAAACCGGAGATAAAATGGGAAATCAATAGAAAAGAATTATATGCAGTATATAAATGTTTATTGGCATTTGAACCATATATTGTATATAATAAGTTTATTATAAGAACAGATAATACACAAGTAAAATGGTGGCTAACCAGGAAGATACAAGATTCAGTTACAACAAAGGAAATACGGAGACTAGTGCTGAATATACTGAATTTTACATTTACAATTGAAGTAATCAATACTAACAAAAATGTCATTGCAGATTACATATCAAGACAAAGCTACACAAATTGAACCAGATACATTGCAAAATCTAATACAATATCATCACTGCCCTTTCTTTAAAAATGGACAGTATGGAAATGAAACTAAACAAGATAAAATCTAATGAGGAGAAACTCAAAGCTACAAGTCAGCAACATGACTATAAAAATGCGGAACTACGTCGATCGGAAGACGGTAAAATTCCAGAGCTAGAAGGAGACGTTGGGAAACTCCTAAAAACCCATAATGTTTGTTTAAATACAGCTTGCAGGAACAAGCAAGGGAAAAGAAGTTAGTAATAAACCAAAATACACACAAAACCTAAATAAAATATTCGAAAAACCATTTATTCCAAAATACCAAAAAGATCCATTATTCGTACCCCCACAAACTATTTCATACGTAGATAGCCTAAGCCAAGACAAGAAAACTTACAACCATATAACCAGAACATACGTAGAAAATATCTATAAAATACAAACCTTTTTAAACCTCAAACCAAGAGCCACAACAACCGAACCAAATACCGATTATATAACACAAAAATTACAAGGCTATAATAGACTTATCGCATTACCAAACACCAACCCAAAGCTAGTAGCAACCTGCTACAATTATGGATTATTGAACACCGTATATACTATGGATGGAACAGAATTGACAGCTATACCGGATCTATATAAAGCATTTATGAATTATAAGCGAGTTACTAAAGGCAAATTATTTTTTATCAAGTGTTATGCGGCACCAGCAGAGATATTATTTGATGAGATAAAACCACCAATTCAAGTGGTAAAGATAGGATTGACCAGGGAAATGATCATCCCGGAAATTATTGAACAGCAACCCGAGATACCAAAATTAGATATACCGGAATTTTATGCTAATAAACGAACTATAGGAATAGCAACTATTGTACAAGAATTAGCTACAAACTATACCAATGGAAACCCGATATGGAGCTATTATTCAAGGGACCAAGTCATGATATATTCACATTCCAGAGAAGTAAGACAACTAGACATGGAAGAAGTTAGACAGTGGGTCATAACACTGTTAAATCCAGAGAAGATGCCCCAAACAAGAGCTATCAAAAAAGAATTTATTTCAAAAAATTTATTAGCTAGATATTGTAAATTAGTAAGCCAAAAGTACTCAGACCATCTATGTACAAAGTGTAACGGAGAAGATAATTATATTCCAGAAGTGGAATTTGAATAAACTACGGAGACAATGTAATAAATCTTTCATGAAACTAAGAAGAAAAAGAGGAGAAGAAGACAAAAGCTAAGAAGAAAAAGAGGAGAAGAAGACAAAAGCTAAGAAGAAAAAGAGGAGAAGAAGACAAAAGCTAAGAAGAAAAAGAGGAGAAGAAGACAAAAGCTAAGAAGAAAAAGAGAAAAAGAAGACAATGACATGTAACAACCAAGAAGAAAAGCTACGGATGGAATTCAACAAAAGAGATTAGGCAAAGAAAAATGAAGAAGAAGACAAAACAAGATAGTGACATAAAGTTAGGAAAGCGACATCCACCGGACAAAATAAAGCACTGAGCAGAAAAAGCAACGGATGAGATAAAAAGAAAAAAGCTAGATAAGAATATAATGTAAATTATTAAAGCATTATTAGTCTTTCTTTTTATTATTTTATGTAAAGGAAACAGTAGAAAAAACGCGTCAAGGAATAGTTAACGCGTTATAGGACTAATATAAATAGATTAGCAGATAAGAGAAGAGAGGCAAGACTTCTCTACGGGAAGCAAAAAGCCTTCTTCATCTTTGTAAAAACTCTCTCAACTACTTATAATAAAAAGATATTAAGTTTTTCAAAGCTATGGAACAACAATCCGAATCTATGCCAGAAATATCAAATCTACAAGAACAGGTATATCAATTTATGATTATGCATAGCTAAATTCTTATATTCCTGATAATCATCTTATAATACTATAGTTTTTATCATGTTATAGTAATGTTATAAAAAATAATTTGAGCAAGTTTGCCATGAAAGTATGCTTTAAGTAGTAACCTAGGCTAAGTCACTCCTAATGGGAAACCGGTGAGGCGAGGAGATGCCGTTTAGGGGAGTACCGCAGTTGAGGACATTGCTAGGGTAAATGATTAGAGCAAAGGGCCATGGTAGTGACCAGAAAAATTATTTTTTATATCTTATTATTTCATGATGAATAGGATAGTAAAGTAAGAAGATTAGAAGGAATACCATAAGAATAATAGCGATACATAAAATAATGATAACATACCTACTAGATGAAATGGCAGATAATTATAAGATATTAATCTTTTATGTACTTAGAAAAATAACCGAACCTGAAATAAGAAAAAATATATGGAATCAAATTCAAGAATATGAAAATCTAGTTTTAACAGAAATAATTAACCAAGAATGGAGAGAAGAACTAGAAGAACTAGAAGAAGCTTATAATAATGACGAACTAGAAAGAGTATATAATTATGACTACACAAATACATGGGACTCAGGACCCGAAACAGACTAAGATATGATAAATTACGAATATTTAAGTTATTGGACAGAAACTATGCTTGAAATAGGTAAAACCGAACAAAATATGAAAAATGATTTAGATAATTATATGCTAACTAAAAAAATCACACACATAAAGTCATTAAATAAAAATATAGAAAAATTATTGTTATTAAAAACTTTAGCTAAAGAAAATTATAATTTAGCTTTTAACCAGCAATGAATCAAAAATCTAATCAATTACCAACACAGTTAGTAACTAATCAATCTAAAAGACCTATAACAGAGCTAATCGGAGCTATACCCGACCCCAAACCCTAAAAATTTTTGATGTTCCCAAATTTGATGTTCTTACCCAAAGTTGTTCCCAAATTTGATGTTCTTACCGGGTATAGCCCATATTGTGTATAACTTGAAAGAAAAATTCCAGCCTTTATCACATTCTTTAAGACACATTTCTAGGGTTTTTATATTCTCTTCTTTCTTCATTCACCACACCAAATTCTTTTCCCGATGCCTCTCGCTACTTTATTTCTAACCTACACAGATCCTCCATCCTCTCTTAACGTAGCCCCAGGTATTCCTCCTCCCCTATCCCCTATGCAATTATGTCATCAATGGCACGAAGAAGGCTCAGTCTCCTCCTCTATCATCCAAGCCCGCCAAGTCTAATGGTGGCAAGAAGAAGAATATTGAAGATTTTGAAAGAAAAATCAACATACACAGATATCTGAATATAAGTAGCTCTCAAACTTTATTTGCATAAAAAATAACCACTAATTTTGAAAGATTTTGAAGTTTGAAATTATGGTCATCATTGCTATGACCTAAAAGTCTTGAATAAGAAATTCGGTGTATGTTGTCTGAGTGTTGAGTTCCGAATGGTTGGCGCTAAATTCTTAACCTATTGACGAGCTGAATCATCCAATACCCTCTACTACAACTCGAAGCTTGGATGAAAAATTATAACTATGTAGTAGTTGGTATCAACACTGTATAATAGTGTATAATTGTGTATATGGATATACAAACACCTCTTAGAGACTATTATACATATTTATACAAGTTGGTGCATTATTTACAATATGTGTAGTGTCGGACATACTATATTTTCTAGTAAAAATATTGTGTAACTGGTGTTTATATACACTTATATAGTATTGTTTAATTATGTATAATTGTGTACAAATCTGTATATTTGTGTATAGTGTTGTAAATTATATATATTTTTAATTTATAAGGATGTGCATACATTGTGAGTGTACAAAAAACCTCTATGAAAGTTTGACATTTTCTTCTTTTTCGTGTATGTGCCTGTATGAAAAAGAGCTTGAACGCGTTTTCTACAATTCATTTACTAAGCTTTGGTTTTTTTTATCCTGCTGATTGCTTTAGCCATTGCACGTAAAAGTGTTTGAATTTCTTGCCTGCAGATAATATGTATTGCTCAGAATTTTTGAGTTGCATTGTTGCTGATTTGCATTTTTTTAATATCAAATGCTTAATAATTAAATGAAATCAAAAGAATGAAAACAAATGGTTGTATAAAGAGGGAAAAAAAATCGTCATTAATTGCGTGAAATAAGCTATTTTCTCGGGAATTAGCCAATTATTTTTGGGCTATGAATTTACAAAGTGGTATCTGGGCTATTATTTCGTAATATAGGTGTATGAGTTATATTTATGTGAAACTATCCCTTTAAAAAATAGATAGGGAAAAAAATGGGTAGGGGCGGTAATTACTTTCCACCTCATCCATGCTTGCTAAAGTTCCCCTTTTTAAAATTATTTTTCATATTCTTAAAAATATAAGTTTTAACCGAAAAACAATATTAACAAAGATGTCTAACATGTTCATTTTTATCTAAATATATAACTATATACAATGTTGATTAGTTAAGCATTAAGAAATAACTATTTTAAGAACAAAGAATATTTATATTCACATAAAAAATATTACTAATTTGAGGTTACACTACTCTTCTTGTTATTTAGTTCCGTACATAATTTTTTTAATTTGAATTAAATACGTTATTAATCGCATGGGGGCGGCCTCATGAGCTACGGGCTTACTTGGGCCGCACTTAAAAGCCTCGTTTTTAAATGGGCTCCAAACATCTTAGCCCAACTCTATTAAATCACGGGCTAGATTGGGCCGGCCCAATCGGCCTAACCCATATTGATAGCTATAATTTTCGTAGAAGAAAATGACAATGGAAGTGTCAATACGCAACTTCAAAACTTCAAACTGATAACAAATGTTAATCTCCAGGCATATTCAAGACTATAGATACATTAATAGAGGCTCTGGATACAGATTGTAATTCCTGAGTAGCAGCTGCTGCTTGTGTTGAACAACCATCACTACACTGAATTATTAGCTTCTCCAACATACAAGCATACTTTATCATATGAGTTACAAGTCTGATTTCGCGCTCTTTTCCGGTAAACCCTCTAATCCGCACCCGTCTCAGATAATGAGTAAAACTATCTGCCAACTCTTTCATTTCCCAAAACCAATACTCCAGAGGAAATGCGGATTCATAATCTAGAGTCTTCCCAACCTGCATCATTGTGGGGGGATATAAGTTTCACAAGTATTCTCAAATAAAATTCATAATCTTTCCTTGAGCCGAGGGTCTCCCTTAAATATTCATTCTGCCTCCATAAGGTAGGAGTAAGGTCTGCATACATACTACTCTCCTCAGATCCCACTTTGTGGGATTACACTAAGTTTGTTGCTGTTGTTATTATTATAGAAACTCCAGAATTTGAAGGGGATTCACAACTAGTGTAATCTTAATAATTCTATATCTATACCAATTATATGTGTCTATATACATCACTCACGTCAAAAGTAATACTTCTTCCGTTTCAATTTATGTGAAACAATTTCCTTTTTAGTCCGTGCAAAAAGAATTACTTCTTTCCCTATTTGGAAACAATTTACTTTTATGCAATGATTTATAGCGACACAAAATATATGTGTTTCATTTTACACCACAAGTTTAAAAGTCTTTTCTCTTTTCTTAAACTCCGTACCCAGTCAAATAGATTCACGTAAATTGAAACGGAGGGAGTAGTAGGTTTTATTGACCCAACAGAACCCGCTATATCCGTCTACATTAGTCTATAATATAAAGTCAAATCTCTCTATAACAACCTTGTTTGTTTCAAATATTTTTGGATGTTATAGTAAGTGTTGTTATATAAAACATATATTATAACGTAACATGAAAGTTGGTTCCGGAAAAGTTTGACTTTCATAGCGAAGTGTTGTTATATAGAGATGCTGTTACAGAGAGGTCTCACTGTATTATCAAGTCCTTGTAAATAAATACACTAACCTGATTAATGATATGAAGCGTTTGAAATGGCTCCACACTCTGAAGATGTAGTTAAGCACAATATTGTCATTTATGTTATTCAAGTCTAAGCTGGTGCATAACACACGCACCCCCGTCAAAGGGATTCCGTACGTATAGCCTCATAATCTCGACACTAGATTCAATAAACAAATGAATATATATTGAATAACAAAGAAATCGTGCGAAAATTAACTCAAGAAAAAGAAAAAACTTACTGGCCTCAAGCCAGTGCACCACTCGAGCAGCTCTTTGCTGTTGGTCCGTAGAACCCGAAGGCTTGGACAGGCAATATGAGATCTTTTGGAAGAGTAACAGGAATTAGGTTCAAACACCAACTCAGTCAGGCTTTCCAGATACTAAAGTAAATTTCATCATATCGATACCTTTAATCTCTATTATCTTGAGTTTCTTGTGCTGAATATCAATATTAAGCTTGCTACAAGCATGGAGGCTCAGATTCTCCAAGGAGGTACAATTACGAACGATGTCGTTTAGGGTTACATCCTTTAAATGGATAGCAATGAGTTTTAGGGTTTTAACATTGACACAACCTTTAAAGGGGGACGCATTGGACAGCACATATTCTTTTAGCTCCACCACTTGAAAAAATCTACCATGGAATATGCTTCCTGGTAAAGACGATTGGTAACTGTTTTTATCACAATAAATTGAATTCCCTTGGAGTCGTTTTTTGTTTTTAAGATGCTTTATCCATCGTTTCATGTTGTTATTTGAAGTATTCCAATATCGTGGGAGATTATGCATGTGAAGAAATTCAAGATTTTTTCCAACTTGTGATGAAAAAATCTTGTCGACAAGTACTTGATCTTCTGGCAGATTCAACAAAAGGCGAGATAAAAACTTCCAAAGGAATCTCCAATGTTTTGAAGAAATTCTTGTTGCTACGGCTTCTTTTGTAGGAAGATATGAGATTATTGAACATAAGAGGTGTTCAGGAAGATTGCTAATCAAGTCAGGAGAAGCCTCTACTACTACTTCCATTATTTCCAACTTTTTGAAAGAAAGAATCGGCAGAAATACCTATACGGCTATATATTGAGTTTAAATTGAGAGTGTTAGAAGTATTTACATAAAAATATTTGACACTTAAATCCAGAATATATTTGGTATTGGTCTTAGAAAAGGTAGTCTTTTTCTTTCCCTCTAGGACTAGGAGACTACTTTCTTGATTTTAGGAAGACCTTAATTAACATTGATTCTCCAATTATTCAGTTTCCATAGTTATATACTTGAACTAGGACAGTTACTTTTGGATAGACATCTTATCTTTCAGGAAAAGAAATTGTAATTCAAAATAAGATTTTATTCCAGCTGAAGGAATCGTCTATACTTAAGTGAAAAAGGAAAAAATAGTCAAGAAGACTTTGTTAGTCACATTATTTTAAGAAAAAAACTCGTTAACTATTCTCTACCCCTCTTTCATATTCTCTCTAATTAAACTCATGTAACTTCCGTCCCAAGAAAGAAGGTTTTTCATATATATATATATATATACACACACTAGTCCTTCCTGGAATGTGGTTAAATTCTCTGAAGTGCTCTCTAGGAGTAAATATTTGGTTTGTCTATGGTAATGCTTCACTGTTTTTACCAAAAAAAAAAATGTTTATACTAGTCATAGGGCGCATAACGTGTGTATCCCTATCAATGAGTATAAGTTTCTTTGAAATATTAATATGTACTTATTAAATAGTGTATTTGAAATATAAATATCTAACTAACTTCGCAAAGGAAGAAATCATACCTTACAAAAAGTCCTCAACACTCAAATGCCTTTTTGAGTTATTCATGTTAGTTTGGGTGCACCTACAGCTCAAGAGGGAGGGGGCAACTTTCGCGATCTCCTAAAACCTTGTATGGTTGAAAAAGGAGCTGTTGTCAAAGGAAAGAAGCAAATGTCAGGTTTTCTCCAATTCTATGAATCTTCAAGATTCGGAATATTTGGTTCTTACACTCTCAAGCCTCAGCGGCTAAAGTCCATATGTTTTTCTGCAACGGTTTCTTCAGAGATCTGCACGTTGAAAAAAATAGCCAAAGAAGAACAAAATTGCATAGCCATGCACCTCAGGTGAATCAAAGCTCCATGTAACCATACAACAGGCACTAAACCATATTCTGTTTGCAAAATATTTCGTCCGCATTTTCTCCTGCATGCCTCATTTTTGCTCTTCTTTGCTCCTCGATTCCAAATTTTTCGATTTCTGCGTTCTTTTGAACATTTCTTCATCTTTACTCGTCCTCCTTGTTCGCACAATAATCCCAAAAAATAATCCTTGTATAAAAACTGTCAAAAGGAAAGCCAAGATGACGGAAGGCGAGACTGCTCATGGGGTGACTAGGTTGGATGTTATGTTCCCGGGGACATGAACAGGGGAGCCCAAAGAAGAGAAAGTAACCCTAGCAGAAATGTAACTGAATTATGAGCTAGAGTTATGCATTGACAAAGTTGGGAGTCATGGCTGCTATGAGCTAGAGCTATGAATTATATAGAACCTATGCTTTCAACCATTTCTATGCAACTTTAACATACTAAAACTAATGTATTTAGGGACTTGTAATATCGTTCCACTATGTTTCCAAAGCTTGTAGATTAGTCCTGTCACGACCCAAATCCGGTCGTGATGGCGCCCAACAATCAAGCTAGGCCAGCCAGACCAACAATTCCTGATTACATCGAATACCAGTCCCAAATGGACAACCCAAGAAGAATATATGAGTTTAACAACTCCAATAATAATAATAATGAACAAAATACTGACACTCCCAAAGATCTGGAGTCACAAGTCTAGAGCCTCTAACAAAACCCAACAGGAATAGAGAGTACTCTATAGAAATACTCAAGTCTGAATACAAAATACAAATAACAACTGAAAAGGAGAGGAGAAGCTAGGTTTTGCGAATGTAGGCAGCTACCTCAGCAACTCGATATGATACCGCAAACGCTGGAAATGCTTGTCTACTGCTCCTGAGTACCTGAGTCTGCACACAAAAGGTGCAGGGAGTAGGGGTGAGTACTAAGTACTCAGTGAGTAATAAATATATACAAGTAGCTGACAGTAAGAAATCCACAAAATACCATAATATGAAGCTACACTACAGTCCGAATCTCCTACGAACTAGCATCAACAGTACAATTCAGCTACCACAGAGTAATTCAACAAATAAAGATGCAATGCAATGCACATAACCGCTACGGCGTGTAGCCCGATCCAATTTAACGTCGACGGCGCTCATTGGGGGTGTGTACAGACTCCGGAGGGGCTCCTACAGCCCAAGCGCAATACTGCTGCGGCGTGCAGCCCGATCCATCCTCAGTCCACATAAATCAGATAAATCATAAAACAGTTCATTTATCAAAATTCCAGTTTCCAGTTCATAATTTATGAAAAATACTTTAACTTTATTAAATTTGCAAAAGCCGGTGACTTAGCATATCAATACTGTAATTTCAATTTCCAGGACTGAGATCAGTGATTTAAGCAAATATAGCTATCACATAAATATTGTCCTCTAACCACTACGACGTCGGCACAAGGCCCCAAACAAGGCTTACAGCCCACAAATATATCAAATACGGTGTATTTCCAACACTAATAACATATTATTCACATCCGGGATGGACCAAGTCTCAATCCCTAGTCACAATCAATCTCGCACCTGCCACGGTGTGCGAGCCACGCCCTACTAGCGTCACAATGTGCTAAGCCGGGGTTTCGAACCCTCGGGCTACCATATACACAAACTACTCACCTCTAGCCGGCCGTAGACTCGTCCGCGATGCCTTTTCCTTTGAAATTCGCTGCCTTGTGCATAGAATCTAGTCAAATCACAATAATTATATCAAATACGGGTCAAAGAATCATAACCCATTTCAATTTACATGAAATTCGCACAAATACACTAAGTTGGTAAAACCCGACCCCGGGCCCACTGCTTGGAAAGTCCCGAAATTAGAACCAACGCGACCCTCATCTCGCCACGAGTCCGTGCATATAAAATTTATCAAAATCGGAGTTCAAATGGCCTTCCAAAACTCAAAATCCCGTTTTCAATACCTAGGCTACAATTCTTCAAGATTTCTACCCAATTTCATGAAGATTGATGTTAATCCTACCATAAAATCATGTTTTTGAGTCAAAAATCTTACCTCCGATGAATACCCGATGATTTCCCAATGATTTCCTCGAGTTTTCTTCTCTGTAGGGCTCAAAATTGTATTTTGGGGGTGTAAACCCGTAAGCCCTCTGTTCTGTGATATAAATTCACTGCCAGAACATTTATACCTACGCGTTCGCGTGAGCTTACACGCGTTCGCGATGCCCAGTTCCCTTTTACTCTTCGCGAACGCGACGCCTACCACGCGTTCGCGATGCTCAACTTTGGCTTACCCTACACGAACGCGAACAAGACCACGCGTTCGCGATGAACAAAATTCCCAATCGCCCAAAATCCTTCTACGCGTTCGCGACTGCCAGCCACGCGAACGCGATGGTCCACTCCAACTGACCTACGCGAACGCGACCTCAGGAACGCGATCGCGAAGCACAAGGCTCCTGGCCTACGCGAACGCGACGCGCCTGATCGCGAACGCGATGCTTGATCCGTCTGACCTTCGCGAACGCGACCCATGTCACGCGAACGCGAAGGTCTAAATGACTGGGCAGAAACATGCAGTTTTCTGCAGATTTTGTCAAGTCTCAAATGCCCGGTTGATGGTCCGAAATCATCCCGAGGTCCTCGGGACCCCAACGAAAACCACCTACATACTCCAAAACATGATACGGACTTGTTCCAATCACAAAAACACCATCCTAAACATCAAAATCACCATTTACATACGGATTCAAGCCTAAGTTTCTTCAAAACTTTCAAAACTAACATTCGATCCAAAACCCGATCAAACGATGTCCGAATGACCTGAAAATTTGCAGACATATCCAAAATCACATAACGAAGCTACAAAAATTGTCGGAATTCCATTCCGACCCCCGGATCACAATCTCACCTACCATCCGATTTTCGCCAAAATTCAACCTTCGCCAATTCAAGCCTAAATGTACACCGGACCTCCGAATTCAATTCCGATTGCTCTCCTAAGTCATAAATGATCCCCCGAAACTAGTCGAATCATCGGAATCCGGTTCCGAGCAATCTAACTCAATAGTCAACTATTGGTTGACTTTCCATATTCAAGTTTCCTTCAAACATGCTATTTGCTTCATTTTTAACCCAAATCACTCCTAACTCACCCGATATATTCTAATACTGATTTAAAAGCATAAGATATATAAATGCAAGGTAACGGGGTGGTAATTCCCGTAACGACGGGCCGGGTCGTTATATTCTCCCCAACTTAAACAAACGCTTGTCCGCGAGCGGGTTAAGAAACATACCTGGAGCATCAAACAAGTGAGGATATCTGCTCCGCATCTCCCGCTCGGTCTCCCAAGTTGCTTCCTCCACGGGACGACCTCTCCACTGCACTTTCACTGAAGCTATGTCCTTGGATCTCAGCTTACGAACCTGTCGACCCAAAATGGCTATCGGTTCCACATCATAAGTCAAATCCTCATCTAGCTGTATCGTGCTGAAATCTAACACATGAGACGGGTCTCCGACATACTTCCGGAGCATAGATACATGGAACACCGGGTGAACTCCCGACAAACTGGGTGGCAAAGCAAGCATATAGGCCACCTCCCCAACTTTCCTAAGCACCTCAATAGGTCCAATAAACCTTGGGCTCAACTTCCCTTTCTTTCCAAACCTCATAAAACCCTTCATAGGCGAAACCTTCAACAACACCTTCTCACCTACTGAATAAGACACATCTCGGACCTTCCGGTCTGCATAACTCTTCTGTAGCGACTGAGCTATGCGATGTCTTTCCTGAATCACCTTTACCCTGTCTAAGGCATCTTGGACTAACTCTGTCCCCAACAACCTAGCCTCGCCGGGCTCGAACCAACCGACTGGAGACCTACACCGTCTCCCATATAAAGCTTCATACGGTGCCATCTGAATGCTGGACCGATAGCTATTATTATAAGCAAACTCCGCAAGAGGCAAATAATCAGCCCATGAACCACCGAAATCAATGACACAAGCACGCAACATGTCCTCCAATATCTGAATAGTACGCTCGGACTGCCCATCCGTCTGTGGATGAAATGCTGTGCTCAGCTCTACCCGTGAACCCAACTCTCGCTGAAATGTCCTCCAGAACTGAGAAGTGAACTGGGTACCTCTATCCGATATAATAGAAATGGGAACTCCATGCAATCTCACTATCTCACGGATGAATATCTCTGCCAACCGCTCTGAGGAATAAATAGTACACACTGGGATGAAGTGAGCTAACTTGGTCAACCTATCCACTACCACCCAGACCGAATCAAACTTCCTCGCTGTCTGAGGGAGTCCACTAACAAAGTCCATAGTAATCCTTTCCCACTTCCACTCAGGAATATCAATACG
>JASVEL010009129.1:0-213867 GCA_032618575.1 Nicotiana noctiflora | reverse complement strand
TCATGAGGCCATGATGTCTCAAAAATGACGACCATTTCATGTCTTTCAAATGCTACACCACAAGTCAAAACATCATAGAACATTTTATGCCTTTCTTCATAAGTTGCTTGAAAATCTTGACTCTCAACTGTACTTATAGACTCAGAATTATCAGGCACCACACTTTACCTCTTGAATTCACTAGGACCGCTATTGAGAACCATCCGGCCCTATCTTGCCCCAGTACGCAACCAACTCTACTGAATTTCTTTATAACATATGAATACCTTCTCGATAAAGCACCCAGCGGAATCACTTCCCGCGAAGCCTGCACCTATACGAGGCATAAATCATGAATTTTCCCTCAAGTTTGAACATGAGCCAGTAAGGCTAAACATAACATGCATTCAACAATACATATACTCAAATTGCCACACATGGTCCTTTTCCCGTGGCTGCAATAACACAATAATACGCCGGTATCCATAATTCACACAGGTAATTAACCATGCGATCCAATCTTAAGCGGTGGGACTCTCCCACTTAGCCCAAAGCCACTATTACACGACTCTCGAACACATTATAACCATTCTCTCAAGTCATTTACTATTATTCAACTGCAACTCACTTGATCCAACGAATATAACCACTTGTGCTATATTAGCACTCTAACACCATAGGGTATGAACTCATCCCAATACAACCAAGCATATTCCCGCTCTATGTATCGAACATTCTTTACCACGACGGCTTAAGACATACTGTGATTCTCACACCTACGAAGCACCATGTAGCCTTCGCCGAAGTCTTCCCCTGCTGATAATGAAATGTAGAATTATTATGGACACAGGAACATCAAAAGTCCCAACGTCATACCATACGAGTCTCAACTCTTACTCTTCCACAAGTTTCAAAGAACTTTTTGAATAGCACCTAAATACAGTGCGAGCCAAATCTGATATGATACATGACCCATAATTTGGTCGTTGATAGTGAAATCCTTTCGGTTAGCACGAAGCCTTAAAGATACATCTTGCTAATCCACGATAATAGCCTTTATCATATGTACGTCTTCATCATAAGACAACCCAAGACATTGGTTTGGTACATGTCCTTCTTAAGACAGTTAAACTCATTTCCCCCAGTATCTCTGCTGGCTGAATTCTTCGCTAAATAGATATCTCATATGAACCATATAGTCTTTATTACCACTAACTATCTTTAGATCTACATCTACCTCGTGATTCTACCTTTACTGTGACGATTAGGCAGTTAAGTAAACCTTCTCAAGACCATACTTATCAACTGAATGTCAGAACCTAGTGCACCCCCATGTGCACGGTTGAAGATCTCTCAATTCTATTGCATTATCGATATGGATGACACGCGGTAACAATGGTTGAGTAAATTCTTGACTTCCTTGAGATCTCTCTGCAGCGTCACGAACCGTTGGCGCATACTTGATACCGAGTGCGCAATTTCAATACACGAGTGGTGAATAGAAGACATAAGATAGAATTGATGTCAAAACATCGCACGACAAGGAATTCAAAAGAAATGAAGATTTTTCCTAAACAGTTACATAGCCCCTCGTAGATAAATACGGACGTCTCCGTATCGATCGGCGAGACTCTAAATAACCGGTCTGTGTCCCGTGACTCCTATGAACCTAGAGCTTTAATACCTACTTGTCATGACCCTAGTTCACCAATCGTGAACATGTCGTGACGGCACCCAGTCCCCGCGACTAGGTAAGCCTAACACTTTGCGGAATGTACAAGTTTATGAACTTTAAACAAGAAATAGCGGAAAATGATATAAATAGGAATGTAATCCGTGCCGCTTGGCACATACACTCGTCAACACACTGCATAAAAATACCACCAAGACCCGGAATCCCACGGGTAACACAGACTAAAAGAAATACAACTGTGGCTCTATGTGTAAAGAGTATCTAAAACAACGAAATGAAGGAAAACATCTACTAGAACTATCAGAATAGAAGGAGGGCCTCCGGATCCGCGGACGTAGCAGATCATACCTCGAGGTCTCCAAGTGTGCTGCTGATATCACCTAGTATGAGCCTGTCCTGATGTACCTGGATCTGCACAACAAAAGTGTGCAGAAGAGTAGCATGAGTACACCACGGCGGTACTCAGTAAATGCCAAGCCTAACCTCGATGGACTAGTGACGAGGAAGGTCAGGGCCCTACTGAGAGAAACAATTTCAAAGTGATAATAACAATAATAAGTAGTTTAAATGATAATAATTCCGAAATAACAACAATAAAATGATTACTGCAACCGTCTACAATTAAGCTAACAACAAGTAACAAACTCAATTAACAAGTCCAGGACCTGTGGGAATTGAACCCACAGTCCCATCAACAGTACCCCTGGGTCTCCGGGAATCGAACCCGTAGCCCATGTCTCAATAATATATCAATAGCTCAGGATCTCCGGAAATCGAAACCCGCAGTCCATATCTCAATAACTCAGGATCTCCGGGAATCGAACCCGCAATCCCTACCAATAACTCTGGATCTCCGGGAATCGAACCCGCAGTCCCTACCAATAACTCAGGATCTTTGGGAATCGAACCCGCAGTCCACAAACAATATCACTTCGGGTCTCTGGGAATCGAATCCACAGCCCTGGGATCTCCGGGAATTGAACCCGCAGTCCACGAACAATATCACGCGGGTCTGCGGGAATCGAACCCACGGCCACGGGTCTCCGGGAATCGAACCCGCGATCCACAAACAATATCACTCCGGGCTCTGCGGGAATCGAACCCACGACCCGGGATCTCCGGGAATTGAACCCACGATCCACGAAACACATCAAATAAAGAAAACACACGAGAGAGAATATAATATGTTAAATTACAACTTCATCAAAATTAGTGCCAACAATTTATCAAGAGTTCAAGTAAATCGACTAGGCAATTAAACATGTTGAATCCTAGCTAATCATGCTTTTCTAAGTAATACGGGGTAAAGTAACGCTTTTATCAGCTAAGAGGAGGAATATCACTAATCGGACAATTCAAGTAAAGTGTGTGTTACAACAACCAGAGCGCATGTACACGTCCGTCACCTCGCGTACAAGGCATTTAAACTATCACATAATATCCTAGGGGTGAAAGTTCCCCACACGAGGTTAGACAAGCCACTTACCTCGATTCTGGTACAAAAACGCTAAGAAACAACTCTCTTTTGCCACGAATGTCGGCCTCCACAAGTGTAGTATCTGATAAAATCAATAGAATCGCGTCAAAATAGGCCAATTGGGCATTACCCAATCAAAATAACTCAAAATTCACCAAAACCCACAAGTTGCCAAAACCCGACTTCCGGTACGCTTATCGAAAAATCACAAAAATTATATTTTCGGGTTCCTTATCTCAATACGAGTCCGTGCATATAACATTTATCGAAATCGGACTCGGTTTGCCCATTCAAATCAAAGATTTTCTAACATTTAGGCCTAGGGCTCAAACCCACCTTTAATCTTCCAATTTCGGTGAAATAATCATGGATTTCATGATAAACCAACGAATTAAGGTCAAGAGACTTACCCCCGATGATCTCCCGATGATATCCCAGCGTTTCCCCTTCAAAATCCTCTCTTGGAGCTCAAAAATGGCGTTTTGCGAATGAGGGTCGCGGGTTGATTGTTCTGGACTTAAATCACTGCCAGACATTTTTACTCTATGCGATCGCATGATCCCTGTTGCGATCGCATAGCACAAATTTCGACCCTCGCCAAACTACTCTATGCGATCGCATAGTCCTAAATGCGATCGCAATGCTCACCAAAATATACCTATGCGATCGCATACCCTGCTCCGCGATCGCATAGAACAAAAGCTGGACCTGGGACCCCTCTTCTCTATACACTATGCGATCGCATAGGGCTGTACGCGATCGCAGAGAACAACTTTCCTGAACTATGCGATCGCATAACCTTCCTTTGGCTCAAAATTGGCCTCTCCAAAACCTTCTATGCGATCGCATCAGCCCATTGCGATCGCATAGAGCATTCGTCTGCAGCACACACCAGCAATTAACAGCATTTCTAAAATGCATGAAATAGCCCGATTGGACCCCCGGATTCATCCCGAGACCCCGGGATCCCAACGAAAACCACCAACCTATTCCAAAACATGATACGAACTTATTCTAATCATCAAAACACGTCTAACAACATCAAAACCCATAATTCACATCGAATTCAAGCCTAAATTTCTTAAAACTTTCCGAATTGCACATTCGATCTAAAACCCGACCAAACGACGTCCGAATGACCTGAAAATTTGCGGACATATCCAAAATCACATAACGAAGCTACGAAAATTGTCGGAATTCCATTCCGACCCCCGGATCAAAATCTCACCTATCGTTCGGATTCGCCAAAATTTTAACCTTCGGCATTTCAAGCCTAATTGAGCTACGGACCTCCAAAATACATTCCGAACGCGCTCCTAACCCCGAAATCACCTAACGGAGCTAATGGAACCATCGGATTTCCGTTCGGAGATCGTCTTAACACTGTTCCGGCTACGGACCGTTTTCTAGTTTCAAAGCTCTTATTTAGGGACTAAGTGTCCCAAAATGCTCAAATTTTCGGAACCGACTCTCCCGGCAACCCAAAATGGCAGAAATGAACTTAGGGGAACAGTTAAGTTAGGGATTGGGGCGTAATTTTCTAAAACGACCGGTCGGGTCGTTACAATTCATCTGATGTGCCATTTTTCAAAAAACTCGGTCATTTTCTTTCTGACAAACTGAGGTCCGTTGTCACAGCTAATTTATTTAGGGATGCTGACGCGTCATATTATATTTTTCCATATGTACGCGATGACCTCTTGCTCACATATTTGATTGTATGCACATGCTTCCACCCGTTTAGAAAAGTAATCAGTTAAAACCAAAAGGAAACGTACCTTACCTCGTCCTGCTGGAAGGGGTCCAAAAATATCCATCCCTCACTTTATAAACGGCCATGGCAAAGTGACGGATGTAGGAGATCCCCTGCTTGGTGTATCATAAGAGCGTACTTTTGACACTATTCAAACTTTCTGACGTAGTCCGTGGCATCTTTTTTCATGGTGGACCAGTTGTATCCGGTACGAATAAGGCACGAACAAGGGCACAATTTCCTGTATGGGCACCGCAATTCCCCTCATGTACTTCTTCCAGTACTCGCCTTATTTAATTTGTTCTGAGATATTTGGCTAGGGGGGCACCAAACATTCTCTTGTAGAGATCATAGTTTACAGGGCTATATCTGGCAGCCTGTATTCAAAGCTTTTTGGCTTCTTTCTTATCTTGTGGGAGTGTTCCATCCTGCAAATATGTTACAAGATGGTTGCTCCAGTCCCAACTTAGGTTTACAAAATGTACACCGACTTGGTCTATGGCAGAATGGAGAAGGGTGACCACGTTTTCCTTGTTGATATTTTTGGTGGATGCTGCTAGCTTGACGAGGTTGTATGCTTTGATATTCTGTGCCTTGGGTATTTTGTTGAGGTGCCATTCGTCAAATTCTAGCAGCAGTTTGTGAATTTCTGACTGGTACTTTTGTAGTCTCTACTCTTTGATTTGGAAACTCTGGTGACTTAGTTCACCACGAGTTGAGAGTCATAATAGAGGATGAGTCGTCAAGCGCCATATATGAGGGCTAATTTCAATCCTACAATCACATCTTCATACTCGGTCTAGTTGTTAGTCATCTCGGGGCATCGTATGGATTTGCAAATTACTTCGCCCATAGGGACCTCGAGGACGAGTCCCAGTCTTGATCTCGATGCATTAGATGCATCGTCAGTGTTGAGGACCTAGAGGTTGAAATGCTCCAGAAGTGTGAAGCACCTCTTGCTCTACTTCAAGCAATATTTCCGCACTAAAATCAGCGATGAAAGCGGCGAGCACTTGCGACTTAATGGCAGTTTGTGGCTGGTATGTTATGTCGTGCTTGCTTAATTCTATGGCCCATTTGTCCAACCTACCTGATAATTCGCGTTTGTGTAGAATGCCTCTGAGGGGGAAGGTCATTACCACTTTTATTAGGCAACATCGAAAATATGGTCTAAGCTTTCCTAAAGCTACGACTAATGCCAAAGCTAGTTTCTCAAGGTGAGGGTACCTTGTTTTGGCATCAATTAAGGTTTTATTAATATAGTAAATCAAAGATTGCATATCTTTATTTTTGCGACTGCACTTGCTGTGACTTTGGAGATTACTAGGTACATTAGTAGTCATTCAACTGGGCCTGCCTTAACGAGTAATGGTGGTGAGGATAGTATGCTTTCAGCTTTCTAAGAGCGTCGATGCATTTTGTATTCCAGTGTAGTCCATGATCTTTCCTTAGCACATTGAAGAATTTTATGGCATCTATCCAACAATTATGAAATAAACCTCGATAGGGCTGCTATATATCCTGTTAATTTCTACACCTACTTCTTGCTGGTTAACGTCTTCGGTATTACTTCGATATCCCTGATCTGATCTGTGTTGACTTTGATACCCCTTTGTGGCACCAAAAAACCAAGGAACTTTCCCGAAGTTATGTTGAAGGCGTATTTTTTGGGATTCAGTTTCATTTTGTATTGCCTCACTATCTCGAAGGATTCTTTTAGATGGTCAATGTGATCCTCTTTCTTTTTCGACTTTACTAGCATGTCGTCGATGTAAACCTTCATGATCTTACCGAGTTGTTCTTTGAACATCTTGGTGACTAACTTTTGATATGTCGCCCTACATTCTTGAGTTCGAACGACATTACCTTGTAGCAGTATGTACCTCGGTGAGTGATGAAAGTGGTTTTTTCTTGATCTTCTTTAGCCATTACGATTTGGTTGTAACTAGAATAATCGTTCAATAAGCTCAGTAGTTTGTGTCCCACCGTTGCGTTGATGAGCTGGTCGATATGTGGGAACGAAAAGGAGTAATTCGAACATGCTTTGTTTCGGTTAGTGAAGTCGACACACATTTTCCATTTCCCGTCTTCTCTTTTACCATGACCATATTGGCATCCCATTGCGGATATCTCGATTATCAGATGGAACCATTAGTGAGTCATTTATTAACTTCTTCGCTGACCGCCTCATTGATGGCGACATTGAACTTTCTCCTTATTTGCCGTACTGGTGGGTAAAGAGGATTGACATTCAGCCTGTGTGTAGTGATGTCCCTAGGGATTCCTGGCATATCTGAATGGGAAAAGGCAAACAAATCGCCATTGTTAATCAGGAACTCATGATATGTACCTGGTTCCAAAAGGTTGTGTCTGATATAGGCCTTTTTCATGCTATCAGTATTGTCTAGTTGGACGGGGTCGAGGTCTTTTATAGTTGCCTTTCAAGCTTCTATGACATCTGGGTCTTTGATGGCCTCTATTTGTACGTCGGGTCTGGTTCCTAATATGCTTGATTACTATGCTTCCGTGCTTTCCCCTTTTAGTTGTTTGGTGTGTATGTAATCTTAAGTGATCCATTAGCATTCTTGGGCGGTGCGTTGCTTGCCTCAGATGCTGAATATCCCCCATGTGGTTGAAAATTTGATTACTTGATAGAAACTTAACGGGATCTCTCATATGGCGTGTATCCATGGACGTCCAATGATGGCCTTGTGGGTTGTTTCCTGGTTCATGACGTGAAGTGTCGTATCCAGGGTGTCTCATCCTTCTCGAATGGGCAACACTATCTCTCTAGAGGTTCATTCTACTGCATTGTTAAACATGTTATTATTATGCAATGCGATATTATTTTATCCTAGAGCCTCATCTGCATGAGAACTCGTGGGTGAATAATACACGCGCCGCTTCCGTCATCTACCATTATTCTCTTTATGTCATTATCTGCAATGCATAAACTTATAACCAAGGGATCATGGTATGGGAAAGACAAACCGTTGGTATCTGACTTATCAAAATTGATACTATCTTCGAGGTCATCATATCGTTTGTGGGCGACTATTCATTTGAGTTTGTGTGTGGTGGTCAATTTCACATGGTTGATTATCGTATCGTCACCACCGCAAATGATCATTTGTACGGTACAAGCCAGTGATGGTGGTTTTGGAGGCCCCTGAGGTTGATCACGTCCACAAGAGAAATAGACCCATCCTCGGTTGCTCAACAGTTCTTTCATGTGTCCCTGGTTTAGCATTCTTACTACTTCATGTCGTAGACCTATGCAGTCCTCGGTCTTGTGTCCCCTTTCCTGGCTAAATTCATACAGAGCATTCAATCTCCTAGTATTCGGGCCCGATTTTATCTTTTGCGTCCACTGCACCTTTGTAACGAGCTTTTCCAGTGTGTACACTATTTCTAAAGGAGAAACACAAATGTTATGAGCAGATAACAGCGGGGGCATATCTCTTTCGTTTTGGGGTAGTGCAATATGTCGGGGCATGGCATCTGTATGTCATGGAAGAGGTGGGTTGGATGTTCAGATATAGGGTTCGTGCCTTTCTCGGTTGAAACGTAGTAGTTGGTCCCTTCGGCTATCGTTGCGGCGATCTCTCCTTGTCTCGGTTTGGACCGATGTTAGTCTGGATCAGACCGTTCAGGTCATCCTTGTCTGCCCTCACTTCGGGGCAATAGGCACTATGGATCTCTTCTCACGTGGTGGACAGTACTTCATGAGTCTACTTAGCATCTTTTTGGTTGCTTTTGACCCGTTTCTGCTTAACCCATTTTGAGAGGCTGCTACCGCCATCCCTTTTGACACGTTCGGTAGGCTCATCCTTACCCTGTTGAATCGGGCTAGGAAATCCCGAAGTCCCTCGCGTGTCGTCTGCCTGATGGCAAAGATATCATTTACCCTGGCCTCTGTCTTATTCGCTTCTGCATGAGCGGTAACGAACTTATGTGCCATTTATTTGAATGTTGATATCGATCGTGCTGGTAGTTGGGAATACCATATCAACGCTCCCCTTGTCAGAGTTTTGCCGAGCTTTTTCAGCAGTACTGATGACACTTGTTCGTTTGATAGATCGTTACCTTTTACACCAATAATGTAATAGATTAGGTCATCATCAGGGTCCGTGGTGCCATCATATATTTTCAATATGGTTCCATTTTGAAAGTTTTTAAAATAGAGTGGGGAGCTGCCATTTCGTTGTATGGGTGTCGACGAATCGTCCCACATCATGTTTTGGTATCAAATTCTGAGCGCTCGGTATTTATTAACCATTTCCTGATGTTCTTTCATCCGGGCACGGGGTATTCTGTTCTTATTTTCTATCTCTTCCATTTTCTTTAAGATAGACGCAAGTGCATTGTTACCTGCATCAACGGCAGTATGGGTGTTACCTGTTCGTGTAGTTTCTTGCTCATCGGCGACAACTATGGTTTCTGCGGGTAATATGCCTTCGATATCTCTCTAAACGGGTTTCTCAAGTATGTTGCTCAAGGTGTTTTTCTGCTATTCTTCTAATAGCCTTTCACGACCGGTGATGCTTCACCTGCTGCGGATGTTGATGTTTTCCTCTCGCGCGAGACAGTTAAACCCTCGTGCGGGGGATGTGAGATCTCTCCCTCAGGTGTAGCACTTGGCGTTGCATTTTTATTGTCTTCTCTACTGGCTTCATTAAGGGAATTCAGGAGGTTGTTCGTGATACCTACAATTGCCTTTAGCCTTGCTTCTTTCTTTCCTGCCATTGTTGGCTTTTATAAGGCTAAAAATGATTATTTCTTTCAAGAATCTAGACGAAACTAAGATCTCAGCTATAGAAATTCCCACATACGGTGCCAAATTGTTTGACTCAAAAGATATCGGATTCTTTTCGAATAAATCAATCAAAGAAAATGAATGGGTAAATCTTAGCTAAGTATAATATTCTCTAGGATAAAAAGGTAGATAAGGAGAATACAAGTGATAAGGATTCTTTATCTCATTAAGACTCAAAAACCAATAATCTTCTCAATCGTTTATCTAAGCCAGTTTACAGTTAGTGTTTTGAGTCCGGAAAAGCCCGTCCTTACAAGGTTGTTTTTCCCTCTATATATATTAGGATCCAAAACCCTTCTAAGTGTAGAAGACAAGTTATAGGGAATATTTGAAAGAATATTCTTAATGACCCCTAATGGGCCTACACTACTGCAAGGGTCGTACAATCTCTTGTTCGGCTTAAGGTCGTCCTCTACTGGATGTCGAGTTACGAGGATCTCGCTGTTCATCATGCTCATTGACGGTCGTGATTGTTCAAATTTGGACCCAACAGTATCGATAAGAACATGAAGAGTGAGAAGAGAGATGGGAAAGAATAGCTTCTAGAGTGCGGTGATTGCCAGCTTTTGGTCGGTATTACCCTTAATTGTGAAGCAAGCATACAGTCGAGGTGTGTGCTAAGTACCTCTTGTTAAATAAGAGAAATTGCAAAACTTTTAAAAAAGAGGACAAAGTTTAAAGGATGACCTAAAACTGCACACCCTATGCCTGAAATAAACATGAATTTAAAAAAAAAAGGAAATTTTGAACGCGGTATTAGGACGGCGTCGTTTGGAAGCTCTTATTTATACGTTTTTGGAAAATGCAAGATCTCAGACAATATTCGTTGACGACTACGACTTTATAACGTACCCAAGGTCTATCGGTGAAAAATAAAATCGGAAATAGATCGTCCGGCGGAATTCCCACCGACAGTAATTTCGTCGGAGGGATTGAGAAAACAAACGGCATTATATGTTTGATAAATTTACATTTGGATATAATACTTAACAATTATAAGAAAATCAAACAATGGTAGTCGGAGGAGAAGGATGTTGTCCGACTATGGATCTGCTACGATCGGAACCAATGCAATTGGTGCAATTGATCATCCCGATGGAATCCGCTCATCGTACAATTTCTTACCTCGGAGATCTCGGTCTCTTCCAATTCAAAGACGTAAGCATTAAGCAAACACATTTGTTTCATATATGAATATGTAATGTACCTAAATCCCTGCATATTTGATTATTTGTTTGGGTTATTCGATTTTCCTGTATGTTTTGTAGCTGAATGAAGAGCTGGATACGCGTTTGATTTTACGTATTTCATGCATTATACAGTAACTTTGAGTTTGATCATTCCTTTTCTCTTAGATATTACAACATTTTTCATAGCTGAAAGGCTGAGCTCGATACGGGATTTTTCAACTGATACGTCAAATCATCTCATTTTCAGTATTTAGTTTAGACATCAGTTGCTTAATTATTAGAACAAAATTTGGGTTTTCAAAATTTACATAGCAGTAGTTCAAATTCATTTTCTTTTGTTATTGAAAGTATTGAAAAAGATTTATGATAATTTATAGTCTAGCAAAGAATGTTTGAATTGTGATTCCCCAAAAAGTGACCTTTGAAATAGAAAGAGTTACTCTTTAAGGATTCTTAGTAGGCAAATTGGTTTCTTTCTGAATGCAATTTCTGTAGTGTTGGTTGCGGAAAGATTCCTTTTTTTTCTTACTTAGTGTAATTTCGAAATTTTGTTGGGAAAAAGTAGCATATGCTTTCACCTGTGAAAACATTGTCATCTTTGCATACCTTCAAGTTTGCTTACAGGTATCAGCCTATTGGCAGCTTCAATTCCTTACTGCAATACAGTGTGACTATGCTCTTTATTCTAAGCCTGTCTTTTCCTATCTGCTTATCCTGGAGGAACAATTTATGACTCTATGAGTTCCGTTTTCCAAGGGGTTTTGCTTTCTTTCTTCTTTCTTTATAAGACGATCTTGCATTTATGATGATCAACTCTGATGGAATTTTATGTTTCTTAATTATGCACTAGTCTCTCTCTAGGTCTGTCTGTTGCTTAAAAATCTTAGAACTAAAGAATGATTTATTCCCCCTTGTAATGCTTTTTTTGCAGCTTAATTTGGAAAAAAGCCCATTCCAGAGGACATATGCAATCCAGGTTTGTTTTATCGTTCTTGTTATGTTCTTGTTATCTTCTTCTTTTAGATTCTGTTATGTCTTGAAATTGAATACGTTTAATTAGATTTTGGTTGTCCATAGAAGTGTTCCTATACTTCCATTTCAGTGTGTCTTTATCAACTTGTACTACTGTTGATCAGTGTCGGACCTAGGATTTTGTGCAAGCAGGTTCAATCATGGAAGTATATAATTTTAGTCGTAAAATAGTAGTTGTCAAGTGAGTTCAAATAAATATTTATACAAAATTTACACAGCTTTAATCCTAATTTATACATATAGACAATATTATTTTTTTGTGAAGCGGGTTCAGTTGTACCCGCTAGCCACCACCTGGGTCCGCCACTGCTGTTGATGTATGTTAAGCAATTCGCTTCGCTTCGGCTGCACTTCAGTGAAGATGCTAAGGCATAAGATTTTAAAAAAAAACTTGCCAGACCAACCGTATTGTAAAGAATTTACGTAAATTTATGTGGCTGAGTTTTATCTAGTAGAAAGCGACAGAATTACAGAAGCAGAATAACAGAAGCAACTACTCCTCAATCCCAAACAGTTTGGGGCTGGTTATACGAATCATCATTGATCATGTTGCTCAATTAAAGCTTATCTGAAGTCCAATAGTATACAAAATAAAAGGAAAAATTAAAGTAAAAACTGAAGTTCTCTACATTTTTTACTAGCGTATAAATATTTGGCATGATTGAAGAACTCTTGGAAAGCAATGGACTTAAAGTAAAGTTGTAAAGGGCGATGTGTACCGAAACAATTGTCAAAATTTTATATTAATTGTAAGAGATACGAATAAGAACTTACAAGTTTACTGCTATAATGAATCTAAATACATCACATGAAGGAAGTTGTCTCGAAGGATAGATAATTTCAAGGGATCCATGCAGATTTAGCAAAAGATATGGCACACTGGAAGAAGATCTATGTAGGCAATACATATTAGTTGAGAATATGCTTTGGATGTTAGCACTTTTACTGTAGTTCCTTATATATCTCCCTATAAGTTGTTTAGCCTTTTAGAGATTTTTAGGTTAAAACATATACATTAAACTTTTTATTTGTATTTGCATAATATTGGCATGAGATGAGTTGAAATGAAGCAACGTGCTCACTGAAGATTCAACAACTTGTTTGGGACCGGGGCGTCGTTTTTGATGTTTTATAATAAACCTAGATACGAAATTTGAACTGTAAGCTTAACTACGTGAAGGGAGATTTGGAGCAACGGTAAAGTTATCTTTGTGTGAACTATAGGTCGCGGGTTTGAGCCGTGGAAGCAACCACTAATTCTTGCATAGGTTGTGTACATCACACCCCTTGGGGTGCTGCTCTTCCTCACACCCTGCTTGAATGCGGAATTCCTTGTGCACCAGGTTGTCCAAGGTTACTTACATCTTTATACTAGAATAAGAGATGGATGGGTTTTGAACTGGATAGACATTGCTTTTACTTCATATATGTACTCAAGCCTGCCCAAAACTTTTCAATTATGCTATTATATTTCTTGTAAAATATAGTTTCTTTTCTTCATTTTGTGCCTTTTTCACCTAACCGTTCTTTAACTTTGTTCACTCTTAAGGCCACTTCTCCTATGGCAACACTTACTGTGTTGGCACTCGAGTTTACGTAGGCAAACAAGACTAGTTGAGCCATTTGGTTTTTTGTACATTTTATTCATCCTTACAGAATTGACGCATGTGTGTGTATATATATATATATATGAACATAAAGAATGTAGTGGAAATTTTGGTGGGAAGTGAAGCGCTTTGTCCCTTGCTTTTAGTGATTTGGTTGGTAGGGTCTCCCAGTCTCTTGCTTGTTTCTCGGTTAGCGCCTTCTAGTGGGGCATAAGAGTCATTATGGCACGTTGGCGTTGAACAAAATCTACAAATGATCTGAAGTGAGGATCTTTTGGCTCGAATTGCATAATAATGTTTTCCTTATGTAAAGAAATATCTTCTGCTAAGGCCTATTATCAACCAATACATTGGATGACATCCTTTTTCCAGGGTCGTTTGCTATGAGGGTTAAAGAAAATAAAAATAATAAAAATGTGGGACTGTTGTATCCTGTATTTTGTAGGAATTTATGATTTCAGCAGGGGCGGACACACCCTAGTGTAAGCGGTGTCATCCCACACCGTTTCATCGAATATTTCCAAATATACGTTTTTATTAAATATAAAATATTGGAAATAAGTTAAGTGTGCAAAGAAATGACGACACTTGCCAAGAAGCATTCCTTCGTCCAATGGTTAAGCAACTGAATTTTGAGTGGCGGTTACGTGTTCGATTCTCAGCAATTGTATATTCGTGTTTTTAGAGAAGCCTTCTAATATTATATTACATTATTGCTCTTTATGAGTTGAGTTCGTGAAATTATTTTAAGTAATATTTTAATTTGTAATTTAACTTTAGTTTCAATGGGCAAATATTTTCCTAAAGAACCTTCTAAGCTTTCAAAATAAAGTTTAACATCTCAAAGTTCATCTAAATTGGAAGTAAGGATCAATGGGAAGTTTAACATCTCAAAGTTTATCTAAATTGGAAGAAAGGATCAATGGGGTCGAACCATGTCTATACTATGAATGAATTATTTTAAGTTCCTTGAAACTTATTTAAATTTGGTGGTTGTGTGATGCCTTAACTAAAAAATATATTTAGTACTATATTGAAGTTTTATGAAAATATTTCAAAAAGTGAAAACTCGTCGAGGAAAGTTATAGTGGTGTACTTATATCGTGTTTTATTATTATAATTTGAATCTGTTTTTAATATGGAGTTGTTATTATATTTGTTCAAGTGTTCAACAAGGTGGGTTGCTCTAGTGGTGAGCACCCTCCACTTCCAACCAAGAGGTTGTGAGTTTGAGTCAACCCAAGTGCAAGGTGGGAGTTTTTGGATGGGGGATGCCGAGGATCTTTTGGAAACAACCTCTCTACCTCAGGGTAGGGGTAAGTTCTGCGTAGATACTACTCTCCCCACCCCAGATCCCACTAGTGGGATTATACTAGTTTTTTGTTGTTGTTGTTGTTGTTGTTCACTTCTTTAAATATTGACACCGCTTGCGAAACAGCCTGCGTACGCCCCTGGATTTCATGATAAGTGATCCTGGGATTGTTATTTTTTACCACATTCAACGTGGATTAATAATACTAGGATTAGCTAATCCTTGGATAAAACAACCAAACTAAAAAGAGGCTCTTTCCGACTTTCCCCAAGGTTGTTCTTCCAAAGTTCTTTATGAAGGCCAAGGTTAAAATTAGTACGAAAGTTTATCTAAGTTATCCAATTTCAAATGAAACACATGTTTTAGATTATACACCATATATTTTGTTTGTAATTCAGTGAACCAAACAAGACACTAATACTTAAAAATAGAAAAAACACTACCTTGTAAAAAAGAAACAACAAAACAGTAGTGCTAAGTTACCCAGAGATAATTTATCCCAGTAATAAAATGCATGCATTATACACTTGAGTATAATTTTGTCTACAAACCAAATGACCCCTAAGTAGTAAATACATTAACATGGTAAAAACAGAACAAGTTCATTTGGTTGGTATGTTAGCAGAATACATTCAAGCAACAGCGTGACAAAGATGGCCTTTCTCTTCTTTATCATATAGCAGTTTAAGATAAATTGTATGTGTTCTTCCTCTTTCTGTGATTCACTGTGCAATATCTGAATGTCTAAATGAAGTAGTTCAATCTGACCAGATTTTTCATCAGCACTGCCTTTCTACTTCATCAATTTGGAACATTCAATTTCTTAAACATGCTCTACTCAGTTCATATAAGTCTGAGTACCACTAGCATCATGGTTCAGATAAACTTTGCACCAATACTATTCACTTTCTGTTTACATATTCACATTTAACTTATGTATGTATTTACCTCTATAGATTAAAAGATGTGGAGAAATGGCGCGTAAACTTCGCTTTTTGAAGGAACAAATGACAAAGGCAGGGTTTACTCCTTCAACAAGGACAACAATGGGCTCAAATATTAATCTGGATGAATTGGAGGTCTGCTTATTTCATCTTCTTGGATTTAAGCCTTAGTCTTACCATGGAATGCTATTCTTCATTATTTCATTTTTACTACACTGTCAACATAATTCTGATCGTTGGCATGTTTAACAAATTTTGGGGATTGGAAGGTCAAACTTGGAGAACTTGAAGCTGAACTAGCAGAGATGAATACTAACACTGAAAAGCTTCAACGTTCTTATAATGAGCTTCTCGAGTATAAGCTTGTTCTGCAGAAGGTGAGGCATGTTGATGCTAAGTACGTCCACCGTGAAACTATCAGGCACATATTATCTGCTTGGCTAGCATTACGCTCTTTGATAATGACGATATTTAAATACAAGCTGTTATTGTTACTTCAGGCTGGCGAGTTTTTCCATTTAGCTCAAAACAGTGCTACTGCTCAACAGAAAGAACTGGAGGAGCATGCACATGGCGAGAGATCGATTGATAGTCCTCTATTGTTAGAGCAGGTACTGTTATATTGGCCCGGTTGTATTTTTCTGCTAGAGCTATAGTAGTTGTAAATTGATATGCTTTGTTTGCTTTTATACAGGAAGCCTTTGCAGATCCTTCAAACCAAGTTAAACTGGGATTTGTCAGTGGGCTTGTTGCTAGAGAAAAATCTATGGCTTTTGAAAGGTTTCTTTTTCGTGCAACCAGAGGAAATGTATTTTTAAAGCAAGTGGTTGTGGAAAATCCTGTAACAGATCCGGTGTCAGGCACAAAGGTTGACTCCAGTACTTCACTTATTGAAAATGGGAAGGGGCTCATATGATGCTTAAAGTTATCGTGCTTTCGGAATTGGATGCTTAGATTTGGCATTTCTTTGTTTTCATTTACAACTATTTCGTTATAGAAGATAAGTGATAAAGTTTGAAGTATAAAGTTAACTCCCAAATCCTCCTGGGAGGAGAAAGGATATAAAGACACCCTTATTGTTTATCTGATACCCACCTTCCTTGTTGGATGTACTTCATGAAATCCATGATAATCATATGCCTGAAGTGCTCTGAGCTTATTAATTTTTATTTTTAGGTCGAAAAAAATGTGTTTGTTATCTTTTACTCTGGAGAAAGGGCGAAAAACAAGATATTAAAAATTTGCGATGCATTTGGAGCAAATCGGTATCCATTTACTGATGACATTGGCAAACAGTATGAGATGATAACAGAGGTATGCCACAAATATCACTTTTTGAGTTTAGTTATGTATGCTTGCAGTGAATGGACTTCAATATAACCATATGATAGTTGCAGTTTGCCAATTAGCAAACTCTTATAACAGTTCTTGTCACTCTGCTTCTATGATTATCTCCTTTCTACAATATCTAAAAGTACCAAATATCATTTTAGTTTCAGTTTTTATGCCTTAATCTCCCTGAATATTAAGAGGTTATTTCCATCAGATTTGTCTCATTGAATTTTTGAATGCCTTTGATGAAAGATATCATGACTTTAAACTCAACTGGATTAAAATCCATTTGGATTTCTGGTATCTGTTAAAAAAAGTATTCCCACCCTATCAATATCTGATCTTTTGTTCCACAATACAAAAAGTTATTCCTTTACGTATCCAGTTATCCTTAATCTAGAAAAAGGCTATTCCTCGCCCTTGCCAACCTGTCAGTCTTCTTTAAGGCCTGTAACCTAACAGAAAATCATTTCAGCTACTGTCGATGCAAGTTGAGGCAATGACCCATGTATTCTCTATTTCAACCCAGTTAACATTTTTTGCTTAATAATATTCATTTGAAAAACTTCTTTGGGGTACTACCATAACATATTACTCCAGGTGTGCAGCGACTCTTTGTCAAAGGTATTTATCTTGGTATTTCTGTATAAATTTTACCAAGTTGTTTCCGTATTTTTACTCATAGGTATCTGGAAAACTTTCAGAGCTGAAGACCACTGTAGACGTCGGACAGCTACACCGGGCAAATCTCTTACAGACCATTGGCTATGAGTTTGACCAATGGAACCTTCTGGTTAGTTTTTATGTTTCATCTTAGCCGTCTAGTAGTTTCATGGAATCACAACTTTTATTATTCGAGTGGTCAAATTTGTCGGTTGGACACCTGTACAAGAGTTGCATTGTCTCTGAATTGCACCCCTTTCTACTTGTGAAGGTGAAAAAGGAGAAGTTTATTTACCATACACTAAATATGCTCAGTATTGATGTGACAAAGAAGTGCCTAGTGGGCGAGGGTTGGTGTCCAGTTTATGCGACCAGCCAGGTGCAATGCAAATCAACCCCCCCCCCACCCCAACCCTCTCCCTGATATGGTTCATTTTCGTGTTTGGTCCTCCATTATGTAATTATTAATGTTAACATACTTTCTTTGTACGTCTGCAGATACAGAATCAATTGCATCGAGCAACTTTGGATAGCAGCTCACAAGTTGGGGCCATATTCCAGGTGTTGCATACCACAGAATTGCCACCTACATATTTCCGTACAAACAAATTTACATCTGCCTTCCAGGATATTGTTGATGCATATGGGTGAGTAATAGTGATTTGATAGTTATCCTGATTGATAGACCAACATCAACGACAACAACAACAACAAACCCAGTAGTTTCCCACAAGTGGGGTATGGGGAGGGTAAGATGTACGCAGCCTTACCCCTATCCCTGAAAGGACAGACCACATACATGATTAACATCAAAATGAATAGTCATCCTTAGGAGAAAAACTACCAAAATGAATAAATAGAAGTAGGAACATCCAGTCATCAAAGTACATTTTCTTACTCGAACTTTGGGTTGTGATGCTCAGTCTCAAAACAGTTGACCTTTCTTGTTGCTTGTGCTGACTAAGATTCTGCAAAATTCATTTCTCTAAATGGTGCTGGATGTACTCAGTATGGGGTCAGAAAGTGCATAGGGAATTATTAGTTTGAGGCGACAATTTTGAGATACACAAAGTGCCTACTTTATATCATTGGGATGACTCATTATCAAAAAATATCATTGTGTTGACTCTTGTATTATACAAAATCTGAATCAACCTCAAAGCACTGGAGTCCCTCAAGAATTCAACACAACAAGCTAATCAAGGTCTGAATACAATGATTGCAAATGTATCTTGAAGCAGATAATTCGAATAGGTTGATTTTCAGACATTTAAATCTGCTCATTACAGAAGAACGAACCCTAATATTCAATGTGCCCATATAAGGATATGAAGGAATAATGGGTCGAAAAACAATATGTGAGCTTTGATAGTGTAGCCATTCACCTTCAAAAGAATTTGGCTTCTCCATTTCATTTCCTGCTTTCTCCTCTCCCCATCTGTTGACGAAAAGAACTTACTGCTCAGTTTGACATTCCCCCTCATCCCACTAACTTCTTTCCTTCTGTCTATAGATGAAACTTCTTTTTCTCCTAGTCTTTTCTGATTTAACATATTGAGATTTAGACACTGAGAATTATGTTTCTTAAAAAATGAACAGTTAGCTGGTTTCCTCTAATTGCTTATCCATATGACAGACCATCATAGGTTATGACTTCCAATTTTCAACATTACTTGCTCTAGCAACTTGATTTTTCATCTTTATGACCATGACCATGAGAGAAGGTCATTCTTGATCTCCTGCAGATCAATATTTTGCCTTTTTACTATCTATTTGACTGGAGTACTTGTGATATCTTCACTTCCGTAGAGATCCACTGATCTTTTGTTCATGACAGGGTCGCAAAGTATCAGGAAGTAAACCCTGGTGTTTTCACAATAGTAACTTTCCCGTTCCTCTTTGCTGTCATGTTTGGAGACTGGGGCCATGGTATATGCTTGCTTCTTGCAACATTATACTTCATCTTACGGGAGAAGAAGCTGTCTAGTCAGGTCAGTGCTGAACCTCTTTACTGAAAAGTATCCAACTGTTCTCTGCATATTTCTTTACTGTTCTCAGTCCCTATGTGCACCCTGTTTGATTTTTAAAAATATTGCTAAATCATGTTTTGCAGAGAAAATAAAGAGCTAGCTGTTTGCATGGTTAATTTGGCATCACTGTGAAATCATGTTCTATAAATTTGTTTATCAATTTATAAATTTTATGAGAATAATATGCTCATTCAATCTGATTTGTCATAACAGAAGCTTGGGGACATCATGGAGATGACTTTTGGCGGTCGCTACGTTATTATGATGATGGCTCTGTTTTCAATATATACAGGATTCATATACAATGAATTCTTCTCTGTTCCCTTTGAAATATTTGGACGTTCAGCTTATGGTTGTCGTGACCTTTCCTGCAGGTAGGTGCTGAAGTAGTTGTTCAGGTTTTCTCTGTTCTCTTAGTTGCTCCAGTCCTTGAACTAGTTATTTTTGTTGAAGGGATGCCACTACAATAGGTTTGATTAAGGTCCGTGATGCCTATCCATTTGGTGTGGATCCGAAGTGGCATGGTAGCCGCAGCGAATTACCATTTCTGAATTCTTTGAAGATGAAGATGTCAATTCTACTAGGTGTTGCTCAGATGAATCTAGGAATCATTCTAAGCTATTTCAATGGGAAGTTCTTTAAAAATGACGTGAATGTCTGGTAAGCCAGACTTGCCTCTTTTTTTTTTTTTTTTTTTTTTCTTTGGAGATAAGGTAAAGTATTACCGACCAAGATTACTTGCCTATTTCCTTGGTTGTTTGTCAGGACTTAATTCATTTAACACTTATAAATCTTGCATGAACCTTTTCATTTCTTGATGATCTATAACCTTGAGTTTGTGTAGAGTATTCATGTACTATTAGAATTTAGCATGCCACTCTGCTATCAAATTTATTAACGTGTTCTTTTCAGGCATCAGTTTGTCCCCCAGATGATATTCCTGAACAGCCTCTTTGGCTATCTTTCACTTCTTATTATTGTCAAATGGTGCACTGGTTCTCAAGCCGATCTGTACCATGTAATGATATACATGTTTCTAAGCCCTACTGATGACTTGGGCGAGAACCAGCTCTTTATTGGGCAAAAATACCTCCAGGTTTCATTTTTCTTCTTTAAATTAACATCTAACATGCTACAGAAGAGGCCAGCTCTAACATCTGTTATCCTCTCTTCTGATCCAGCTTTTGCTAGTATCACTTGCACTTGTCGCCGTTCCATGGATGCTATTTCCTAAGCCATTTCTTCTAAAGAAGCAACATGAGGAAGTATGTCTAAACTCAATAAGTGCAGCCAAATTTTTAGTGGTACTTGTTTGCTCTAGTGTTACTCTTCTTCTTGCATGAACTTTCATTCATTGTCACATCATGAATTTCCAGAGGCATCGAGGTCAACTATATGCAATGCTTGACAGCACTGATGACTCTTTTGAGTTGGAAACACACGATCATTCACATGGACATGAAGAATTTGAGTTCAGTGAAGTTTTTGTACATCAACTCATACATACCATAGAATTTGTACTTGGAGCTGTCTCTAATACAGCTTCATACCTGCGTCTGTGGGCCCTCAGGTGCGTATCTGTCAGCTTGAACCACGAACACAGATATCAAGTGGATATCTGCTCCTATTTGTGTTAGGAACATTTGTGCATGCTTTAAAGGTGCTAAACCAGAATGGTTACATGAAATATCTTCAACTTTTGTTATGATGCTTTGAGAAGCTGAAAACACTGGGCATCTTTAATCCTCTGGACGTGTTTGGCGAAGTGCTTTACTCTCCATTTTGAACCATGCTTATGTTTCAATATGTCTTAAAGAGCTATGGAATCAGCTTAGAAAACTCTGATTTATGAAGGTTGGATTGACCAAGCAGGCTTGATCTCAATGAGTTTTGACATTTATCTCAGTTAGCTATCAGGTTTTAGTTGTAAACAAATCAGCCTTTAGGAAATCATTTTATATGACAGAAGCTCGGTCTGCTAGCATTTTTTTGTGGTAAAGCAAATAAGTTTGTAATAAATGATTCTATATCACAAGCTGCTCAGGATACACACTGCAAGGAAAACAAGGATTAAGCGGTACAGACTAGATTGGTTTAAGGCTGTTTGTTGTTACAGTTGCATTGATTAGGTGCTTGACAGGAGTATGTTTAGTCACCAATCTTAATGTAGGTAAGCGTGAGTTTTAGGGAACATTTAATTTGCCTGTAAAGACAAATTAAATAGACACGAATAGAGCAGAATGAGTATGGCGGATTTATATAATTGATCCAATTAGCTTGGGGTTGAGGAGTAGTTGATTAATTGATGATAGTTCGATGTCCCTTGTATGTGGTGATTGATCTTATAGCAGTTGGGATGTTTTGACTGAAATTGACATTTTTTCTCAGTTTGCTTTCAATTTTTAGCTTAGCTTGTAAAGCGTATGAGTCAATAGGATATCATCCTATTAGAAGCAGAATATATTTAGCCCAAACTGCGATCATCTTAGGATTCTGATATTACCTGTATTTAGTCTCTTGCTCATAATTGAAGATTTTATCCATATTATCAATGTTTATAATTTTGTCTCTTTCTATTTCTGTGCAGTTTGGCACATTCAGAATTGTCTAGCGTGTTCTATGACAAAGTTCTGCTTCTTGCAATGGGGTAAGTATTTTTAGTATTTTCCCATAAGTTTGAACTGAAGAGATTATCCTTTTCTTTTTTGTGTGGGTGAAAATAAGACACCGTCTCATTGACCTGTGAGATTCACATTTAGTATGTCTTGTGTTTTGTTACAGGTTTAATAATATCATCATCCTTGTCATTGGCATAGTTGTATTTATATTTGCTACTGTTGGTGTGCTACTGGTGATGGAAACTCTTAGTGCATTCCTACATGCCTTGCGTCTTCATTGGGTGGAATTCCAGAACAAGTTCTATGAGGGAGATGGGTACAAGTTTAGCCCATTCTCGTTTGGTTTGATTTGTGAGGATGAGGACTAAATGACATAGGGGAGGTTGTGTAAACACTATGATTCATTGGCAGAACATGCTTCAATATTTTTCTTGCTATGTAGAACATTCTTGGTTTCTCACCAGTAAAAGGTGAGTGTTAGAAAATGCCTTTTGTATCTCATGCAGTTGTGCAATTTGTTCGTTGTCAAATAAAAGAGCAGTCCGTTATTAGAAGGCCTTTAATTGCTTATAGAATGAGTCAGTTGTTTCTGTTTCTTGTTGTGGTGACAAGATTGATGACTGTTCTGACAGAATCTCTCTTCTACTGATTAATACACTTAAAAATTGTTTCACTTTTTTATACTGTCATGTTCTTAGGAATTTAGGATTCACAAAATAGTTGATGCAGGGACAGTAATCAGAAAACTTTGAAGATTTGACTCCACCATGACTGAATGACCTATTTCCAAAGAGATTACAGTATATGATTAGTAAAATCTTCAGCTTACACACCACTGGAATAATATGCTGTCTTTGCCATCATTGACTAGTGGTATGGACTGGAGACAATGTAGAGATCATGCCATCAACCAACAGATATTGGGACTCTGCAAATGTAGTAATATGATCCATCCACTAAGGCTTTCCTCGAACAGAACAGTGGCTTAGCCAGCAGAGCTATAACCCAGTAACAGCACTGCATGAACCTGATACTTAAAGCATATATATGGTCATGAAACTGCTTCTATGTATTTGCATGAAACCCGCTTTGATATCCACTGCATTACACAAAATATTGTTTGGTGGACGATTCATTCACAGTTGTATCAATCAAGTGTGCCTCAATCCCAAACTTGTTGAGGTTGGATATCAGGATTGTTATCCATTGCGCTCTATTAGGCTAATTTCATATTGATATTGAATAATTAATTTGTAAAGGTAAATCAAGAACCCTCTAAAATCAGATGTTCCATAAATCTCGAACCTATTCCTATATGGACCTACAAGTCTGAAGAATTTTTTTTAAAGAAAGAACTCTTGGCGATAGAGGGGCAGAAGCAGATAACGGGAAATGGCAAGCATTGGAAACTCGTAGTAATATGAATCCTCTTGCTATTGCAATAAGGGATCAAATGAGGTTTTAACTTAAGGCGGCTACCTGCCTGCAAGAGAAACATGTTTTACCATATTTGAGGCAATTTGATCATCAAGAGAAACAAGACCAAACTTAGATAGAGGAGGCAATTTTTCTCGTCTAATTTGCAAGTGCCACGAGGTTTTAGGCTTTGTGCTAACATTTTTCGTTTGTAAATTGTGGTATTCACTCTGTTAATTGGTCTTAGTCGTATTGCCTGGTGATGAAGTGAGAATGATTAGAAAATCTTGGTACCAAAAATGCCACTTAAACTATAGTTTGAGTCATTGAGAACAACAGAATCTAAATGAGTTCAGGTTCTACCAGCTATTTTTATTCAGTTGATTTAGTTTAAATGGGTATCATTTGTTTGTACTTAATGAGAGACTAAATCTTAATCATTCAGATTTCAATCATTATGTACATTTATATTTAGACCTGAATCTTAATAATTTATATCTTAATCATTAAGTACGCTCATTATGCTTATTTCACAACCACTTAATGAGTCTGTATATATGTGAATTATTGATATCCAAGACAATGTCCTAATATTATTAAGATGATATCATCTACTTTTATTATTGATCACCACCACTACCACCATTCTCCACTATCCTCATCCCCAACAACCACCATCACTAGCTATCATTACAATCATCACTATCAACAAGGGCGTATCTATAGCCTTCAATATGGGGCACGTGCACCTATGGTCCATTCGTCAAATTAGATATTTTATACGTACGTATTTTCTAAAATTTGTCCAGTATTAAGTATTGGCACTCATGCTCCATAAAAGTTGAATGGAGCACTTGGTTCAATACTTAATTAGTTTCCCTCCTTTTTAGTAGTGCACTCATGTTATCGAAATCATAAATCCGCCTATGACAATCAACTACTATTACCACACAATCACCACCGACTATCACCACCATAAGCCACCGCTGTATATTGCCAATCACTACTACCGTCACCATCTCCATTAGCAATCATCGTCATCCACCACAATATTAGCCTCCACCACCAACTACCACCATCATTAACCACTATTGTCAACCACCATCACCACTAGCTACTACTTACAATTACTATCATCAACCAAAACCACCAGCAACTGCAACTATCAATCAAAATTTTCACCAAATACCACCCCTAGTCGACACTCAAAACTATCACTGTTAGTTATTACCACCACACCAAATATTATATTATTTGAAAAATATATCTATATTGTTATAATATTAGATTAATTAGTATTTTATTTAAATAAGAAAAGTTTCATATATTAAGGTGTGGAAAAAATAAACAACCTTAATTATCTATGTCACAACCCAAAATCTATCTAACCGTGATGGCACCTAACCCAACCTGTTGGGTATGCCAATTAATAGTCAACACAACTCTAATGAAACAATAAGAAATCAACAAATGAAATAACTAAAACTCACATACAATAACCCAAAGATTGATAGTACAAGTCATGAGCCACTAAGACTTAGAATTACAAAGTTGGCCGGAAATAAATACAACATCTGTTGAAATATACATAAACGGAATTCAAATCTAAAACTATCAAGGATAAGTGATAGCAATATCTGGAAGGCAGGTGTATCTTTAGTGCCAGCTCCCATCATCTACAGTGTTTCAGCTCCAAGATTTACGCATAAGGTATAAAAGTGTAGTATGAGTACAACCAACTATATATACTCACAGAGTATCATAACTTACATCAGCAAGGTAATAAAAGCAAGAATTACAAATGATACTTGCCAATCACTTGTTTTAATAAATTCCAACAAGAACGGAACAGTAATATCATTAAATCACGAAATCACAGATAAAATCACATTGGTGCTCTCAATTTTCTTAACTTACTCTACTCTCAAAAATCCAACATATAAGGAAGATATGCAAATAAATTAGGGAAACAACCAAGGAAATTGAAACTAAAGATGAAATGCAATAACCAAATATCAATCCGTTACAACGCGTATCATAATCTCAATAACTGAACTAAACCACTAATCAGCTTTCCCAAGGACCACGTCAACCAGAAACCTATCGATTTCTCACAATTGCCGTGTACAATATCAAGAAGACATATGAAATGGTGAGACTAGGGGAGTGGATCCATATCTACATGTTGCACGGACAACTCACATGCTATTCTAATCTGCCATGCGTGGTCAAAAGCTCATAATCCGCCCAACCTGGTCACAAACTCTATATTATGAATCTGCCTAGTATGGTCATAGGCTCAATATCGTAATCCGCCCGGTGTGGTCACATGCTCAATATCATAATCTGTCTGGCTTGGTCACAGGCTTAATATTAGAATCTGCCCGCATGGTCATAGTCTCACATGCTCAATATCACAATCTACCGGGCGTGGTCACAGGCTACAAGTCCAAATCATATCACACATATATCAAATATATAGAAATACATGTACATGATCAATGCACATCAAATTTCATACTTCTGGATGGTTATAGTGATACGCTAAAGTGTATGCATGTGCATAAGTGTGCTATCATAGCTCAATTCAGGTAATTACAACCTTAAAATAGTAATATCAGGTTCAATTAGGAGTTTAACCTCTACGTAACCTCAAACGTGGTACAAACAGCTCACAAAAGAGATACAAATGGTAGAGACAACACAAAATGAAGCTTAGAAACCAACTCAAGGTATATTATAGCCTAAACACTACCTCGAGCATGAATTAAAACTCGATGCCCCGCACTTGGGATCAATCCAACACGTGTGCGCCACTCATAGCTCGTAACTATCACAAATAACTCAGGCATTTAGTTACTTGATAAAGTTTAGGTAAGATACTTACCTCAAGCAAGCCAAAATAATACTCTAGAACGCCATTCCACACGAATCGACCTAGAACTGCTCAAAACTAGCCAAGGCAACTCAAAATATCACCTAATGCCATAGGAAACAAACCCAATGATAAAGGTTGAATACTTAATCAAATACTCAAAGTCAACCCGAGCTTGCACCTTGGAACCCAACAAGACTTATAAATTCTGACAACCCATTCAAATATGAAACCAACCATACTAATTTCACTCAAATCTAACTCCGTATTGATGTTCAAAACCCAATTATTCACTTTAGAGAAGCTTAGACAAAAAAACCCCCAATTTCTCTTTTTAGATTCATCAATCAAATGCCAAAATTAACGATAGAATCATGTAAAATAATCAAATCCAAGTCATGAAAATGCCCTCCAAAATTTCCCAAATCCATGCTCCCAAAAGCAAAATATGATAAAAATAACTCAACCTCGAATATAACATGTTCTACCCAGCACTTTCGTATCTGTATACACTCAGCCCTGCAGCATCACTTCTGCGACCAAACCTTGCTTTTGTAAGTTACCCTAAAGCGCCGACCAACGCATGTGCAAACACATAATCGCATATGCGGAGAATCCTTTATATGCGCACACACCTAGCCTTAGCAAAAATTGGATATGCGGACACTCTAACGCATTTTTGCTTCTGCTTATTGTCAATCTCCGCGTTTGTGGACTCTACTCTCGGGCCACCTCTAACACTTCTGCACTAATTACCATAGATGCATTGTGCACCACCCTCCGCAGGTGTGATTGCACCAAGCCTGCCAACCTTTAGCCAATATCAAACATCTTTGGGGTGGTCCGAAACCCACTCGAGCCCCTCGGTACCCCATCCAAATATAACAACCAATCCTAAAATATAACACGGACTTATTCGAGGCCTCATATCCCACAAAATAACATCAAATTCATAAATCACACCTCAATTGAAGCTTAATGAACTATTTCAAATTCCTAAATTCCAAACTTATGTTGAAAATGTTTAAACAACTCTGTGAACACCTAATTTTTGACCCCACCCAAATTCTATAGTATTTTAGTGTAAATATTTCTTTTAGGTCTAAATCTTAATATTTTAAATTTTTATCTTACTTTTAATAGATTTTATTTAAATAAATTAAAAATAATAAAAAATATTCACATTCTTAGAATATATATATATATATATATATATATATATATATATATATATATATATATATATATATATATATATATATATATATAGAGAGAGAGAGAGAGAGAGAGAGAGAGAGAGAGAGAGAGAGAGAGAGAGAGAGAGAGAGAGAGAGAGAGAGAGAGAGAGATCTTAGTATAATTTAAACTTAAGTGTAACTAGTGAGTTTTCTTATTTATATAGTTTCTTTAAGTAAGTTATACATATATGTTTTATCTTCTTTTATTTAATTAAAAAAAGGGTTAGGAAAAGTTAAATAAATATATAAAATTAAAAAATAAAAATAAAATAAAATAAATAAAACCACCCAACTTCCCCACTTCCCCATTTCACTCATGCCTTACCCCCACTTTCTCACACCCAACTTCCCTACTTCCCCACATCACTCATGCCTTTCCCCCACTCACATCACACACCTCACAATAACTTCACACTCCCTCCATACATCTACGCATAATAACCAATACATCCACATATTCTATAAATATAGGACACACACATAGATGAAGGGGGGGCCATTTTGATTCTCTCGTCGGTTCCGTTCTGAGAAGTTCCATTTCGACATTAGCTTCTAAGTTTCTTCTTTGCGTCACTCAGCTGAGATCTGAATTATTTCAGATTCGGATCTGCGTATGCGTGCACGCTTTAAAGTTGAGTCATTGCGTTTTCATTGTTGAAGTGTTGTTTCTGTTGCTAGATTTTCCGCGCTATTTCAGACCTTATTTGGTCATTTTTCTGCAATTTTGGGTTTGAGCCTTTGAGGTACTCCATACTCATATATGACCCTTTATTGAATTCATAATTGAAATCTGAATTTATTCGTATTATACGTTTGTTTTGAATTTACGGAGCCATCATGTTCAACTATTAAATTTGTTTAGTGATTTTCTCTTTGGTATTTACTACTCCATGTATGATTAAAAAGCCAATTGATTTAATTGTTGAACTTTTGATATGGGTTTGAATTTGCTGAAACAGTGTTACTAAATGATATGTAAGCTTTATGCCTTAATTTGTTTTGGACTATATAAATATAATACACTGATCTTTGGCATTTTAAGAATCCTGAACGCGACAAATTGGTTCTATAAAATCTATCTTATCTGAATTATCTATGTAAATTACTAGATGGATTATTTAATTTTTTAAGGCTTGGATGCAGATCCAATAATATTAAATTGAGGCAGAATTGCGATATCGGCAAGATTGCTCTTTTGTGTAGGACTTAATGTGCCAAGAACTAAGATTTTACTAAACATAAACTTGTAATTCATGTGTGGAGTTTTTCCTTCAACTAAGTTCTCCTTATTCATGTGTTTCAACACCATCTTTGTTAATGGTTCAAATGTAAAGTCCTCACAATTTTATTGCTTACTAATTATTTATGAATGAATCCCATAGCACTGGGGCTTTACATTAGTCGTGAATATAGCAAAATAGTTTGTAAATGCGATAGATAGCTTTAAGCACATTCCTTATCAAATATTGTGTACATGTTCGCGTGACATAATTATGATTCTCAAAATTAATCAAAGTATGTATTCGTGCAATTTTGGCTGAACAATTTTCTTAATAATAAATTATAAAAATTAATGTCTCGAATCTGAAAGAGACAAAATAATTGAAATACTCTAATAATGTTAGAAAAGCTTTACGCGTGCTTTGAATATTAGCCCATGTATTCATACCTGAATCTTGGATTGATACGCTTATGCAACAAAAAGGATCATGTGCACATTCCTACGTCTCGATGCATTTAAATTTAAAATAATTATGTTATAACCATGTGTACATTCTGTACCTTGGTTTAACATCTAACTTCAAAGATACCTTGTATGCGTATCGCATCTGGGTCCAAATAATTAATAAAAATATAATAATTAAGTGAAGTGGTAATAGACAAGACATAACCAATAAAATACAAGAATAGTTAAGAATTGATTTAACCCTTACATAAGTCAATAAAACGACCGTACTAGAACCACGGGACTCGAGGGGTACTTTACACCTTCCCCTCGGTCAACAGAATTCCTTTCAGTCTTCTGTTTCGTTAGATCATAACTAAGAGTCAAACCTTTCTTTTGAAAGGGGATTCAAATAAAAGGTGACTTGGAACATAAAAACTCAATTCCAAGTGGCGACTCTAAATAATAAATAATTCTTTTTCAAAATGTCACTTCAATTGGAAAAACTCTTCTTAACTCAACCTCTTAATAGGGTTGTGTTGGAGAAAAAAGATGTGTGACAGCTATGGCGACTCTGCTGGGGATATTAATAAGAATTCGAGCTTTGTACATTGACTCTTGTTTTGTTTTTATCATCTTTTGAATATTATTGTGTTTAGCATCCTAATATGCTATTTATCATTTATTTACCACTTTAATATTTATTTGAATTGTGATATAAACGGTATCCTTTCTCGCACCCCTCTGAGTCTTCTAATAGGTAGTTATATTGTGTTTGCCTACCAGCATCACAAAACTTTTGTCTTGAGATAAAGCCAGTTAGCCTACTAGCTTCTGGTGAAGGATTTAGTCACAAATGTTTAGGCGAAAGAGCCGTTAGCTAGCCAGTGTTGTTCTACTACTGGTGACGCTTGACGCTACTCGACTTGGGTTATCCACCCGGGTAAGCCAGGTCTAGATACCATCTTCTTTAGGATTTGAAAATCTAGAAGAACAAGCCACATGCAATGAATATTTCTAGTAGGCTACGCTTTATTTGCATCATGTGCATTGGATTTAGCGGGATTCGGCACTGGGGTCAGACCCGTCTAGGATAAGTACCAATTTTATTGGACCAACATGTTCATATTTATGTGCTATATGTAACTTTATTTGGTAGGCTTCACTCAAGTGTTGACCGGCTTTAGGATAGAATTAAACAGAGGATAGAGAAAGAACAAATTTTCAAGTTTTCATAAAATACCAGTTTTTAAAAAAAATAAAATTTTGAAAGGTTTTGGTATATAAACTAACAATTATCAAAATAGTTTTTTTAGTTATTTTAACAAAACTACGCGGGTCTGATTCTCACCGGATGTGAGATACGTAGGCAAACTTTATCGGTTCCGGTCCCCAATTTTCAAAAAATTCAAAAGAATACTTTCCTTTAATTCATTCTTTAGATGTTTTTCTTTGAGACATCAAATTTAGAATCCATAAAGAGTTTTTTTAGAAGCATTTAAAAAAAAGTTCAAAACCCAAAAATATTTTCTTATTGTAGAAGTTCTGATAGTCCGAGTTCACATAAGAAAAATAAAAATAAAAAAATAAAGAGAATTAATTTATTTATTTTATTTTTAATCTTACTAAATCACGCAGGTCTGATTCTCACCGGATGTGAGATACGTAGGCAACCTTCATCACATCCGGCCCCTATTATTTAAAAATTAAAAAATATTTTCTTTTTAAATTCTTCTCAAAGTTCAAAAATATTTTCATTCTTCTTCAAGAGTATTTCTTTTGAAAATTACCAACCAAAAAAAATTTAAAAACCAAAAAAATATTTTTCTTTATTCTTTAGAAAATATCCTAAAAAAAGAGTTAGTTTATTTGCTTTATTCCTGATCTTTCCGAACTACGCAAGATCTGATTCATGTCTCCACATGATACGTAGGCAACCTATATCAGGTTCGATCGAATCATTTAAAAGGAAAAAAAGAGAGAATAAAGTTGTAAAAAAAAAAAGAGAATGTTTAGTCTATAACACGCATGTTGTTTTGAAATAAAAGTTAATTAAAGGTGGTCGGTTTGTTGGTTTACAATGGAGAGTTACACAAACAATCCAAGATCCCTCAGAAGTAAAAGCATATTCGCAACAAATGGAAGAAGAACCACTATTGTTGATCCAAGGTCACGAAATGGCAAGTAGGCAAGTTGGCGGTAAAAAATAAAAAAATAAAGGCAAATGTGGGATTGACTTTACCAGATTTGAGCAATAGGACATGGCATGCTCGGGCTAATTTGATGATAGGAATTTGATCTAGCATTGTAAGCCACAGTAGCCATTGCTGGAGCAGAAGAGAAACAAAAAACAGGCGCCAACCCAAAAAACTTTCCCTATCAGACGGAGTCTCGGTAGCCGGTCTTGCTATCTTTTCTAACTTTTGAGTTATTCAGTATGTCATCCAAATGTTTTTACTTTGTTGTTACATTCTGATGTAAACCCTTCTATTTGTTTTTCTTATTTTCCAATTAAATGAAATCAATATTTCATCATCCATGTTTGTATCTTTTCTTAATTTTGTCACCTTTCTTATTCTCTTTTCAGTTCTATAAATGCATATTTTAATAACATGACATACTTGCGGACTTCATGCCTAGATCCTAAAACGCTGTCAGATTTCGAAATAATGAATCAAGAAGCATAATGTGTTGAAGATGAGGCTTGTAAGAAAATAAACAAAGAATTGAACCGAAAATGAGATTCCCTCTCTTCGGATCATTGTTGAAGCCAAGATCGCTGATGAAGATTCAGTCAAGACCAGATTGAAACATTGTCTTTGATTGATGGAAAGTAATTGGCCGGAGGCTATCATGGGCAGTTGTACAACAAAGAATCCCATGCTTACGACAAAAAGTATGTCCCAAGAAATTTGAAGTGGGGCAACTCGTCTTGAGACATATTCACCCGCACCATGAAGAAGCTAAAGGAAATATTTTCTCAAAATTGCAAAGATCTATATATTGTAACAAAAGTATTTCCAAATAGAGCGTTGTATTTGGGAGACATCAAAAGAAATGTCCTCGAGACAACAGTCAATGCAGATGTAGTCAAAAGTTACTATGTTTAACTCATTACTTGGTGTTAATATTCTTTGATTGTGATGACAAAGGCTTTCTTTCTTACTATCCAACTACCATTAACCCTTTTGCAAACCCTTTGAGCCGGTTCCCTCTCTTTGACTACCCTCTTTGGAATCTGGAAGTTATTATTAAAAAATATCAAAGAAAAGAAAGAAAAAAAAACTAGAAAAAAAACAGAAAAAAAAAACCAAAAAAATAAAAAGAAAATCAAAAAAAAGAGTTTCATGAACTACGTTCGACTTGATTCCGACACGATACATGGGTAGCCTCTCTCCGAGATTCAGTCACACCAAAATAAAAATCCAAATTCCCCATAAAGTGAAACTGGGGCAGATGTTATAATGTTTCAGTAATGGTTTTGCCTAAAAGATTCCAAAGTTGTATTCAATCCAAATTCTTTTTACTCAAATCCTCTCAAGTCCTTCCGATCAATCAGCGAGAATGTTCAAGAATTGGAGGATACAGTTACTTGGATTAGATGCAACCAAATGATAGAAATAAAATGAGAGAGTCCTGTTGGTGAAAACTTTCATGGGCACTGTAGGGCGATAGTGAGTAGAGAAAATAAAAATGAGAGAGTCTTATTAGTGAAAACCCACAAAGGGCGCTCTAAGACGATGGCAAAAAGAGAAATGAGAGAGATCAGCTAGTGAAAACTCGCAAAGGGAATTGTTGATCGAAAAGAGGATCCATACAACCATGGAATAAGAACAATCATGGGTAAGGTTTCCCGTTTTCAAGTCAAAGATTGTGGTGACTTTCTGAGAATCGGATGGTTTATATAGATCAGGCATCCAGTCCAAAAGGCATGCCATGTTCATTGAAGTCTGCAAGTACTCCCAGATAAGTCTGTAGTTTTGTTCCCCGAAAGGGACACCTCTTGTTTTAAACTCATTCTCTATTCCATTGTTTTTTTTCTTTGAATCCCTTTTGGTTTGACTTTGTTCCAAAAATAAGGCAAAGAAAATATGGCAAGACCAATTTACAGGGTTCTCGTTTGAAGCAAATTGATATATTCAAAAGGCGCCTAACCTCAACCAAGGCATCAAGTCGACCCCAAATGTCCATGATTGGCGGATACTTTAAAATGAAAAACTTTGAAAGAAGTCAAAAGTGAAATGCTCACAAAGTCAATATGAAGTTGAAAAAGGTTAAGTACCTACATGGCAAAGTTTGGAAAAGCTAAAGGTTCTCCAAAGTCAGATATGCAGTTGGTATTCATCAAATAATCAGTTGCAGCTGAAGATGAACCGAGATCAAGAGAGTGAATAATCAAGGCCACAAACCGACCACCATTTTAAAATGAATGAATCTTTCTTTGTTCAAAAAAGGGAAAAATGATTTTAAGAAACAGTTCGTGAAAAGGTGACACCACCCAGCGAAGTTCTCAAAGCCTTAATTTTTTTTATTTTTTTTTAATATACATGTAATTATGTTATTTTTAGTTTCATTATAGAGGATCAACACCCTATCTTCAACACGGGTTACATCCCATGGTTGCATTATTTTCTACATAGGGTACGACATCCCGTAGTAGCATTTCATAGAGCCACGAGCCATATTTTATTGTCAACATAGGGTACTACATCCCCTGGTTACATTTCGTGTTGCCAACACATGGTACTACATTCCCTGGTTGCATTTTTATTTTTCTACATAGGGTACAACATTCCCTAATAGCATTTTAGAGAGCCACGAGCCTCATTTTATTGTCAACACATGGTACTATATCCCCTAGTTGCATTTTTTATTGTCAACCCAAGGTACTACATCCCCTGATTGCATTTTTATTTTCTACATAGGGTACGACATCCCCTAGTAGCACTTCAGAGAGCCATGAGCCTCATTTTGTTGCCAACATAGGGTACTACATCCCCTGGTTGCATTTTTATTTTCTACATAGGGTACGACATTCCCTAGTAGCATTTCAGAGAGCTATGAGCCTCATTTTGTTGCCAACACAGGGTACTACATCCCCTGGTTGTATTTTTATTTTCTACATAGGGTACGACATCCCCTAGTAGCATCTCAGAGATCCTCGAGCCTCATCTAGTTGCCAACACAGGGTACTATATCCCCTGGTTGCATTTTTATTTCTATGTAGCGTACGATATCCCCTAGTAGCGTTTCAGAGTGCCCTAAGCCTCATCTTATTGCCAACACAGGGTACTACATCCCCTGGTTGCATTTTTATTTTTCTACATTGGGTACGACATTTCCTAGTAGTATTTTTGAGTGCCCCGAGCCTCATCTTATTGCCAACACGGGGTACTACATCCCTTGGTTATATTTTTAATTTTCTACATATGGTACGACATTCCCTAGTAGCATTTCAGAGAGCCACGAGCCTCGTGTTATTGCCAACATAGGGTACTATATCCGCTGTTTGCATTTGTATTTCCTACATAGGGTACAACATCCCCTAGTATCATTTCAGAGAGCCACAAGCCTCATTTTATTGCCAACACAGGGTACTACATCCCCTGGTTGAGTTTTTATTTTCTACATAGGATGCGATATTCCCTAGTAGCATCTCAGAAAGCCACGAGCCTCATCTTATTGCCAACACAAGGTACTACATCCCCTAGTTGTATTTTTATTTTCTACATAGGGTACGACATCCCCTAGTAGCATTTTAGAGAGCCACAAGCCTCATTTTATTGCCAACACACGGTACTACATTCCCTGGTTGCATTTTTATTTTTTACAAAGGGTACGACATCCCCTAGTAGCATTTCAGAGAGCCACGAGCCTCATTTTGTTGCCAACACAGGGTACTACATCCCTTGGTTGCATTTTTATTTTCTACATAGGGTACAACATCCCCTAGTAGCAATTTAGAGAGCCACGAGAATCATTTTGTTACCAACGTAGGGTACTACATCCCTGGTTACATTTTTATTTTCTACATAGGGACATCCCATAGTAGCATTTCAGAGTGCCCTGAGCCTCATCTTATTGCCAACGCATGTTACTACATCCCCTGGTTGTATTTTTATTTTTTACATAGGGTACGACATCCCGTAGTAGCGTTTTATAGTGCCCCGAGCCTTATCTTATTGCCAACACAGGGTACTACATCACCTGATTGTATTTATATTTTCTACATAGGGTACGACATCCCCTAGTAGAGTTTAAGAATGCCCCGAGCCTCACCTTATTGCCAACACAAGATACTACATTCCCTGGTTGTATTTTTATTTTTTTACATAGGGTACGACATTCCCTAGTAGCATTTCAGAGTGCCCCAAGCCTCAACTTATTGCCAACATAGGGTACTACATCCCCTGGTTGTATTTTTATTTTTTACATAGCGTACGATATTCCCTAGTAGCATTTCAAAGAGCCACTAGCCTCATTTTGTTGCCAACACAGGGTACTACATCTCCTGGTTGCAATTTTATTTTCTACATAGGGTACGACATCCCCTAGTAGCGTTTTAGAGTGCCACGAGCCTCATCTTATTGTCAACACAGGGTACTATATCCCCTGGTTGCAATTTTATTTTTTCTACATAGGGTACGACATCCCCTAGTAGCATTTCAGAGAGCCACGAGCCTCATTTTATTGTCAACACAGGGTACTACATCTCCGGGTTGCATTTTTATTTTTTTACATAGGGTACGACATCCCCTAGTAGCATTTTGTAGAGCCACGAGCCTCATTTTATTGTCAACACAGGGAACTACATCCCTTAGTTGCCTTCATTCTAGTTAACACAGGGTAAACCATCCCTTATTATTTTGAAAAACGTATTTTTTAAATTCTTTATTCTGCAATAGCAAAGATAGTTTCACGTGATTTCAATAACTCACAAAAATTTCCTTGTGCAAACTGGGGCAGAAAATGTTTGTTCGTTTTGTTTGTTTGTGTTGCGTTGTAGGTTTTTCTGCAAAGCACATATTTGATGTCCAAAACTAAGATTTTAGTTCTTTCCAGAGAATGTTGAACGTTTTATCTCAATTCCAGTTGCTACCAGCTTTGGCGTAATGCATGCAGAGACATATGGTCAAGATCTTTCTTCCCGTCATCGGATCAAAAATCAAGCCTAGGAGAATTTTTCATAGTCTTTTTCATCGAGAGCATCAAGTTTTAGTCTAAAGTCAATGGGAGAAGCAACTCAAGAATCAAGACAAGACTCCAGATTGCATTTAGATTGGAATTTTGTAACTCTTAGATTTCAAGAGTATGTAATTTTCTTTTCATTTTGATGTAATAGTAGGAACTGCGGATCAGAACCTCGACGGAACTTCGCTCGACTCTCCCTCTAAGTATACTCTATCATTCTTCTTTCTACTTGAACTACATGTGGCCTGATTCTCTTATAACCCGGGATATGTAGGCTGCCAAAAACCAAGGCTCGGCCACATCCTCTTCTTTTCTCTTCTTTTCCTTTTTAAATAATAGTGAGGCAAAAAATTAGTCACATTGTTCATTTTCTTTGCCTGAAAACTCTTCATATTTCCAAGCAAAGAGGGGCATGTTGTGAACACCTAATTTTTGACCCCACCCAAATTCTATAGTATTTTAGTGTAAATATTTCTTTTAGGTCTAAACCTTAATATTTTAAATTTTTATCTTACTTTTAATAAATTTTATTTTAACAAATTAAAAACTACAAAAAATATTCACGTTCTTAGAATATAAGATTTGTTCCTATGTTTTAATATATATATTTATTTATTTATTTATTATTCAAAAGTATTTTGCATATAAAAATAGACGGGAAACAATTGGGTATCAACACCCATGACCGCTAGCAAGCTAGCTAAGTGGCAAATCCTATTGAGTGGGTTCAATATTGTTTACGTAACTCATAAAGCGGTCAAGGGATAGGCACTGGCAGACCACCTTGCTGAAAACCACGTGGATGGAGAATACGAACCTTTGAAAACGTATTTCCCTGATGAAGAGGTATCATTCATAGGAGAACACATTGCAGAATCCTATGATGGTTGGAGAATGTTCTTTGATGGAGCAACGAACTTCAAAGGAGTTGGCATTGGAGCAGTCCTAATAACAGAACCCAATGAGCATGTTCCTAGAATCCAGTTTGAGTTCTTTGATGCATTGGCTACCCTATCATCTATGATACAGCATCCAGACAAGAATTTCATTGATCCCCATTCCTTTGAAAATCCATAATTAGCCAGCTTACTATGCCCATATTGAAGAAGAGGTAGACAGAAAGCCTTGGTTTCATGATATTCAAGGAATATTTGGCGAAAGGAGAGTACCCAGAGCTTTCAAATCCTACTCAGAAATGCACACTTCGGAGATTTTCCAACAACTTCTTTCACGGCGGAGGAATCTTGTATAGGAGGATTACTAATTTAGGATTATTAAGATGTGTCGACGCAAATGAGGCATCTAAGCTACTAGAGGAAATTCATGTTGGGACCTGCGGTCCACGTATGAACTGTTTTGGCTTAGTAATGAAGATACTCTGGGCTGATTATTTTTGGATGACTATGGAAACTAACTGCATCATGTCCGGAAATCCCACTGCTATCAGATACATGCAGATATGATAAAGGTACCTCCAAATGAGCTTAACGTAACAAGCTCAATGTGGCTGTTTGCAGCGTGAGGAATGGACATTATTGGACCGATCGAGCCTACCGCTTCCAACAGACACATGTTCATCCTAGTAGCCAAATGGGTCGAAGAAGCATCTTACAAAGTGGTGACTATGAAAGTCGTGACAGTCTTTGTCAACAACCTCATTGTTTGTCGATTCGAAATTCCAGAGTCAGTCATTACTGATAATGGCTCCAACCTCAACATCGACTTGATGAAAGTTAGTTGCGAAACTTTCAAGATAAAACAAAAGAATTCCACAGTCTCTAGACCTCAGATGAATGGAGCTGTAGAACTTGCCAACAAGAATATCAAGAAGATATTGAGGAAAATTATAGAGAAGCATAGATAATGCCACAAGAAGTTATCATTTGCTATACTGGGATATCACACCACAGTCCGCACATCAACCGGGGCAACCCCTTATATGCTGGTTTAAGATACAGAGGCTTTCATTTCCACTGAGGTAGAAATTTCTTCCGTAAAGATCATACAAGAAGATGAGCTCGACGGCGCATAATAGGTAAAAAGTCATTATGAGCAACTAGCCCTTATAGACGGAAACAGAATGAATGCAGTCTTCCATGGTCAACATTATTAGAACAGAATGTCTAGGGCCTTCAACAAAAGAGTCAAGCCAAGACAGTTCACACCGGGACAGCTGGTGTTGAAGAAAAATTTTCAGCATCAAGATGAAACCAAACAGAAGTTCTCTCCCAATTGGCAGGGTCCATACATGTCCACTGGGTTTTGATAGGAGGAGCCCTCATACTTGCAGATTTACCTCGAAAATACGAGTAATAATTAAACTTGTTTATGGTTTTAAAGATACGTGACTAAATTCAATACTAATTAATAACCAACAAATTTGAAGTGTAAATGATGAAAGTAAGTTGAACCAAACTAGTGTTTAAGCAAGCCTCGACCTCGAGCTGTGATAGCCTCGAGTTGATCAATAAGAACAAGAACAAGAACAGTAAAATAAAGATAAAGTAGCTGAGAGACAATTGAGGTGAAATATGACCAATAAAGTAAGATAGTATATTCTTTGCCGATGATTGATGATCCTTAGAAATGATTGGAGCCCCTTTATATAATAGGAGAACCATAAATAAGGTACATTTCTATTTATAGTAAAGAATATTATTAGGACAACTTTCTAACTTCCCGGTATGGATTCGTACAAATATATTCCGAAATTTACTCCATGATCTTGGGATGTGACAGAAATCTTGCTCATTTTATTACAAACTCATAACTGCATTATCTCGGGGTTGGTCATACTGGGCTTCGACGTTCCTCGAACACTTAAATCTTCGAGCCTCGTATTCTGCCTTCGGGCTCGAACTCGATCCATAGTGAGTTTATTCCATGATGCGAAGCTTATGTTCCTCGATGTGGGCCTTCGGGCCCACAAAATTTGGGCACTTGATTTTACCGTATACAAAGATACCTACTTATATTTATACATGTGCAGAAAGAGTAAATACAAGAAAAGATACACACATAATCACGTAATGAATGAAACAAGAATACAAATGGCAGAGGGCCCAGAATATCATCACTTCTCAGTCTCACAACACGATTCATTGGGCTTAATAAAGCGGGCTCACCACATTAACCCAATTAAATGGGTTAACCCAGTGAATTTGAATTTATTTTTTAATCCATATTATTGGACTTATATAATTAATCCAATTATACCAGATCATAATATTTATTTGGACTAATACATTAAAATATAATCTATGTTATTTTATCAATTTAAATTTGACAAAATTTAAATGCTTACGAGTAGTACTGCTGGTTTTAAACAATAGTGTTTTTCTCAAAAGTAAGTTTGGTGAGAAGCAGTTTATGTTTGGCAAATTAGTTTGAAAAATACTCCTGAGCAGCAATTAGTGTTTGGCCAAACTTTAAAAAAATTGATTCTAAGTGTATTTTTCTCAAAAGTGCTTCTCAAAAAAGGGCTTTTGGAGAGAAGCTACTTTTTGTGCTTCTCCAAAACTGCTTCTGCTTCTACTCAAAAACACTTTTTCCCTTCCAAAAGCTTGGTCAAAGACCTCAATTTTGGCCAAAAGTGCTTTTGGCCAAAAAAAATACTTTTGGCCAAAAAGAAGCTTAGTCAAACAGACTATTAGTCTAGTTAAATGGTACCCCTATGGTCGTCTAATTGCTTTTAAGTATCCTAATAGTGCTAAAATTCGAACTCTCTAACAACAATTTTAGTACATATAGATAGGGGTGGGCATAGTTTGGGCAAACCCGAAATCCAAATCGAAATCTGAATTTTTAAAATTTTTGGTTTGGATTTTGGATTACGGATTGGATTTTGGATTTAATTTTTAAATTTTTGGATTTCGGATTGGATGTTGGATTTGGTACTTTGGATTCTTGGATATCCGAAAATCCAAAAATTTTATACTTTATATTTAGTCCATTATTCATACGAATAATAATACATTAAACACCCTATCTATTAGATATTATTTCATATATGCAATATTAATTACTAAGTTATTGTCACAATACTTTCTATTTGGACATGGTTTACTATTACTACTTCTTATCGGCTATATTAATATCATTGTTGCATTTTCATGATAGTAATTTTATTACTTGAATACTTTATTTGGATGATTATGGTCATAATGAGTAACTTTTCAGATAATTTAATATGAGTATTTTATCTGGATATTCATTTTTGTAAAAAGAAGAAACATGTCAACTTATAAGCTCAAAACCGAAAATACAAACTATCCAATCCCATTAATCCGAAACAGAACTTAAAAAATTTGATCCAATCCGATCTTATTTGGATATGATTTAAATTGTCGTTTCTTCAATCTAAAAATCAAAAATCCAAATTAAAATTTTATATTTAATCCGAGCTACCCGAACATCCACCCCTACATATAGAATTACCACACGTCCAATTCCAAGAAGTATTTGGATGGAAAAAAGAAAAAAAGAAAAACTCAAGGAATACGTGATATAGCAAGTCACAACATACAATTCCCACGTGGACTCAAGTCTTTTATCCGTACCACACCCGATTCAAGCTCGGTCCACTTCAGTTCTCCGCTTTTCCAATTTCAGACATCGTCACCGTCGAAACTGGAGGAGCTGAATCATCGGAAAACCGATCATAAGAGCCGACGGAGATGGAAGAAGATAACAGCAACAGTAGTATAACAGTGGATACATCAAAGTCGAAGGATGCAGTGTGGTTACTCAAGTGTCCTTTAGTTGTTTCCAAATCATGGCAAGCCGCCGCCGCCTCCGCCGATTCACCGCAACTTTCTAAAGTCATTGTCTCTGTTGATCCTCTTCATTCCGATGAATCTTCTGCTCTTAAAGTAAACCTCTCTTTTATCTCAAAAAAAAAAATCAGCAGCTTTCATAGTCGATCTTATCTCGTAGTTAGTTTATGTGCTGTGAGTAAACAACTAAAGATAAACACGTCATTTTTTTCCTATTTCGGAATTTAATTTCTTGAAATAAAACGCACATAGATAGAAAAATCATCTGAAATCTATGATATTTTCGTGAGGCGAAATTCATATTTGTGCTTTTGGTTATGTTTGTTTTTTTGTATTTTTGAGGCTGAGAGTCTTTCGGTAAGAGCCTAAGTTATGCGTACACACTATACTCCCCATACTCCACTAGTGGGATTTTATTGGGTCGTCATTGTCGTTGATGTTTGTTTTTTCATTGTTGTTAGAGAGCTAGGTTTAACCAATATAGATAACAGTATGCCAGATATTAGGATGTTAATGAGTACCGATTCCTCTGGAACATGATCCTGCGTCTCCGTGGTGGATTTAGGGTTTAAAGTCAGTGAATGTACCTCTTAATGTATATACAGATGTTAGTTTGAGTGCCTTTATAGAAACTATAGAACTTGGTTCTTTACCTTATTTTTTTTTATTTTGCATCGGGTGTCCGAGTCTCTTTGAGCCCCGACTAATCCCGGGGTGCACAGTCCTTCGGCAAGGAGTTTCCCGCAAGTACATCACGGTTAATTCAGGATTTACCCAGTCCGATGACCCTCAGAAATTATTTGCACCCAGTGAGTTTCGAACTTGAGACCTTGAAAGGGAGCAAACCCCAATGTTCAAATCAATTGCTACCAGGCCAACCCCTGAGGGTTTACCTTATTCCTTACGCGTAAGTATAAAGTAAAATAAGCAGTAAAGTAAACACAACATTTTTTATGTGGAAGCTCAAAAGGTACAAAAATCACGACCTACCAAGTAGGATTTTAACTTCAACTTCACTAGAACAATGAGCCAAATGTATCGATTACAAATTTGTAATTTAATACTGTGCAATTCTCCAACTTCAACTATTTGATTTACAAGTTACTCTAACTTTCAAATTCAAACACTCACCCCAATTCACTAATTGTATGTGACACTTCGATTACGACTTGATTTCCTAAAACACATTTACTAGATTGACTCAAGAAGAATACAACGCTAGTACTCGACATGAGTATAGAAAATGTAGTTCTTCAGTTAATGTGTAAAAGGATAATCTCAGCAGTTCAAAAAGATAGTATTTAAATTCCCTGGCTCCGAGCTCTCTTAGGAGTCCTATGCATAGTCAACTTCTCGTTTGATAGGACGTTTACTGCTCCAAGGAGTCCACAAGTCTTTGGACTCTTGTCTCTCATTTATGCAAAAGTATCTTCTTGGACAACAACCCATATCATGTTTAGCGGTCCTCTGCCGACAAATTGAGATAAAATTATTGTCTTGCAAAAACATGCAAACATCAACCTTGAGGAGCTGGTTTTTAACCATGAGGAGCTGGTCCTTTGATATGTTAAGCAGTTATGTTGAGGACCATGTACTTAGAGCATTTCATTTGAACAAATTTTGTTAATCATCAAAATCTCAATACTCGACGACAGAGTAGTTTTAGATTCTTTTTTTAAAGGTTCGTATATGCATGTGTAGAGTACTAGCATGAGACAATCCAACGTCTCTACTGGCCATCCTTGTTCATAGTGGTCGAGGAGTTTTCTCCAAACTACTAGGTCAAGGGTTCAAGGCTGGTAAACAGTATCCCCCCAAAAAAAGTCCAGTGCCTCTTAATGTCAATACATATTTTTATATGTGTTTGTTGAAATTTTTTGTGTTCATATAGAGAGTCTGGTCCTGATATTTTCATGGACGTAATCTGTGTTCGAGACGGTGGGTGCATGTCCATCTATATCTTATATGCTGGATCTGTTCATGTGCATCTATATCTTATATGCTGCATCTTTACCCTTATGGAATCTTTATGATATACAGTTCAGTATGGAGATGGGTGGGAATGACACTGGGAATGTGCCGAAAAGTTACTCCTTGAATATGTTCCAAGACTTTGTCCCAATGTGTGTGTTCTCGGAGACCCCTCAAGGTAAATATCTTGGCTCTGTCACTTAAGTGTTATAAAGTCATGTGAATGTTTGATGATGTTTCCTATTGTTCTTAGCTTGATCTGCATTGTTTTCGGGGAGTTAAATCAGGTTCATTATTTCCATTTTGTTTCTTCAAAACATTATAAGTTTAGGTACACCTAGTGAACTGAAGGACGAGTTTGAGTTCTCTGATTTATTTTTCTCAAAACAGTATCTTTCTGCTTCTGGTTAGGCTCCTCCATCTGCATTGTGAGGTTCAGTTGGAGATTTTAGTTGTCTATTTGATAGCAATTGGTTTGGGTACTGATATCATGATTCTATTGTTAGTTTAGTTATCTAAAAAACACACATCATGTACACAAGCATCCAGAGGGATCTATAAAAGTATTGGGCTGCTCCACCAGTGCTTTAAGATATTTTTACGCTGGATGCTTAGATTCTTTCACGTTGTATCAGAGTCAACCTTTGATAATTCTGATGCTTCTAAGTATGCATTTAAGTCCATGTGTTAAAAAAAAGTCCATGTGTTTACCCTAAGAATTCAATAGTGTGGAAGGGTGTTGAGTTATTTAAAGTCCCACGAAAGGTATGCAGGGGCATCCAAAGAGGTTTATAAATGTCTTGGGTCACTCCACTCTTTGTCTTAAGGTTTTGGGTTGGATGTTTAGAGTGTTTTCCTACATTCCTAGAATAACCGAGTAGCCCTAAAAGTAGTTAAGATACTTAATTTCCTTGAAAATCTCTTGGCTACTTCTCGCTATGGCCTCCACATTCTCTGATTCCTTTTCATTGGCTCTGTGTTTCTAGTTGTTTTCTCTTTCCTTTGTCTCTTTGTTTACTTCTCCTTCATTAACTCTGAGATAATGAAATTGTATGTTTATGTCAATTTTGTGTTTTACTCCCTCTGTTTCAATTTAGATGACACACTTTCCTTATTATTTCATTCAAAAAAGAATGACGCATTTCGATAGTTAAAAATAATTCAACTTTAAAATCTTCATTTTACCCTTAACGAAAAGCTTTTATAACCACATAAATATCATGGTCCCACAAATCTTTTACTTCGTGCTAAATCAAACTATCTCATCTAAATTGAAACGGGCGGAGTAAATTATAATTCTTTTCTTTCTGCAATATCATCAATATATGACTTTAGAATATTTTCAAAAATCTAAGCTTTATTTGCTTGGTTATGGTTTTTTTCTTTGCTTATATTATCTATCTTAGTGCTGAGGAATTCACGAATTGGTGGTTTTCGTTTTAAGCTTTTCCAACTGAAAAGCGTTACGGTCCACTCAGGTTTCAATTTGATTTACCTAATTCACTCTCTCAACCTCTGCTCTCCGAATTATTGTTCTTTCTGAAGGAAGAGCTTCCATGGAAGGAAAGGTCGAACATAAGTTTGATATGACACCTCATACTCGTAACATGGAGGAGTACAGGAAAATGTGTCGTGAAAGGACAAATAAGTCAATGATTAAGAACAGACAAATACAGGTAAATCTCCTATCATTTGATCTCTTCTCTGAAACATTCACACTTTGTCTTGACTGTTCCTTGATTAATTTACTGCAAAACCAGGTCATTGATAATGATCGTGGAGTCAATATGAGGCCCATGCCTGGGATGATCGGCTTGATTGCGTCCAGTTCTAAGGTATAGACTATCATCTATTCCTCTGAACATTTGGAAATTTTGCCTTCCGTTTTTATACACAGCTCTATGCAGTTTTGGAAGATTTCGTCTTTGCAGAGGATCTTTCAGGTCATATAATGTGTATGATTTGACATGCTGCAATTTACTAAGTTGTAAATTTGGTAAATGCCTTATTGAGACAGAATTGCTTTTCATGATCTTCAAAGTATGATAGCGCATACCATTGGGTTACACACTCACTATTACGCCTCCTTGAAACCTCGTTTTGCATGAACCTCTGTCAGAGTACTTTGCCAACTTGGCTTACTGTATTCAGTTATATTATGGAAATGCTCCCCATGGTCTTTTCTAATCTCTGCAAGAAAGTTAATGGAATAATTAGTAGCCTCTTTAAATCCTTGTTCCCATGCAGGACAAGAAGAAGGCGACTCCTGTTAAGGGGCCAGAAGTCAAGAGAACTAGAAGGGACCGTGGCGAACTGGAAGATATCATGTTTAAGCTTTTTGAGAGACAACCCAATTGGACTTTGAAGCAGTTAGTGCAAGAAACAGATCAACCTGCGGTATGTTGTCTGCTCCGGATGTCTATTCTCATAAAATCCTTAAGTTATTTGTTTCTTTTTGTGATCGGACACTTACTTTACTGGGGTTTTTTGGTTAGTACCTATTGTTTTTGAGATTAGTTAATACTCATTATTTTCTTTTCATCTAAAAATGAAGTTAATACCCATAGTTTTCTTGAGGTAAGTGTGAGATTCACTGCAATAGTTCTTGCAATCCAAGTCACATCACATGATTTTGCTTCCATGTTTGCTTGGATATGTCCATTTTGTCCTCTCAATCAGGGACAACAAAAAGAGAACAGAAAAATGATTATGAGGGTGTTTGGCTAAGTTATAAGCTGGTCAAATTGGCTTAAAAGCACTTTTTGGCTTATCTATGCGTTTGGTAAAATTAAAAGTGCTTATAAGTTAAGTGTTTATAAGCCAAAAATAAGTCAAAAGCCATAAATTGGTCTCCCTCAACTTATCAAATTTCAGCTTAAACACTTTTAAGTTTGACCAAAATATTTACTATTCTATCCCGAAAATAGTTCTTTTTAAAACAAAACTCTTTGTATACCCAAATTTTTAGCTACTTATTATTAATTTCAGCACTTTTATCCACACACATAACTGCTTATTTTTTAAATCAGCTTCAGCAGCACTTATAAGTGCTTTTCAGCACATATGCTTATCAGCTACTCTAAATCAGCTAAGCCAAACAGACTCTATAGTTCCTTTCGATTTTACGTGGTTGCGTTTCTCCTTACCTCATGGTATTATATCTACCTAGTTTACTTGCTTTGCAGCAATTTTTGAAAGAGATATTGAATGAGCTTTGCGTGTACAATAAAAGAGGAACAAACCAAGGAACATACGAGTTGAAGCCAGAGTATAAGAAATCTGTAGAGGATACAGGTGCTGAATGAATTGTCCCTCTGTTTCAATACATGGTAGGTCGTGGAACCTAATGTTTTAGTATAATTTAGTGTCGTGAACATTATACCTCTATCCTTCACCAATGGATAGGTGCTGTAGTATGGGATGTATGAATTTTATCCTCTATGGAAATGGATTTATAGAACTGAACTGCTATTCTTTTGTTGTATAAATTTACCTCATGGAAATGGGAACAAGGTTCGCCAACATTATTGTATAAACTAGTGATGTTGTCCGCGCTTCGCGCGATCCAGATAGAGAATCTGTGAAATACTTGGTAATTTTGATAAATTGTTCAAGATAGGAGAATGAATTTTATGTATATGCATAATAAAATTAATTTTATAAATAGATTAAAGCATAAATATAATACTTTTGTTCTTTTACTCTAACACTCTATATATCACCAAATTTAAAATAATTACCGAAGAAATTTACAATACGAAGGAAACAGATTAAAATATATTCTTAAGATAGAATCTCTTATTATAAGAAGATAAAGAATATTTGTCTTCTTCTTGGAGTAGTAACATATAGATCTCTTTCATCTTCCGATCTCCATTATATTCTCCCTTCTAACAATACCAATCATCTCTTGCCCCTCTATTTTTATCCTCATAAAATGATTAAGAACTTTAAATGTTTTGAGTCATCTTACAAACTTGAGATGAACATGAAGAAGAATATGAGGATAACTCAAAATGAACTTATATAAGTATTGTAAGGTGTCATTAACTTAGGTGTGAGAGAAAAATATTATTCTCTTCATTCAATCTTATTTGTTCACTACACTAAAAAAATATTTTTATCTTTTTCTTATTTATTTTAGCAAATCAAGAGAAAGACAATCTATTTTTTCTGTTTTACCCTTATCATTAACTGCTCATTCCCCAAATTATTTTCATTTATTTTTCTTAAAGGTAGTGTAAAGTCAAAAATAAATAACTAAAAATGAACGAAGAAAGTATTTGAAAAAACTATTGTGTCATTCGTCTTTAAATTAATGAGGAATGTGATGTGCTATCTCTCAATAATTAGAAATTACGTTTATTTTTTCCTTTCTCCTATTTTAATTGTTTACCTCATTAAATAATTAAATAACAAAATATAAATGTCCTAATTGAAAAGGCACCTCCTCGCTTATTGAGTTTAGGAAATAACCGGTATGTCATTAATTAGCATCTCACACCATACTCTTGTAAAAAAAAAAATATATCTGGGAATTACACATGCTAGATATATAATATAGTAACTACTAAAAATCTACCTTTTACTGGAGCAGGAATTACAACATGATGCATCGGCCCTTGCCTCGGTGATTCTTGTGCACACGGTTGTCCAATTAATGAAGTACAAAATAAATATGGTTCTTCAAAGAGAATCCAGTCCAGATGTCGTTTACACATAAATTTTATAAGTTTCAGTAAGAAACAAATGTTTCAATAGGAGATATCGCTACATAATGTGACGGGGAAAGATGAGCGTGATGAAGCAACGAACTAAAAGAGTGAATCTTGTGCCATAAATGATGGTTACTTTGTCACAGTATGTTGGTTACTCAGTCAAGATATGAGGGTAACATGTTATAAAATTCGATAACAATTGTAATGCAAAGGAATACTTTACTGAAAATCCTAGTGATCTCCATTTTAAGCAAAGGATACCACATGCAAGTCCCAAGTAAGGACAAAATTATTCTATCGGTGACCAGCGATCCATTCCTAGCGATTGAGTGTGTAAGTTGTCAAGAAGACTCCAATCTTCAAAGAAGCAAAGAAAGCGAAGACCATGCTGCCTTTAACAATATCTACTAACACCTAGTGTATTCTGCTCTTCTGATTCTGACGTTACCCTCCTCCTCATCTCTACAATTCCAACCGTTTCAACCCAGAAATGCATGAAAGGAAGCCCATGAAAATAAGAAGCCCAAATGACATATGAATCGTCACCACACAACAAATAAGACATTCGCCAAAATCTAGTGTGGCTTCATTAGCAGAAGAAATCATCTTTAGCCTTTGCCAATGTGATAAACCAAACAATGCAAAATATCATAATTTGTGCCAAAAAAAACCAACACCTTGTGCGTTACTCAAATTCATGCATGGACAATAAAATTACAAAATTATTTATAGGCATAATTGAGATGTTGAACAGATGATGCCTTTAGAAAAAAGACGATATAATTGTTGATCGTAAAGCGAAGACAGAGAGAACTATTGACAAAAAATCAAAAGAATGGGCTACGTTAAAATCGTTGATGACAGAAACTTCTATTGAAAGAGGATAGGGAAACCCACCATTATGAATCTTAAAATATAAATACTCGATAGAATTAAAATAGAGAAGACCGAACGTCTGAGTATATAGAGAAATATAAGGACTTTACATGAAAAGAGAAGAAATGCAAAGAGAGGAAACATGGAATAGTGTGGAGAAACGGGCATAGTAGGGATTGATGTTTTAAGCACTGATATGAAAGGGTGGAGACGTTTCCCAAAAAAGGAACGAACGAGTATTATATGATTGGTTAAATAATTTATGTGAAAATGAGACAGAAGGCAAAAAATTGAGAAGAAGAAAATTGTGGTTCCCTGGCAAAGAGAAGCGCCACGTAACCTTACTTGTGGCCCTCTATTATAGATATATATAGATATATAGATTGCTGGGTCGCTGAACATTGCATGCATAAGAAGACCCCATGTAATCTAGCCCTTCTCCGACTGCCCGTTTAATTTTTATTACCTCAAGGAATATTTTGTTTTGTTTGATAAGTATCAATACCTCAAGATTATCATTGGAAATAAGTAATCCTGGGATATAAGAGTGTAGCTTATATAAACAATTTATTACTTCCATTTTCCTTGCACTCCACCCTCCCGAAGACTAGATTTCAGATAAGATTATGGTTAGGAATGGCAAACGGGGCGGGGCGGGTGCGGGGCGGGGCGGTTTTCAGCTTATGCGGGGCGGTGCGGTTTTCAGTTTATGCGGGGTGGGGCGGGTTCAAGAATTATTTTTTAAATTTAATTGCGGTTGCGGGGCGGTTGCGGGTTACGCATTTGTGTAATACTTGCATCGCACATTTGTTGCTTTTCGTCAAAGAAGATTAAATCTTTTCCTGCATTTTGCAATCTTGTTTCTTAATTAGAATCTGTTTTATAAACTTTCCCTTGCTTATCTTTATATCTTTATTTTAATTTTAAATTTTGTATTCATTAATCTCCTCTTTTCTTGCTCTTTTAAGCTTAGATGTGTGGGTAATATCATATATTCTAGTTATAAATTATCAACATATTAGGATATTATCAATTTTTGGAGCATTAAAATATTGGTGCGCCTATCCGGTAAAAATATTGGATACTAGTTTTAAGAAGATATATTTAAAATTGATTATTATAATTAACTTACTAATCAAATTACTATGCTAAAAAATATATTCTAACAGGATTAATAGAAGACATACCATAACTGATGTTCAATAATTAATTACAATTTGAATAAAAATAATCCAAAGATTTCTTATGTTTTATTTAACGGTTTAATATGAAAATGAACATATAAGTATATAACTTAAAAAATATTTGTAATCAACCCTAAAGTAGATCTTCCCTAACCATCTCAATCTGCGTATGACGTATGTGTATATCACCTTGTAAAAGATGAATTATTTTAAGGATTGATTCATGTTTCTCAATAATTTAATTTTTTCTTGTATGTACTAATAATTAACTTAAATATATCATACATGATACATGTACCAGACTGATCATTATTGATAATGTTAATAGATCCATAAAATAATACAATTGAAATTTTATAAAATATTAAAAAAATTCAATTGAAATTTCATAAAATATTGAAAACATTATGGACATAGCTGAAACTACCTAGAAAAGAAGGTCATAGGTTATCATTAATTTTTTTAGGTTTTTTTTTAAAAAAGAGAAACTAGTAAAAAATGAAAAATGAATTTTTTTTTACTTTGCGGTGCGGTGCGGGGCGGGTTTATGCGGGGCGGGGCGGGGTGGTTTGAAAACAGAAAATATTCCTATGCGGTGCGGGGCGGGGCGGGGCGGGTTGAACATTATGCGGGTTAAGGATAAACCCGCCCCGCAATCGCCCCGCACCGCCCCATTGCCATCTCTAATTATGGTTTTCCGTGGGAGAAAAAAGAGAGCAGAAGATAATAATTTTTTTTTATATAACCTAGAAATATTCAAAGGTCAACTAGCTCATGGTTCGGGACTGATGGGTAACAGACTCATCTCTCTACTTTCTCACTTAAATACGAAGTTTTTTGGTTCCCAACGGAGTTCGAACTCATGATATGCACCTAATCTATACATGAAAGCGTTAATCTATAGGAGTTATTGAATGGGGGATTCAAATTGGAGTAGGAAACCTAAGTGTTTAATATTTGGTATTTGATATATTCGTTAATTAATGTCTAAATGAGTTTTGTAGTCAAATTCACATGGGAATAGGTTATCTAGTTTCTTCTCGAAGTAGGTTTTGCACTAATAAGTATTTTCTTGTGTTGAGATTTATTAGAGGGTGTTATAAAATATAACTCAAAGTGACAATATGGAACAAGAAAATAAAAGCAATTTTGTAAAACATGAACAAGAAATAGAGATAGAGAGAAGGAAGAGATTTTCTTCTTCAGTTGTGTGTTAATTTCCATTGCAATTACATAGCCTTTTATAGGCATAAAAAGTAAACATGATGGACATAAAATAGGAGATCTAATATTTAGTTATTCACAACATGGGCATCCAATGTAGTATCAAATGTAGCATCCAATGTAGCATCCAATGAATAAATTATTTATAACACTCCCCCTTGGATGTCCATGTAAAATAATGTGCCTCATTAAGAACTTACAAAAAAAAAATATTGGGATGTACATACTTATTTATAATATGCATTGCTTGCTGCCTCATTAAAAACCTTACCAGGAAAACCCAGTGGGACAAAACCTTGGTTAAGGAAAAGAGTGCAGCATGTAGTTACTCCCCCTAATGAAAAATCACTTAATGTCTCGAAGACGTCGCATTCCAATATTATATCAACTTTTCAAATATTGAGGTTGATAATGCCTTAGTGAACAGATCAACAAAATTCTCACTTGAACGAACTTGTTGTACATCTATATCACCATTCTTCTGAAGATCATGAGTGAAAAAGAATTTTGGTGAAATGTATTTTGTTCTATCACCTTTGATATATCTTCCTTTCAATTGGGCTATACATACAACATTGTCTTCATAGAATATTATTGGAATATTCTCTTTCTAAGAAAGACCACATGTTTGTTGAATATGTTGAGTTAGATCTCAACCAAACGCATTCTCGACTTGCTTCGTGAATGGCTATTATCTCCACATTATTTGAAGAAGTAGCAACCACAGTTTGTTTTGCTGAACACCATGATATGGATGTACCTCCACTTGTAAATAAATAGCCTATCTAAGATCAACCTTTGTGTGGGTAAGATAAATATCATGCATCTGTATAACCAATCAGTGATGGCTTGGATTCATTTTAATAAAATAAACCCATATCAATGGTCCTTTGGAAGTATCTGAATATATGTTTAATACCATTCTGGTGTCTTTGTGTTGGCAAAGAACTAAATCCTGCCAATAAGTTTACTGAGAAAGTTATTTCTAGTCGGGAATTATTGGCAAGATACATTAATGCCCCAATTGCACTAAGATATGGTACTTCGGCACCAAGAAGATCTTCTTCATTTTCATGAGGTCGGGATGGATCTTTCTTTATATCAAGTGATCTCACAACCATCGGGGTACTCAATAGATGTGTTTTATCCATATAGAATCGCTTTAAAATCTTTTTGGTGTATGTTGATTGATGGACAAATATTCTATCTTTCATACACTTAATTTGTAAACCAAGACAAAATTTTGTCTTTCCAAGATCTTTCATTTCAAATTCTTTCTTCAAATAGTCTACTATTTTTGGAAGCTCCCCAAGAGTTCCAATGATATTTAAAATCATCAACATACACGGCGATTATAACAAATTCAGATCCAGACCTTTTTATAAGGACACAAGGACAAATTGGATCATTCTTGTACCCTTCTTTCAATAGGTACTCACTCAGGCAATTATACCACATGCGCCCTGATTGTTTCGATACGTATAAGGATTTTTGAAGCTTTATTTGATAAATTTCTTGGAAGTATTAATGTGTTTCAGAAAAATTTAAATCCTTCAATGATTTCCATTATACGCATATCAAGTTTTCATGTATTGCCAGATTAAAGCCTGAAATGATTATATCCACCATAAGAGAACATGTCTCCATATAATCAATGTGAGGATATTTACTAATTTTCTTGTGCCACAAGTCGTCTTTATGTCTATCGTCTTGAACTTTTTGCACAAGAACACATTTATACCTCCATTGGCTTTATACTTTCAGGTGATGGGACTATCCGTTCAACTTTACATTTTTCAAGTGAAGTCAATTTTCATTGCGTATTTCATTTGGCCAATCATTCATCTGTTCAAATTTTATGACAGATTTGAGCTCAAGATCCTCGTTAATAAAATTGAGCACTACATTATGTTAACATCATCGTCGACGATCATTTTATATCGGTTCAGTTATTACACAATAAAGACATAACTTATTGAGATCTCTTTATCTCATTATTTTCAGGTACCTGAGCCTCTCACATGAGGTATTACAAAGTGTTATGTCGTGGTGCTCTTCTAGAGCACTTGTCTCGTTATTATGACCATCTTGAACAATTGCCCCTCTCCTTCTTCAAGGAGTTTTATCTTTGGAACCGATTGGTCTATTACGCTTCATGTGTGCCATAGACTATGTCCCTCATGGACTTTATTCTATTTGGAGCATTAGCAGCTGAAATATGACATTTAGCTTTGGGTCAGCAAATGCGTCTGGCAATAATTTATACATTAATTATCACTTGAACTTCAAGTTCATATTTTCTTGTACGAGGATCTATATGTATTCATAATAATTTATTTCACGTATCACTTTATCAGCTGTTCATTTTCTCCCCCTAATGTTGGGATTACCAACACATTTCCCAACCTTCTTTGGGAACTCACATCTGTGCATTGTGGTGGCATAATTAAATCATATAGCGCATCCATATTTCTATATAGAAATTATTTGGTTCCTGACCCTGAACCGATTGTGATAGGGAGAAAATTTTATAACTTGGCTTGATGCGTACAAGTGCTACAGTATATTAAATAATACATCTCATACCAAATTTCATTTTTGGGAGTTTTGTTCTCACAACCAATGATTTAGCTATAATTGGAGGCGTACAATTTCTGCTAAACCAACTTGGATTTAAACCAGTATTATCAAGATAAATCATCATAATTTATATTTTAGAACTGTGCTCTAATAATTTGAGCAAGCAATCTTGCAAAAGCCAAACTGCAAGTTGATAATAAATACGCATGTGACCATAGAATAGATGCATCTATTAAAATGATTTAATAATAAACGGTCAATATGGCAGGTGACTGAGCCCATATATTTATCACCTTTTAATCGTTCTAGAATCAAGGGATTCAATCCCAACATTAACTGGTATATCATGAGAATAAGCAACACAAGAGAATTCTTAAAGAATCTTTTATTCATCGATATATGCCAATGTAATTCTCAACCGTATCATAATTAAACCGGAATGGTCAACCGGTCATGCCAAATAATATTTATTTTAGGAAACCTCTAGTTTACTTGTGGCATATGATTCCAGCATCATGCTTATATTTGTGTAGTACAAATAGACAGAAGTTTGGGTAACCTTTCATATTTACCCGGTATAATTATAGAAATACGAAGATATTCAATCTTCTTTTCATTTATAGTCCCAATATGCCAACCACTTTGATTTATACATTTGAAACTCAAAACGTTTCTTTGATACTTACTACCACCAATGCCATGAATAATTTTATTTATTCGGGTAGTAACAAATTCGCTCTTTCGGAGCTCTCAATAATTTTGTACTACAAGATCTTTTGTCACACAATCCACATGGTGAATGTCTCCTTCATGGAGAAAAACATATCATAATAATGTCATGGTCGAAATCATCATAAGCAAAATTATTTCTTGCTTTAATTTTGCCTTTAATAACCTTTTATGATACATGGCAAAAAATTATTTTTGGCGTACCACATATACGCGACCAATGACATATTCATATAACCACATTGTAATATTCATTATCTTTATTTCTCTCAAACGTTCCTTAGATGTGAGTTGTGGTATTCATCCAAGCATGCATTGCATGACTTTATTTATTACTTTTATCACATATGGGCATATTCATCCAAATATGTCATATTCACCTTCAGGAATGGGTCTGTATTTACAATGCGTATCACAAGTCACATTCTCTTCAAGTGGACTATAATCATATGGGCATGCTCATTATTTTCGCACCACATTGATGGCAAACATCACATTTACATTTTGAAGGAATATTTGAGAACCCTTATTGTTCTCATTTTTACAGTTACCATAATGATGACTATTATTATTGTCTTTGGCACTCCCATGTTCATTGATCAATCACTTGTCTTCATTTAGACTTATTATGCACTAATATCACATTCACTTCAAGAATGATGCAAATAAAGCAGTACATGCTTCATGCCTTCTCATGAAAAATATGTTATTATTCTTTAATCACCATTATATCATCAATATGTTACATTTGGGACTAAAACCCAATTCCTTACCCATATAAAAGCATGTTTGGTCATAATTGTGACTTAAACTCAACTCTTATCATCATGGAGCATCAAGACTTAAACTCGATATCTTATCCGTATGGTGCATTGGGACTTGAATCCATCGTCTTACCCTTATATAATATTTACCACAAATTGTCTCATTCACTTCTAGGAATGGAACATAATTTTATGAAGACACAAATAAGTAAATAGAAATAATAAGAACTATTATCAACAAAAATATGGAGTACAAACTCGTATACTAGTATCTTACATATAAACATTTCAATACAGAAAGTCATCATGTAGTATTATTACTATATGATGTGTTACTGCAAACTAAGGCATGATAACTACCTAAATTGTACACAAGAATTGAAACACATAACTAAATACACTTAACTTTACAAAGCAATAATCTTGAGTAATAACTATTGCTATCATATTCTGTTTTTATACAGAAGATGTTAGACTAGTAAAACATAATAATATATATCACTTTGCCAATTATCAACATAAAAACCATGTTGCATCTAATTAGATTAGTATGGATGATATAATTGACATTATTTTTTCCTATGCCTAAAGCAGAAGATTAACGAAATACATTTCATGTTCCAAAATAGAAAACTAAATATAAAGTTTGTTACTTGCAAAAGTTGTGTTCTTTCTCAAAGAAGCAATAGAATCACATCACGAAGCAAAACAAAAATCGGAATAAAACTTCAACATAGTATTACTAACATATTAAAATCCTTGAAGTAGTATGACCATTCCTCCAACATGATCATGTGACATAACTATTATGAGTAAGAAAATCATATTTTCCAGATTAACAGTAAGTAGCTCTAACATGCTAGAAATTTAGTTTCACGGGAACTCTAGGATATATATACAATTGGTTAGAGAGTCGTGTTGATAACGTGTTATAAAATATAACTCAAAGTGACAATATGGAACAAGAAAATAAAAGCAATTTTGTAAAACATGAACAAGAAATAGAGATAGAGAGAAGGAAGAGATTTTCTTCAATTGTGTGTTAATTTCCATTGCAATTACATAGCTTTTTATAGGCATAAAAAGTAAACATGATGGACATAAAATAGGAGATCTAATATTTAGTTATTCACAACATGAACATCCAATGTAGTATCCAATGTAACATCCAATGTAGCATCCAATGAATAAATTATTTATAACAGAGGGAATTATTTTTGGGGTACTTGTATCCTTGGGAGTCCCATATATAGCACCTCTGGGAAGGTTGGGTGCTGGATGGGCTTTGCGTTAATCATCATCCAACAGAAGCATACTCTATTTTTATTACTTGGGCGAGGTAGGGTTTGGGATGGCTTTGTTGGACTGTTCTCATGGAGTCATATTGTTCAGGTTAGGCTTGTTCTATGGACAAATTTAGCGTTAAGTTCACAATGCAAAATGTTGGTTTAATTAGAGATCGAGAGAAAAATATGAGATTCAACAGCAGAATTTGTTATGTATCCATGGTTTTTCTCGAAAATTACTGTTTCACTTGGCGATGTCAGTATTAAACACAGCATATATATCTCTGTCTGCGCTCCATGTCAAATGAAAATGGTGACAGTGCACTATCCAATATCTCCAATCATGTTCGGCTACAGTTTTATTTAATTTTTCGTTGATGCTAGGAATGCTTTTCAGTTTGTAATGAAATGAATAGATTTCCCTTATGCTGTGGCCTGGCCGCCTGGTGAAGTAGTGGTTGCCTCCAAATCAAACATTCTGCATCGTGTTGGACTCTTTGAAGAATCATGAATTGCATTTATTTTCCACAACTCAAAACATTTTTTCATGTCATTCATCTTTTTTTTAAGTTCATCACTAGTAATAACAGTCTAGTTATAAATAACTTTGAAGATTGAATATGCATTTTAAATTCAATATGTCAATCTGAAGTTTCAATTTGCTAGACGAGAATTATTGTCTTCTGGTATCTCTGCATCTATAGTTTTCAGTGAGTCTCTATCACCTATATGTCCTGCCCCAGTGTTTTAAAGTGGAAGGATATCAATAATTTTATGCATTGCTCTGTATATCTTTCATGTGAAAGTGCTTCACAGATTTTTCCCTCAGCAAGAATGTTTGTAGTCCTAGGAGAATCTGAAAGTGTCAAGCAAATTGCATGCATGGTATGAGTTTTGTTGAGCATGAGTGGCGGACCAATGGGCTTAACTTTTTAGGAATTAGGATCATGAGATGAACAACGACGAATCTTCTTTCACCATTATAAGATTAGCTTTGCATTTTTTGCAATTGGACAAGAGTTGGACTTAACATAGTACCGGTATAATCTAGTTTATTAACGGCTAGTCTATTCAGATTAATGTGGCAGTAGTAATTTTACCAACTTACTCTTATGCTTCCTATGTTCAAATTCATGTAACATAATTTATTTATTTTAAAATATAAAAATATACATTTTTTTTATATGGAGTAATAAGAAAATTCATGAATCGAGGGACCAATTGGTAATGTTATGTGAAAATAACCCTAATTACTCGAGTGCTTAGGCTATTTACATGGATTTTGTCCTAACAAGAATGTTAAATAAAAAACAGTTCATTCAGGTGCCTTGGACTAAGAATTTGGAAGTGGCAAGCAAATTACCTGGCGTAAGGTTTCTTGTTGAGCACGGGTACCAGACCAATGTTCCCCACCAATTTTAATTTGTTAAATATGAGCCATAACATGTATCATGAAAAATAATCTACATGGAATCTTCTTTTGCCTTTAGGAGATTTCCCTTGTACCAGTCTCTTATTTGTGCAACTACAACAACAAAATAACTTTTTAGACTTTACCTTAGAACTGGTAACCTAGGATACCGACAAGAGGGACCCTTTAATTTATCATATACTACATGCATTTGGAGAGATTATGAAAGGAGACTCCGGGGCATATCTAGAGGTTATAATATGGTTTCGGGTAACCCAATAATTTTTGCGTAGACCTTGAATTTATATTATAAAATACATTAAATATTTGTATATATCTAACTGTGAACCCAATTATTATTGCATATTAATCTAAAATTACGGTAAAAACTCATAAGCCTCAAAATTTGAATCTACCTCTGAAGAGACTTTTATCAACACTCATGAACGTTGATATCAAATAGTGGCTAGAGATGGCAATGGAGAAATGCTGGTGCAGAGTGGGGCGGGCCGAAAAAGGAAAAAGAAAAAGCGGGTTGCGAGGTAGTTGTCAGTTATTTCAAAAACCTGCTTATAATTGAGAAAACAGATCACGATGACAATTCTAGTGCTTCCCAAATTTGAAAACTGAAACCTGTTATGAATAATTTGTACATTGGATGCTACATTGGATACTACATTGGATGCCCATGTTGTGAATAATTAAAAGATTAAATCTCCTATTTTATGTCAATCTTCTTTGCTTTTTATGCCTATAAAAGGTCATGTAATTGCAATGGAAAAATACACCAAAGTGAAAGAACAAAACTCTTCTCCCTTTTTTCTATCTCTTCTTATTTACATTTTACTGCATTGCTTTTATTTTACAACACGTTATCAGCACGAAACTCTAATTTTATTCTTAACTCCCGCTAAGTTGAGCCATATTTGATTAAGGTATGTATCATTATAATAATTTTTTTATCGCAGTACATATCATATGTTTAACTCTTACAATTTTCTTTGCAATATTTGATAATTTACATAATTCATGTTGTTGTTCCCTTTTTTTTCGTCTGTTTCACATTTTTGTTTATCATCTATGCATATGTACGTTGTGTATACATTATATATTCACTACAACTAATTACATGTTCAAAGTTGAGTATTTATTTTAGTACTTCACTTATTTGTTGTCAACATTACTTTGATATTTAAATTTCTAATTAAATTCATGCACATTACTAATAATTGCATTTTTCATTTGTTTAAATAATCTAACAGTGAGAAATGAACTGATAAGTAATAATTTTATAGTTTAATTGCTTTATATTTATTGGGACATAAATAATGTTACTCACGTTCAGTTCTATTAACACATATATATCAATAATATAAAGTGAAAAGCTTCTACTTTATGATAAAAAATAAAATAAAATAAAATAGTAGATTGTTAACATGATATAGTTCTATTTTTATTTCTTTTATCTAAATCGTTTTGTTATCATTAATTATTTAATTATTTCTCTAACTTATTCATCTTTTATGATAGTTTTCACTATGTCAAACTTATCAAAACTTGAATTTGTTGCACTTGACATCACTGGGAGGAACTATTTATCATGGGTTCTTGATGCTGAAATTCACCTTGACGCTAAAGGTCTTGGAAAATACTATTATACAAGGAAATGAAGCATCAAATCAAGATAAAGCGAAGGCCATGATTTTTCTTCGTCATCATCTACATGAAGGGTTAAAAACTGAATATTTAACTGTAAAAGATCCACTTGAATTATGGATTAGTTTAAGGGATCGATATGACCACCTAAAACTTACGGTATTACCGAAAGCTTGGTATGAGTGGATACATTTAAGGTTTCAAGACTTTAAAACCGTAAGTGAGTATAATTCTGCTATCTTTAAAGTAAGTTCTCTATTAAAATTATGTGGAGACACTATCACAGATGAGGACTTATTGGAAAAAACATTTTCTACTTTTCACGCTTCAAATGTGGTGCTACAACAACAATACCGTGAAAAAGGTTTTAAGAAATATTCCGAGTTAATCACATGCCTACTCGTGGCTGAGCAGAATAATACTCTGTTAATGAAAAATCATGAAGCCCGTCCCACTAGGTCAGCTCCATTTCCGGAAGTGAATGCTGTAGCAACATATGATAAGTTTGAAAGAAAACAAAATAATTACCGTGGTCGTGGACATGGTCGTAAACGTGGACGTGGCAGGGGCGAAACAATTATCGTCATTATGGTGGAAATAAATTGGAGAACAATAAGGGTTCTCAAATTAATCATTCAAAAGGTAAAGCTAGTATGTGTCACCGATGTGGTACGAGAGGTCATTGGGCACGCATTTGTCGTACGCCAGAGCATTTTGTTAAACTTTATCAAGCCTCTCTCAAGAAAAGGGAAAATAATGTGGAGGCACACTTGACCTTTCAAAATAATGATGATGAAGCAAGTCCCTCAAATAAATATGATTCTAAGGCACATCTTGCATATAAAGATGATGATTTTGAAGGCCTAACAAATATTACTCATTTAGAAGTTGGAGACTTTTTCGAGGATATTGACTGAAGAACTAATCATCTTACTGGGGAATGAAGCTATAAAAGTTGTTATTTTTATGTTTGCAACTAGTTTATTTTTTTAAGTGTATTTTCCTAATGCATCATGTGTTGCTAGTTTTCTACATTCCTAATGTATTTCTTAATGTTTTTTTTTGCTTGACTTTCATATTTCTTATAATGTATTATTTGTCCTTTTTTTTATGAAGAATATGAACATTCCCCAGTCTTCAGTTGGACTCAAGATTAATAAAGATGATTTATGTCTTCTGGATAGTGCTACAACACACACTATTATAAAAGATAAGAGATATTTCTCTTATTTGGTAATGAAAGAAGCGGATGTTAATACAATATCCGGTAGTACAAGATTAATTGAAGGTTTTGGAAGAGCCAATTTATTACTACCAGGAGGAACAAATTTGGCTATTGATGAAGCACTATATTGTAGTAAATCTCAAAGAAACTTATTAAGTTTCAAAGATATTCGCCAAAATGGCTATCATATTGAGACTACCAATAATGAAAAGATTGAATATCTTTATATTACTACAATAATGTCCGGTAAGAAATATGTGCTTGAAATGTTACCTCTCTTTCCTTCGGCTTGTACTATACAAGTATTAGCAGGATTGAAACACATGCCGTAGTAAATGAGAAGTTTACTAATAATTTTATTATTTGGCATGACCGATTGGGCCATCCTGGTTCTAATATGATGCGTAAAATAATTGAGAATTCACATAGACATGCAATGAAGAATCAAAAGATTCTTCAATTTAAGGAATTCTCTTGTGCTGCATGTTCTCAAGGAAAATTAATTATTAGACCATCAACTATTAAAGTTAAGATGGAATCCCCCGCATTTCTGGAACGTATACATGGTGATATATGTGGGCCCATTCACCCTCCATGTGGACCATTCAAATATTATATGGTTTTGGTAGATGCATCTACAAGATGGTCACATGTGTGTTTACTATCAACTCGCAATATGGCATTTGCGAGATTATTGGCTCAAATAATAAAGTTAAGAGCACAATTTCCAGATTATGCAATTAAGACAATTCGTCTTGACAATGCTGGTGAGTTTACATCCCAAGCCTTTAATGATTATTGTATTTCAACTCGGATAACAATTGAGCATCCGGTTGCTCATGTTCATACACAAAATGGTCTAGCAGAATCATTGATCAAACGCCTCCAATTAATTGCTAGACCAATGCTTATGAGAACAAAACCTAGGCTCTGATACCAACTTGTCACGACCCCAAATCCGGTCGTGATGGCGCCCAGCACATTGCTAAGCCAACCTGACCAATCAATATCGACCACGGAGCTAGAAGCTCTCTTTAGCCCATTTAAGCATATTAATTTACGAAATAACAGTGATGCATATAACGAAAACGGGAAACCAAGCCCCATAATACATCAACTCCCATAGACCAAGGGTCAAGAGTCGTGAGCCTCTACTGAACATGAGTGTATAAAGGTTTACAAAATACCAAGTGCGGAAAGAAATGTCAATACAAAGTCAAAAGACAGTAGGAAGGAATATCGGATCCTGCGGACTCTGCAGCTACCTCGAATATCCACAACACGTCGCCTCGCACAGCTACTGGATCACTGCTGAGAGGTACCTGGATCTGCACACAAGGTGCAGGGAGTAAAATGAGTACTGCCAGACTCAGTGGTAATAAACAAGGGTAAGACAGCGCAGATAAGAAATCCGCAATAAAGCACTATGTAAAGCTATAATCGGCTACCCTGTCATAGAATCAATATTCATTGTACATGTACCAACAAAAATACCAATAAATAGCATAACAGCTAGCAGATGTAGCTAAATGCAATGCAATGCATGATATGACCGCTACGGCGTGTGGCCCGACTCCAATTTTGGGTACCCGTGCTCACTGTGGGGTTCGGACTCCGGAGGGGCTCCTGCAGCCCAAGCACATCTCATAGAGATATTCTGCGCGGCGTGCGGTCCGATCCAACATATATCTCGGCTGCGGCGTGCGGCCCGATCCACTACTAGTCAGCTAATATGCAGATACAGCCTCGCAGGCTCAAAAGTAGTTTTTGAAAACTCTTTTATCATTTTTCAGTTAGAAAACAGTAATATCAAGTTCCAGAGATTGGAAATTAGCATAATAACCAAAAATAGCTGCGGACTAGTAGTAAACTAGCATGTCTATGTGATAAGACAATGATAACGATCCTCGCGGGATCCAATAAGTGGCTCACGGCCCACATGTATACTCAACCGCCCAAGAAGGGGGTTCCTCGGCTCAAGAGTGGCCATTATCACAATATATATATATACAACCATCCGAGAAGGAGGTTCGACGGCTCTAGAATAGCCAATAATACAATATCAACAGGTTGGACTAATATGTAGTCTCCAGTTCATGATCGACCCCGCACTCTCAAGAGTGTGCGTGTCTCGCCGCTATACAGCGTCACAAAGTGGTATACCGGGGTTTCGAACCCGCTGGTCATCACCCACATCTATTACTCACCTCAATACGGCGCGACGACTACTCCGCAATGCCCTTGCCACGAGAATCAAGCTCCGCACGCGTAGAATCCGATCAAATACAGGTAGAAATACAACAAATTAGGCCAATGGGACGACACCCAATCAATACAACTCAATTTACATCAAAATTCCCAAAGTTGTCAAAACCCGACTTTCGGTATGATTCTCGAAAAATTACGAAAGTCACATATTCGGAACCCTCATCTCAATACGAGTCTAAGCATATCAATTTTACCAAAATCGGACTCCATTTGCCCACTCAAATCCTTGTTTTTCTACAACTTAGGCCTAGGGTTAAAACCCATATTTAATCTCCCATTTACAGAGAATTAACCAAGGATTTCATGTTAAAATGATGTAATTAAGCCACAAAACTTACCTCCAACGAAACCCCGATGATTTCCCGGCAATCTCCCGTCAATTTCTCCTCTTGGAACTCAAAAATGGAGTTTTGGGTTAATGAACCCGTATGTGAAATGTTTCTGGTTATAATTCACTGCCTGGGCCGTTTACACTATGCGATCGCATCCCATCCTTGCGATCGCGTAGAACAAATGATAGCTCGAAATAATTAAGGCTATGCGATCGCACTACCTCTCCGCGATCGCATAAAACATCTCACCCAGGCTCCAAATTACTACTATGCGATCGCAGACTGACCACGCGATCGCATAGAACAATAAGCTTCTTAGGCACCCCGGATCATTTTACCCTATGCGATCGCACCAGTGACCCTGCGATCGCAGAGTGCCAGGTTCCATACCTATGCGATCGCATCTCCTATTACGCGATCGCATAGAACAACTCCGGGGCTCACTTCCATCCTTCTATGCGATCGCAATGACCCTATGCGATCGCATAGATCATCCGTCTGCAACAAAACCAGCAGCCAACAGCAGTTCAAAAATAGAAGAAATGGTCCGTTTGGACCCCGAAATCAACCCGAGGCCCCCGGGACCCCAACGAAAACCACCAACATACCCCATAACACGTTTTAAACTTGTTCTAATCATAAAAACACCATCCTTAACTTCGAAATCACCAATTACACACGGATTCAAGCCTAAATTCCTTAAAACTTTCCGAATTACGCATTCAATCAAAAACCCAACTAAACGATGTCCGAATGACCTGAAATTTTGCAGGCACATCCAAAATCACCTAACGGAGCTACTGCAACTGTCAGAATTTCATTCCGACCCCGGATCAAAATCTCACCTACCGTTCGGATTTCGCCAAAATTCAACCTTAGCCAATTCAAGCCTATTTCTACACGGGCCTCCAAATTCAATTCCGATCGCTCCCCTAAGTCACAAATCACCTTCCGGAACTAACCGAATCATCGGAATCCGATTCCGAGCCCTCTAACCAAATAGTCAACTCCGGGTTGACTTTCCTTATTCAAGTTTCCTTCACAAAGGCTATATGCCTCATTTTCAATCCAATTCACTCTTAACTCGCCCGATATACTCTAATACTGTTTTAAAAGTATAATATATGTAAATGCAAGGTAACGGGGTGGTAATTCCCGTAACGACGGGCCGGGTCGTTACATTCTCCCCAACTTAAACAAACGCTCGTCCTCGAGCGGACTCAGAGTTGTACCAGAAGCAACCCAATAGCTGAATGACCTTACCAAGCATATATTCGGGCGATCATACGTCACCCTATGACACATAAGTCCGAAAACACCATATAGTCAAAATTTCACAGACCATCTTAACCATAAATCACATTGTACTTTCTGAAATCATATGCCAATTGCTAATCCCATTCCTGTACTCAGGATACACTAGAATCCACTGCAATAAGCCATACTCACCACTCCGGGTGAGATCATATGATGTATCACACAACCCAATCACTCGAGACGATAGTCTCTAATCACAACAACTGGCCACAATCACCAAATACTAGCTGAAAAAACCTTTTCCATTAGATGGAGTCTTGTTCCAACACCTTCATATCATGCCCACGGCAACCAGACACGCGATATATCGAACCCATCTCTCAGGTCAACCATTCATGAATCCATTTCACTTTTAACTGATACCACAACAGATTTCGGACCCAAATCTCGGTATTACCTTTCTAACCAACTAAAATCACATATACTCACATTCATTATTGGCTCCAACGACCATTTCGATTATAACACACCGCACTGGTGATAAGACACCTCAACACCGGCCTAAGCCACGACGAGCACAATATAGGCTCCAATAGAAACGTCTGCACACACTCGAATCATGACAGCTCAAATCATGACAACTGTCTCCAGCAAATAGAGCTGCAATTTAATCCCTCTATGCCATCATAATATAGAACTGAGATCGCGTCTCGTATTATAGAAATAAAGTATCTGAATCCTCCTCGAGAGGTCATAACATCACGTGGCCTTGCCACGATTCGTGATTCTATCCCAACGTTATTACTCACGAAGCACCTCAAGCCACTAAGCTCAAAACGATCAGCCACACACATATTTAGGTCTGAACCCAAGCAATCAACCTCACCCACGGTGAAACAATTAACGTACGCTATCAAATCCTGAAAGAACACAACCGATGTGCCCTTCGCCAAGCGATACTCAATACAGACTCTTCCTCAGAAGGCAGGAGGTATTGTATACCAGGTAACATATAACTAACTATATTTTCACAATATTCCGTTGCGGCGTGCAACCCGCTCCAATGACATACCCGTGGCGGCGTGCCACCCGATCTAGATACCATACCTGTGGCGGCGTGCCACCCGATCCAAGTAACCCTCGTCAAATGAATACGCGTCGAGTCAAGTTGCTCATCATAATAAACATATATCGCCTCAAGTTTGGCCACATGAAACGCATCCGACAACGTTTCTCAATACTGGAACTGAATCAATGGTAGATACTTCTACACTAACATCCGCCACTAAGGTCCAACTGACAAAGCAATGCCTACCAGCCGTCCGCTGGTCCTGTGTACAACTACTCTGTTGGAGCATACTTTGATGCTCTCTGCTACGCAATTTGTGCCATTTTCCGACATAGCCCATATCACATTAGTCTAGACGACCCGGCTTATGTCAACCAGTCTGAAATAAGGTATCATAACCCAAATTCATCATATCAAGCTAAGAGCTAAACGGTGCTGATACACACGATATACAACCACTGCATAGGCGGATTACGAGAACTTCCAGACTCTAACACATGTATTACATATGGATCACTATGCCTAATCCCACACTCCACCGTACGATTACATAACACACATCAAGCATCTATTCATACCTCGAAAGCCATTCGAAAATTTCACTATGCCATCAACAATTCGATCATCACAGCCGATCCGACAAGCGAGCACCACTATACCCCTAGATATTATCAGTTTACATTACCTTGTCCCTTTGCACCATATACCCTGCCAAATTACTAGAATAGCAGTACCATTTCCTTAGATCACCAGAAAGATCGATTCTTAAATCACCTGCAGCTGTCCGCGCTGCTCAATAATTTTATTGACTTCCCATATATTATGAACTGATCTCAAAACCTAGAATATACCATTATCAACTTTCCATAACACATCGCGTATACCATACTAAGATAACATGGAAATTCTTATCCCTTTCCTACGCCGCAAACATGGACGCACTCAACTAGTCAAGGACTTTTATGATCTCATATAGAGAAAACTCATTACACATTCCAAGCTTTGCATACCAACAGGAAATACACTTATTTTTCAAACCACATTAAAACACATCATAAACTCTTTCTCCCAATCACATTGCATAAGTTAAACTGCCAGGACTGAGTCCTTATACACATATTATACCCATATCGGGTTACACGACTGCCAACACTCAAAAGCTTTATTGCACAATATCTACAAGACTCATTACTTCAACCACATACCAGGAATTAGTCGTATTCTTTATCATACCGCTTCGGTTTATTAACAAGTTGTTCCATTTACCCAGTTTCCTTTCTAATTCATCTTTGATTTAATATTGGCCACTACTGTAGCACCATAACACATGAACTCATTCCACACAAAACTCATACATAAGACCACACGGTCTGAGACATATAGGCCACTGAATACTCTCTCAATATTTCCGGAAGGATCACATCCTACAATACTTTATTTTGAAGAACCTCTTGCGATTTGAATTCGTTATCATTACCTTCCAATACGGATTACATAGAATCCCATCATTCACATAATATAACACAAGTACCGATCTCTTCTAACGAAACCACCATCTTTAGCCACATGCACAAATTTGAGACACCTGACTGTTACAAGTAAAATCTTGAACACCGTAAACAATTCTCAGGCGTCAGTCATCCTTATTCAGTTGTAATTCAACTGTCTTATTGAACAGAACCACTCGTGCCTTATTAGAATTCTGACACTGCAGATCATGATTACATACAGATACTATTAGCTATCACTCTTTTCTATACACCAAGCATTCCTTACCAACATCAGTTCAAAATACCCTAGTATTTCTTCACATCTACGAAGCACCATAACCTTTATCAGAATTTTCCCAACATACTTAGAGACAGAATCAACATAGCACACAATAGTGCAATCAGTTAATCAATAGCAACCTCCCCAACTTAGCTCGAAGCCATTCATCAAAGCACTTTCAACCACTCATATCAGTATTACTCAAGTGATGCCGAAATGTTAGTATGATATTAAACTCAAGTCATTTACAAGCTTCGACGGAGATTCGAATCATCAGAAATATTAACTCTTTTGCAATTCTTGCATTCATTCACACACAACAGTTACGCCCCTCTTTAGGTGACAAAATCTTTTCTAAGTCCCGAATTTTCCAAAAATTTCGGCAGAGTTTCCTTTGTAAATTGGACTATCCACCTGCCAGAGAATCACCAAACCATCCTAGCTATACTTCCACAACTCAACAAGATATCACAATGTATTTCAACAACATTAAATCTCAATACTACACGAATTATATCATCACAATTTATACTTGAACCTGCGATGTATCTTCTCAAATCATAACATATATCGAATACCATTCAATTACACATCAGAATCAACCCACCTATTTTTCCTCAATCTAGTATTTAAGTACAACACCTTCTACCAGGATATACATAGCATAATCATTTTAGTCTTCCCGAGTTTAAACTTGTTCCACTACAAATAAGGCATTTTACCTTCCAATTACGAGATATGATAATTATTTCTCACGCCCATAGCTAGGGCTACATATCAAATCAGATAAGAGTCGGACAATTAACAGCTCATCCATTAGTAAGCCTCCCTAATACTCTACAGATCGGCACAAGGCCCCAAACATGGCTACCAGCCCAAATACATAGATATAAGCCAGTCTCAGTCATTATACACAATAATCTATCAATCGGGAAGGATCAAGTCCAAATCCCCAGTCACAATACCACCACACTCGTCACATGACGCGTGTTCCATCTTAGCACAACACTGTATAGTGCAAATACGGGGTTTCAAACCCTCAATACATTATCTATTGCCACCACTCACAAAATCGGCACCTCGATGCTCAAGTCATAAACAAGGTCCAGCCTCAAGTCATCCTGACTGGCCCAACATGAACTCACAGAGATTATATCTCGCCCCTCGTTCGAGGAAATCACAAGCCATAAGGCAATTACATTACTGAGCGCTCGATGCATACACAGACGTGCGGAAGGAATTTCAAAATTATACCTCAAGTTGAATCAAGTGCGCACGATAAGAATTCAAGAAAAGTGAAGTTTTCCTAAAGGTTCGCAACCTCCCGAGGATAAGTACAAGCGTCCCCGTACCGATCCACAAGACTCTACCAACCGGCTCAAGACTCATGAGGCCTAGTAAACCTAGGCTCTGATACCAACTTGTCACGACCCCAAATCCGGTCGTGATGGCGCCCAGCACATTGCTAAGCCAGCCTGACCAATCAATATCGACCACGGAGCTAGAAGCTCTCTTTAGCCCATTTAAGCATATTAATTTACGAAATAACAGTGATGCATATAACGAAAACGGGAAACCAAGCCCCATAATACATCAACTCCCATAGACCAAGGGTCAAGAGTCATGAGCCTCTACTGAACATGAGTGTATAAAGGTTTACAAGATACCAAGTGCGGAAAGAAATGTCAATACAAAATCAAAAGACAGTAGGAAGGAATATCGGGTCCTGCGGACTCTGCAGCTACCTCGAATATCCACAAACGTCGCCTCGCACAGCTACTGGATCACTGCTGAGAGGTACCTGGATCTGCACACAAGGTGCAGGGAGTAAAATGAGTACTGCCAGACTCAGTGGTAATAAACAAGAGTAAGACAGCGCAGATAAGAAATCCGCAATAAAGCACTATGTAAAGCTATAATCAGCTACCCTGTCATAGAATCAATCTTCACTGTACCTGTTCCAACAAATACCAATAAATAGCATAACAGCTAGCAGATGTAGCTAAATGCAATGCAATGCATGATATGACCGCTACGGCGTGTAGCCCGACTCCAATTTTGGGTACCCGTGCTCACTGTGGGGGTTCGGACTCCGGAGGGGCTCCTACAGCCCAAGCACATCTCATAGAGATATTCCTGCGGCGTGCAGTCCGATCCAACATATATCTCGCTGCGGCGTGCAGCCCGATCCACTACTAGTCAGCTAATATGCAGATACAGCCTCGCAGGCTCAAAAGTAGTTTTTGAAAACTCTTTTATCATTTTTCAGTTGGAAAAATAGTAATATCAAGTTCCAGAGATTGGAATTAGCATAATAACAAAAATAGCTGCGGACTAGTAGTAAACTAGTATGTCTATGTGATAAGACAATGATAACGATCCTCGCGGGATCCAATAACTGGCTCACGGCCCACATGTATACTCAACCGCCCAAGAAGGGGTTCCTCGGCTCAAGAGTGGCCATTATCACAATATATATATATACAACCATCCGAGAAGGAGGTTCGACGGCTCGAGAATAGCCAATAATACAGTATCAACAGGTCGGACTAATATATATAGTCTCCAGTTCATGATCGACCCCGCACTCTCAAGAGTGTGCGTGTCTCGCCGCTATACAACGTCACAAAGTGGTATACCGGGGTTTCGAACCCGCTGGTCATCACCCACATCTATTACTCACCTCAATACGGCGCGACGACTACTCCGCAATGCCCTTGCCACGAGAATCAAGCTCCGCACGCGTAGAATCCGATCAAATACAGTAGAAATACAACAAATTAGGCCAATGGGACGACACCCAATCAATACAACTCAATTTACATCAAAATTCCCAAAGTTGTCAAAACCCGACTTTCGGTATGATTCTCGAAAAATTACGAAAGTCACATATTCGGAACCCTCATCTCAATACGAGTCTAAGCATATCAATTTTACCAAAATCGGACTCCATTTGCCCACTCAAATCCTTGTTTTTCTACAACTTAGGCCTAGGGTTAAAACCCATATTTAATCTCCCATTTACAGAGAATTAACCAAGGATTTCATGTTAAAATGATGTAATTAAGCCACAAAACTTACCTCCAACGAAACCCCGATGATTTCCCAGTAATCTCCCGTCAATTTCTCCTCTTGGAACTCAAAAATGGAGTTTTGGGTTAATGAACCCGTATGTGAAATGTTTCTGGTTATAATTCACTGCCTGGGCCGTTTACACTATGCGATCGCATCCCATCCTTGCGATCGCGTAGAACAAATGATAGCTCGAAATAATTAAGGCTATGCGATCGCACTACCTCTCCGCGATCGCATAAAACATCTCACCCAGGCTCCAAATTACTACTATGCGATCGCAGACTGACCACGCGATCGCATAGAACAATAAGCTTCTTAGGCACCCATTTTACCATATGCGATCGCACAAGTGACCCTGCGATCGCAGAGTGCCAGTTTCCATACCTATGCGATCGCATCTCCTATTACGCGATCGCATAGAACAACTCGGGGCTCACTTCCATCCTTCTATGCGATCGCAATAACCCTATGCGATCGCATAGAGCATCCGTCTGCAACAAAACCAGCAGCCAACAGCAGTTCAAAAATAGAAGAAATGGTCCGTTTGGACCCCCGAAATCAACCCGAGGCCCCCGGGACCCCAACGAAAACCACCAACATACCCCATAACACGTTTCAAACTTGTTCTAATCATAAAAACACCATCCTTAACTTCGAAATCACCAATTACACACGGATTCAAGCCTAAATTCCTTAAAACTTTCCGAATTACGCATTCAATCAAAAACCCGACTAAACGATGTCCGAATGACCTGAAATTTTGCAGGCACATCCAAAATCACCTAATGGAGCTACTGCAACTGTCGGAATTCCATTCCGACCCCGGATCAAAATCTCACCTACCGTTCGGATTTCGCCAAAATTCAACCTTAGCCAATTCAAGCCTATTTCTACACCGGCCTCCAAATTCAATTCCGATCGCTCCCCTAAGTCACAAATCACCTCCCGGAACTAACCGAATCATCAGAATCCGATTCCGAGCCCTCTAACCAAATAGTCAACTCCGAGTTGACTTTCCTTATTCAAGTTTCCTTCACAAAGGCTATATGCCTCATTTTCAATCCAATTCACTCTTAACTCGCCCGATATACTCTAATACTGTTTTAAAAGCATAATATATGTAAATGCAAGGTAACGGGGTGGTAATTCCCGTAACGACGGGCCGGGTCGTTACATATACATAGCATAATCACTTTAGTCTTCCTGAGTCTAATATAAAGTCTCCCCATTGCAGTTCGCTTTTGGTCAGGAGCCAAATATTTCCCATCTTAGGATCTTTGGTTGTGCGACATATGTTCCAATTACTCCACCATAACGCACAAAGATGGGTCCCCAAAGAAGGCTGGGGATATATGTTGGATATGAATCTCCTTATATTATAAAATATCTAGAGCCAATGACTGGAGATTTATTTACGGCAAGATTTTCTGATTGCCATTTTGATGAATCAGTATATCCAACATTAGGGGGAGAAAATAACCAGCTGAAAATGAAGATAGATTGGAACGCATTATCACTGTCTCATTTAGATCCTCGAACAAATCAATGTGAACAAGAGGTTCAAAAGATTATTCATTTGCAAAATATTGCAAATCAATTTCCAGATGCATTCACTAACCTACCAAGGGTGACTAAGTCACATATTCCAGCTGCTAATGCTCCAATTCGAGTTGATATCCCGGAAGGACAATTAATTAAAGCAAATGAGCCTAAGCCTTGCTTGAAACGTGGTAGACCAATCGGTTCTAAATACAAAAATCCTCGAAGAAGAAAAGGAGCAAGTGATCAAAGTAAACATAACACAGAGGTAGTGGCTCAAGAAGAGCCCCAAGATGTAACAAATGATAAGACCTTGGGGGAGGTCCAGGTACCTGAAAATAATAAAAATGAAGAGATATCAATAAGTTACGTCTCAACCAGGAAAAGATAGAACCGAAATAATATTGTTATCGATAACATTTTTGCTTATAATGTTGCTATTGAAATAATACAACAAGATGAGGATTTTGAACCAAAATCTGTCAATGAATGTAGACAGAGAAATAATTGGCCAAAATGGAAAGACGCTATCCAGGCAGAGTTAACTTCACTTGGAAAACGTGAAGTCTTCGGACCCCATAGTTCGAACGCCTGAAGGCATAAATCCAATAGGGTATAAATGGGTTTTTGTGCGAAAACGAAATGATAAAAATGAAGTCGTTAGATATAAAGCACGACTTGTGGCACAAGGGTTTTCCCAAAGGCCTGGAATTGATTATATGGAGACATATTCTCCTGTAGTGGATGCTATCACCTTCAGGTATCTCATAAATATGGCAGTGCAAGAAAAACTTGATATGCATCTAATGGATGTTGTTACAGCCTATTTGTATGGATCATTAGACAGCGAAATTTTTATGAAAGTACCCGAGGGATTTAAAGTGCCAGAAGCATATAAAGGTTTTCAAGAAACTTGTTCAATAAATCTTCAGAAATCTTTGTACGAATTGAAACAATCAGGTCGTATGTGGTACAATCGTCCGAGTGAATACTTGTTGAAAGAAGGGTACAAGAATGATCCAATTTGTCCCTGTGTCTTTATAAAAAGGTCTGGATCCGAATTTGTTATAATCGCCGTATATGTTGATGATTTAAATATCATTGGAACTCCTGGGAGCTTCCAAAAACAGTAGACTGTTTGAAGAAAGAATTTGAAATGAAAGATCTTGGAAAGACAAAATTTTGTCTTGGTCTACAAATTGAGTATATAAAAGATGGAATATTTGTCCATCAATCAACATACACCGAAAAGATTTTAAAGCGATTCTATATGGATAAAGCACATCCATTGAGTACCCCGATGGTTGTAAGATCACTTGATATAAAGAAATATCCATTCCGACCTCATGAAAATGAAGAAGAGCTTCTTGGTGCCGAAGTACCATATCTTAGTGCAATTGGGGCATTAATGTATCTTGCTAATAATTCCCGACCAGATATAACTTTCTCGGTAAGCTTATTGGCAAGATTTAGTACTTCGCCAACACAAAGACACTTGAATGGTATTAAACATATATTTAGATACCTCCAAGGGACCATTGATATGGGTTTATTTTATTCAAATGAATCCAAGCCATCATTGATTGGTTATGCAGATGCAGGATATTTGTCTGATCCACACAAAGGTCGATCTCAGACAAGCTATTTATTTACAAGTGGAGGTACAGCCATATCATGGCGTTCGACAAAACAAACTATGGTTGCTACTTCTTCAAATCATGCAGAGATAATAGTCATTCATGAAACAAGTCGAGAATGCGTTTGGTTAAGATCTATAACTCAACACATTCAGCAAATATGTGGTCTTTCTTCGAAAGAGAATATTCCAACAATATTGTATGAAGACAATGCTGTATGCATAGCTCAATTGAAAGGAGGATATATCAAAGGAGATCGAACAAAACACATTTCACCAAAATTCTTTTTCACTCATGATCTTCAGAAGAGTGGTGAAATAGATGTACAACAAGTTCGTTCAAGTGATAATTTGGCTGATTTGTTCACTAAGGCATTACCAACCTCAATATTTGAAAAGCTGATATATAAGATTGGAATGCGTCATCTTCGAAACATTAAGTGATTTTTCATCAGGGGGAGTAAGTACATGCTGCACTCTTTTCCTTAACCAAGGTTTTGTCCCACTGTGTTTTCCTTAGTAAGGTTTTTAATGAGGCAGCAAGCAATGTATATTATAAATAACTATGTGCATCCCAATATTTTTTTTGTAAGTTCTTAGTGAGACACATTATGTGACATGGACATCCAAGGGGGAGTGTTATGAATAATTTGTACATTGGATGCTACATTGGATACTACATTGGATGCCCATGTTGTGAATAATTGAAAGATTAAATCTCCTATTTTATGTCAATCTTCTTTGCTTTTTATGCCTATAAAAGGCCATGTAATTGCAATGGAAAAATACACCAAAGTGAAAGAACAAAACTCTTCTCCCTTCTTTCTATCTCTTCTTATTTACATTTTACTGCATTGCTTTTATTTTACAACAAAACCCACCAATTATGCAACCTTTTGGTGTAATGACAGAGCCCACATCTTATATTAATATTCTTAAATTCTATTTATTAAGTTTTACTGAACAGTATATTCTGGATTTTCTTGGATTTGTTCAGTTAATTTTGATTATTTTTTACATGCAACTTATTTAAATCTTTTATACGATTTCGTTAGTTGAATATATTTAATAAATTATTTGTGCACCCGATATACAAAATATATACAATTTATTTATATTTTTTTCTTCGAGTTTCAAATCTGAAATTTCAACCAAAATCAACTTGAATCTTCTCCAAATTCCCTCAAAATTGAGAAATATACTCTGAAGGATATGCCAAATCATTTGCACCAAACTAGTGGCGGAGGCAGGATTTATGCGGAAGGAAGTTCAAAAAAGAAAAAGTGAAAAAAATAAGAAGAGACTGTTGCCAATAAGACTTGAACTAGTGACCTCATAAATATTTTAATCCCATTGACTACAAAGTTATGCTTTTGGGATGTATCAAGGAGATTTAAAATACTATATATAAAGAGAAAAAATAGATTTTTCCTTACAAGTATAGTATAGTTTTCCGACAAATGAACTCCCTCCAACCTCCCAAAATCCGCCCCTAGTAACAATACCTAATTTAATACTGGTTATAGTGTTTACTCACTTTCTTATTTGTGTAAACGGAGGATAATTTATACTTGGGCTTTAATTTCAGGATCCCTATATGTATAGGTCCAAATTTGGTGATCACGATAACGGATAAGCAAGAGAAAGGACGAGGTCGACCACGTTATAATGACTGAATGTCGTTCTCACAAAGGCTGATGCCAAAAGCGGGCAGCTGAGATAAGAAAGTAACAGTAGCATAGTTAAGAAGTGGACATAAAGAATATATTTTTGAATATTTTCTATGCTGTACTTTTTAGAAATTTTGGGGAATATCCCTTATAAATAGGAAAGATAGCGAACAAAATGGCATTGGCTATTTGAACTAGAACACAATGTAAAGGTTGACAGAATAATATATGAAAAAGTTGTCGTATTCATTGATTTATTCTAGCACACATTGTTTATTCTTTATCCATAAATCTCACGATTCCATACCATCTAGACTTCTCACTTTTCATGTCGCTGTGAGAGAAAAGGAACATCCTAACCATATAATAATTGGGTAGTAGATCCTTTCTCATTACATTCCCTGTCGTTATTTACAGTTATTACTCGTTTATGCTATCATATTTATTGTCAATCATAACATATTAAATTTGTTATTTGATGCTTCTGAGCTCTACTCGTTATACAAGTGCTCTATTTTGTTCGGTGAAGAATTTGTTAAGTTCAACTAAGATTCGCCATTTAACTCATCATTAATTGGTTTAGCATTTATTTGCTAAACCAATAATTTATACTTGGGCTTTAATTTCAGGATCCCTATATGTATAGGTCCAAATTTGGTGACCACGATAACGGATAAGCAAGAGAAAGGACGAGGTCGACCACGTTATAATGACTGAATGTCGTTCTCACAAAGGCTGATGCCAAAAGCGGGCAGCTGAGATAAGAAAGTAACAGTAGCATAGTTCAGAAGTGGACATAAAGAATATATTTTTGGATATTTTCTATGCTGTACTTTTTAGAAATTTTGGGGAATATCCCTTATAAATAGGAAAGATAGCGAACAAAATGGCATTGGCTATTTGAACTAGAACACAATGTAAAGGTTGACAGAATAATATATGAAAAAGTTGTCGTATTCATTGATTTATTCTAGCACACATTGTTTATTCTTTATCCATAAATCTCAAGATTCCATACCATCTAGACTTCTCACTTTTCATGTCGCTGTGAGAGAAAATGAACATCCTAATCATATAATAATTGGGTAGTAGATCCTTTCTCATTACATTCCCTGTCGTTATTTACAGTTATTACTCGTTTATGCTATCATATTTATTGTCAATCATAACATATTAAATTTGTTATTTGATGCTTCTGAGCTCTACTCGTTATACAAGTGCTCTATTTTATTCGGTGAAGAATTTGTTAAGTTCAACTAAGATTCGCCATTTAACTCATCATTAATTGGTTTAGCATTTATTTGCTCAAATAATTTGCGCCGTCTGTAGGGAGGTTTTAGTTGAAATTATAGTTCCTTCTAGATCATAAAAAAGGCAGCCATTTTTTCTTTGTTTGCTCAAACTAATGATGACATGAAAAGGAGATGCAAGACTAAAAGCGATACCAGGCGTAACTACCAACGTTTTGAACGCTATCAACGAAGATGGAAGTGAAGACAACGAGAACGTGACACCAAACTCTACACCGAGGCGAAGTGCTTCACCTCCCCCTCAGAAAAGCATAACAGCTTCACGCGAAAGGGGAGCCTCCATGTCTACAGCTGAGGAAGCACCACCAGCAGTGAAAAAATTACTAGAAGAGTGGCTAATAAGCGCTCTAAACAACATACTCGATAGACCCATTCAAAGGGAGAACAAAGACACTACACAAGCAGATATCACAACAACCACTGACGAGCAGCCCATCCCTCAAACAAGTAACATTTACACCACTATTGATGCAGGTAATGATGCACTCGCAGCCATTCTAAAGAAAATAGAGGAAATGAAAACGAAAAAGGCGCTTCGCGACCAAATGAGGGAGCATCAAGAAAGGGTCGATAAGATACCAGACGCACCAAAGTTGCTACCAAAATGAGATACTGGTCGGTTCGTCAAAAAATTGTATAGCGAGAAAGCGGCTCCACATGCTTTTCCCAAAACCTTCAAAATGCCATCGTACTTGAAGATATATGATGGTACTATAGACCCTGAAGATCACATCATCCATTACATCACATCAGTAAAAGGCAACGACCTTTCGAAGGAGCAAGTACCATCAGTGTTACTAAAAAAGTTCGGCAAAACCTTAACGGGGTGAGCCTTAACCTGGTATTCATAACTATTGGCGCGGTCAATAACAACGTTCGATGAAATGGCCGACAAGTCTGTCACCACCCATGCATGGGCTAAAAAGGTAAAAGCCATGGTAAATGACATATTCACCGTTAGGCAATCGCCTGGCGAGGGACTTAGGGACTTCCTCGCCTGGTTTAATAGGGTGAGAATGATCATACCAAATGTATCAGAAAGATGGCGGTAGCAGCTTTTCAGAATGGGTTGAGCAGGAACGGATCGAGGGCAACCAAAAAACTATTAAGCAGGCTTATAAAATGCCTTTCATCACTTGGGAAGAAATCCATAATGCCTATTACGCTGAGGTGAGAGACGACGAGGATGACCTTAACAGTTTGACTCAACGGCTAACACCAGTACAAGCAAACTCGAGAAAAGATCGTCTTAACAACAGTCGAATAGATTGGTAAGGCCCCCATCTAAACTAATAAAGACACCGGGCCCACGTGAGAACAACTGTCCCACCTTCTCTTCGAGATGCGGAAGGGCCGCCCAAGCTACACACAGACACTCACCGAAATGAAAGAGAAATTCTTCCACTTTTATCCGCTCACAATTTTTGTGTTTCCCCTTTAGAAATAATGTATGCACTAGAGAAGCTTGACACAAATGTGAAATAGCCATAAAATATGAGGTCTGACCAAGTACTCGAAAATCGAACGTCTTCTATGAATTCCACCAGGAGCGGGGTCATAAAACCAAGGACTACATAGCTCTATGACAAGAGGTAGTAAACATGCTGAACCAAAGGCACTTGAGCTGATAAACGACTGTGGACGAGCCAACTTCGGTCGCGGACGTGAACAATACCAGGGACCTCCAAATCCACTCTCATCTGCACGCACCATCCAAATGATCATCAACGCAGGATATGAAGCAACGATCAACCATGTGAAGTTCACTACTACATATAAACTAAAACAGTCGATTACTCACGGACGATACGACGACCTCGGAGACAGTATCATCTTCGATAAGTCAGATACCTATGGCTTGACTTTCCCTCATTTCAATGATATTATTATTACTTTATGTATTTTAGATACTGATATGAAAGAATAATGGTAGACGATGGAAGCAACACATATATTATCCACCATCAAGTCCTCACACAAATGAGACTCGAAGACAAGATAGTACCGTATTGCATAACACTAACAGGTTTTAACAATGCAGTTGAGAACCTGTAGAGAGATAACGATACCCGTTCTGGACGGGGGCGTCACCCTAGAAACAACATTCTGTGTTATGAACCAAGACACAACTTGCAACGCCATCATAGGGCGACCGTGGATACATGCCATGAGGTCTATCCCATGAAGCCTCTATCAAGTAATCAAGTGCCCTACTCCATGGGAAATATTCAACATCCGAGGCGAACAATGCACCTCCCAATTATGCTATCGTATCGCCCAGGATTACACGTACACCTAACAGCTAAGGGAACAAATGCAGAAGCATAATAATTACCAAAGTCGGAGACCGGACTTGACATATAAACATACATCATCAGGGACCCCGATATCTTGGAAGCCACTGAGTCAATGATAGAATATCTCGATCACATCCAACCGAACAATAATGACAGTAGCAAAAAGGCTTATATCGGAAATAAACTCTCAAAACCAGGTAAATTTCACAAGTTTTTAATTGAAAATACCAATTTGTTCGCCTTCTCCCATATAGATATGCTGGGTATCCCGAAAGACGTTGCCACACACAACTTGAATGTCGACTCACTCTATCCACTGGCACGGCAAATAAGAAGAAAATTTAGCACCGCTATCAACGAGGTCGTCAGTGATGAAGTGGATCATATGCTCACCAATGATTCTATTTGGGAATCAAAATACCCTCAATGGGTCGCCAATGTGGCAATGGTAAAAAAGAATTGGGAAATGGTGGGTGTACATAGATTTCACAAATCTAAATAAGGCATGCCCAAAAGACTCTTTTTCGTTACTTCACATCGACCAACTCATCGATGCAACAGCGGGGCACGAATTTCTAAGCTTCTTGGATGCCTACTCGGGTTACAAACAAATCCTCATGGAGGAGGAGGACAGGAGAAAACTACTTTAATCACCCTTCAGGGAACGTACTACTACAGAGTCATGCCATTCCAGTTGAAGAATGCAGGGGCAACGTATCAAAGGTTGGTCAACAAGATGTTCAAAGATCAACTCGGTAAGACAATGGAAGTTTACATCAACGTCATGTTAGTCAAATCAAAAAAAGAAAGAGGACCACATCGATCACTTAAAAAAAGCCTTCGGTATCTTAAGGTGGTACAACATGAAACTAAATCCCAAAAAATGCTCCTTCAACGTGACATCGGGAAAATTTCTCGATTTCTTGGTATCACAAAGAGGCATCAAAGTCAATCCAGATCAAATCAAAGCCATTAAAGGGATACCTGAAGAGTTAACCAGCAAGAAACACGTGCAAAAACTAACTGGCCATTTTGCCGCCCTATCGAGATTTATCTCGCTGTCATCCGACAAATGCCATAAATTCTTAATCGTGCTAAAAAAAGACAACGAGCTCCAGCGGAATTCAGAATGTATCAATGTCTTAAGAGAACTAAAGGCATACTTGTCCTCTCCCCCACTACTTGCCAAACCAGAGCCTGGCGAACGCCTCCAAATATATTCGGCCGTCTCAGAAGTCACGGTAAGTGCGGTGCTGATACGTGAAAACAAAGGTACGCAATCTCCAATTTATTATATTAGCAAAATCTTGGTTGACGCCGAAACGAGGTACCCTCACCTCGTGAAATTGGCTTTAGCATTGGTTATATATTCACAAAAGCTTAGATCCTATTTTCAGTGCCACACCATATCTGTAACGACCCGGCCCGTCGTTACGGGAATTTTCACCCCGTTACCTTGCATTTACATATATTATGCCTTTAAAACAGTATTAGAGTATATCGGGTGAGTTAGGAGTGATTTGGAGTGAAAATGAAACAAATAGCATGTTTGAAGAAAGCTGGAATATGAAAAGTCAACCAAGAGTTGACTATTGAGTTAGAGTGCTCGGAACCGGATTCTGATGATTCGACTAGTTCCGGGGGATCATGTATGACTTAGAAGAACAATCGGAATTGAATTCGGAGGTCCGGTGTAGTTTTAAGCTTGAATTGGCGAATGTCGAATTTTGGCGAAAACTGGATGGTAGGTGATATTTTGATCCGGGGGTCGGAATGGAATTCCGACAATTTCTGTAGTTTCGTTATGTGATTTTGGATGTGTCCGCAAATTTTCAGGTCATTCGGACATCGTTTGACCGGGTTTTGGATTGAATGTTAGTTTTGAAAGTTTTGAAGAAACTTAGGCTTGAATCCGTGGATAATTGGTGATTTTGATGTTTAGTATGGTGTTTTTATGATTGGAACAAGTTCGTATCATGTTTTGGTGTACGTTGGTGGTTTTTGTGGGGGTCCCGGGGGCCTCGGGATGATTTCGGACCATCAACCGGGCATTTGGACTTGGCAAAAATCTGCAGAAAACTGCAGGTTCTGCCCAGGTCCTTAAGCCTTCGCGTTCGCGTGACAAGTGTCGCGTTCGCGAAGGCCAAGCCTTTTGTGCATCGCGTTCGCGGGAGAGGGAGTCGCGTTCGCGTAGGTCAGGAGTGTTAAGCATCGCGAACGCGTTGCTTGGGTCGCGTTCGCGTAGGGTCGTGGGTGTTGTGCTTCGCGTTCGCGGGAGGTGTATCGCGAACGCGTAGAAGAAATCCGGGTGGCTGGAGTTTGAACATCGCGAACGCGTGGGAGGCGTCGCGTCCGCGAAGGGTAACCGGAACTGAGCATCGCGAACGCGTGGCCAGCGTCGCGTTCGCGAAGAGTAAGGCGGGGCTGTTCATCGCGAACGCGAAGAACAACGGTCTCTGGCAGTGAATTAAATTGCAGAACAGAGGGGTTACGGGTTTACACCCCCAAAACACAATTTTGAGCCCTAGAGAGAAGAAAACTCGAGGAAATCACCGAGAAGTCATCGGGTATTCGTCGGAGGTAAGATTCTTGACTCAAAAACATCATTTTATGGTAGTATTAACATCAATCTTCATGAAATTGGGTTGAAATCTTGAAGAAATGTGGCCTAAGTATTGAAAACGGGATTTTTGGATTTGGAAGGCCATTTGAACTCCGATTTCGATAAATTTTATATGCACGGACTCGTGGAGAGATAAGGATCGCGTTGGTACTAATTTCGGAATTTTCCGAGCAGTGGGGCCTGGGGTCGGGTTTTACCAACTTAGTGTAATTATGCGAATTTCATATAAATTGAAGTGGGTTATGATTCTTTGACCCGTATTTGATATAATTATTGTTATTTGACTAGATTCTACATACGAGGCAACGAAATTCAAAGGAAAAGGCATCGCAGACGATTCTACGACCGGCTAGAGGTGAGTAGTTTGTGTATATAGTAGCCTGAGGGTTCGAAACCCCGGCTTAGCACATCGTGACGCTAATAGGGCGTGGCTCGCACACCGTGGCAGGTGCGGGATTGATTGTGATTGGGGATTGAGACTTGGTCCATCCCGGAAATGAATAATATGTTGTTAGTGTTGGAAATACACCGTATTTGCTATATTTGTGGGCTGTAAGCCTTGTTTGGGGCCTTGTGCCGATCTGTAGCGTCCTTAGAGGACAATATTTATGTGATAGCTAAAATTGCTTAAATCACTGATCTCAGTCCTGGAAATTGAAATCACACTTTTGAAATGCTAAGTCACCGGCTTTTACAAATCTAATAAAGTTAAAGTATTTTTCATAAATTATGTATTGAGAACGGGAATTAAGGATAATGAATTATTTTGTGACTTATTTGCTTATTGTGGAATGAGCATGGGATCGGGCTGCACGCCGCAGTGGTTGATATGAGGGTCGGGCTGCACGCCGCAGCAGTATTGCGCTTGGGCTGTAGGAGCCCCTCCGGAGTCTGTACACACCCCCAGTGAGCGCCGTCGACGTTAAATTGGATCGGGCCACACGCCGTAGCGGTTATGTGCATTGCATTGCATCTGTATTTGTTGAATTACTCTTTGGTAGCTGTATTGTATTATTGTTGCTAGTTCGTAGGAGATTCGGACCGTAGTGTAGCTTCATATTGTGGTATTTTGTGGATTTCTTACTGTCAGCTACATATATATATTTGTTACTCACTGAGTACTTAGTACTCACCCCTACTCCTCGCACCTTTGTGTGCAGATTCAGGTACACAGGAGGATTAGACAAACACTCCAGCCTATATCAGAGTTTATTCAAGTTGCTGAGGTAGCTGCCGGCGTTCGCAGAACCTAGCTTCTCTCTTCATTCCAGTTGTTATTTTATATTTTGTATTCAGACTTGAGTACTTCTATATCGTACTCACTATTTCTTGTTGGGTTTTGTTAGAGGCTCTAGACTTGTGACTCCGGATCTTTGGGAGTGTCAGTACTTTTGTTCAGTATTATTATTAATGGAGTTCTTAAACTCATATATTCTTCTTGGGTTGTCCATTTGGGGACTGGTATTGTGTTATAATTAAATTGTTGGTCCGGCTGGCCTAGCTTGATTGTTGGGCGCCATCACGACCGGATTTGGGTCGTGACAAGTTGGTATCAAAGCTCTAGGTTATTAGGACTCGCGAGTCATGAGCCGGTTTAGTAGGCTTTCGCAGATCGGTACGTAGACGTCCGTATCTATCTTCGAAGGGCTACAGAAACTTTAGGAAAAACCTCATTTTCTTGAATTCATATCGTGCGATTTGTGTTATCATGAAATTAAATCTTTCCATATTCTATTCTCTCGCGGATGGCGAGAACACGAGCTAACGGACGTGGCGGACGACCACCATTGGCACCCAGAGGCCGTGGTCGTGGTAGAGGTAGGGCAGCAGCACCAGCACCAGCACTTGCTGACCCACCAGTGGCCCAGACTCAGGATCAGATTCCAGCGGCGAACGCTCCGGCAGCTCAGGTTCAGGCACCGGCAGTGCCTATTGTGATACCGGGTCTTCAGGAGACCTTGGCTCAGATATTGTCGGTGTGCACAGGCTTGGCACAGGTAGTTGCTGCTACTGCTGCAGTATCTTCTTCACAGGCAGGGGGAGGGAATCAGACCCCCGTGGCTCACACACCCGAGCCAGTTCAGCCAGTTGCACCCGTTACACCAGCCCCTGCATATATGGTTCCAGTTATGCCCGACGATGAGCAGCGTCGTTTGGAGAGATTTGAGAGGCTACAGCCTCCGAAATTCGGTGGAGCTGAGGGCGAGGATGCCCAGGGTTTTCTTGACAGATGTCAGCGCATGCTGCGCACCGCGGGTATTCTAGAGTCCAGCGGTGTTTCATTCACCACTTTTCAGTTCACAGGTGCAGCATTTCGATGGTGGGAGGATTTTGAGAGGCGTAGGCCCGCTGGGGCAGTGCCCCTCACTTGGCAGCAGTTCTCCACGGTATTTTTGGATAAGTACGTGCCTCAGTCTCAGAGAGAGGAGCTGCGACGTCAGTTCGAGTGGTTGAAGCAGGGAGAGATGACAGTTAATCAGTACGAGATGAGATTCACACAGCTGGCCCGTCATGCCATGTGGATGGTTCCTACAGACAGGGAGAGGATCCGGAGATTTATTGATGGTCTTATTTATCCCATCCGCATATTGATGACCGGGGAGAGAGTTTCGACAGTTACCTTTGAGGAGGTGGTTGACGCTGCCCGTCACATTGAGACAGATCGCCGCAGAGAGCGGCAGGAGAGAGAGGCTAAGAGGCCTCGTGGTACTGGCGTTACAGTGGTGCTCCGTCTAGGGGCCAATTTTAGCATAGCAGCAGGTCGCTCTTTCGAGTCTCATCGGTCCGGGCGTACGGAGTCCGGCTGGGGTTTCATCCGATCGTGGTCGTCAAGGCCGGCAGGGTTATCGTGGGTCGGCAGAGCCGCCCCGCACCGAGTGCTCTTCCGGCTCGTAGCTCGCTCTCCGTTTCCTCGACACGAGATTCATCGGTAGCGAGGGTCCTCGGCAGCCCCTTCTCCCATCTTCGGGCCGTTGTTTTGAGTGCGGTGATTTGGGCCATATCGGGAGAGAGTGTCCTCAGTGGGCTGCGTAAGCGGTCTCGGCGGAGGGATCAACCTTCGTCTTCTACTCCTCGTTTCTTCGGCGCCGACACAGTCGCGCTAGGACTCGGTGGCCGGGTATCCGCGAGGTCGCCCTGTGGGCGAGGATCGTCATCGGTGGAGGTCGAGCTCGTTTTTATGCTCTTCCGGATAGGAAGGATGCTAGTGCTTCGGATGCGGTCATTTCGGGTATTATCTCAGTCTGCCACAGGGATGCTTCTGTCTTATTTGATCCCGGGTCCACCTATTCTTATGTCTCTACTTATTTTGCACATCATTTGGGTATGACCCGTGGTATTCTTGCTTTGCCCGTACATGTGTCTACCCCAGTGGGGGATACTGTTGTTGTGGATCAGGTATATCGATCCTGTATTATTACTATTGGGGGTCTGGAGACCCGAGTTGATCTATTACTACCGGGCATGGTAGATTTCGATGTTATCCTAGGCATGGATTGGCTATCTCCTTATCATGCGATTCTGGACTGTCATACCAAGACAGTCACACTAGCTATTCCAGGTAATCCGAGGATCGAGTGGCGTGGCTTGACTGATTATGTGTCAGACAGGGTGATTTCTTATATAAAGGCTCAACGAATGATTGGCAAGAGTTGTTTATCTTATTTGGCCTTCATTAGAAATGTTGAGGCCGAGACACCCCAGTCTTGATTCGGTCCCCATTGTAAGGGAGTTTCCGGATGTGTTTCCAATAGACCTACCAGGCATGCCGCCTGACAGAGATATTGACTTTGGTATTGACTTGGTGCCGGGCACTCAGCCCATTTCTATTCCTCCCTATCGCATGGCACCAGCGGAGTTAAAAGAATTGAAAGAACAACTTCAGGAACTCTTAGATAAGGGTTTCATTCGTCCAAGTGTGTCACCTTGGGGTGCACCGGTGTTGTTCGTGAAGAAGAAAGATGGCACAATGAGAATGTGCATTGATTACAGGCAGCTGAACAAGGTAACAGTGAAGAATAAATACCCATTGCCTCGTATTGAGGACCTATTTGATCAGCTCCAGGGAGCTAGTGTATTCTCTAAGATTGATCTTCGATCGAGCTATCATCAGTTGAAGATCAGGGACTCAGACATTATGAAGACAACATTCAGGACGCGATATGGGCACTACGAGTTCCTGATGATGTCTTTCGGGTTGACTAATGCCCCAGCTGCATTCATGCACTTGATAAATAGTGTATTTCGGCCGTACCTTGATTCTTTTGTGATCGTGTTTATTGATGATATTCTGGTATATTCACGCAGCCAGGAGGAGCATGCACAGCATTTGAGAGTGGCATTGCAGAGGTTGAGAGAAGAGAATCTTTATGCAAAATTCACTAAGTGTGAGTTATGGCTTGATACTGTGGGTTTTCTGGGACATATAGTGTCCAGTGATGGTATTCGGGTTGATCCACAGAAGGTCGAGGCAGTACAGAATTGGCCCAGACCTTCCTCGGCTACAGAGATTCGGAGTTTCCTTGGCTTGGCAGGCTATTATCGCCGGTTTGTTCAGGGTTTCTCATCTATTGCTTCACCGTTGACTAAGTTGACGCTGAAAAATGCTCCATTTGTGTGGTCTGATGAATGTGAAGAGAGATTTCAAAAGCTCAAGGAGGCTTTGACCACCGCTCCAGTACTTGTGTTACCATCAGCTTCAGGGTCATATACGGTGTATTGTGATGCTTCTAGAGTTGGACTCGGTTGTGTGTTGATGCATGAGGGTAGAGTTATTGCATATGCTTCTCGTCAGCTAAAACCCCACGAGAAGAACTATCCTGTTCATGATTTGGAGTTAGCTGCTATTGTTCATGCCTTGAAGATTTGGAGGCATTACTTATATGGTGTATCTTGTGATGTATATACGGACCACCGCAGCCTTCAACATTTGTTTAAGCAGAAAGATCTAAATTTGAGGCAGCGACGATGGCTTGAGTTGCTTAAAGACTACGATATTACCATCTTGTATCATCCCGGGAAGGCCAATGTAGTGGCTGATGCATTGAGCCGGAAGGCTATTAGTATGGGCAGTTTGGCGTATATTCCAGTTGGGGAGAGACCCCTAGCAGTTGATGTTCAGGCGTTAGCTAATCGGATGGTAAGGCTGGATATTTCTGAGCCCAATCGGGTGATGGCTTGTGTAGTAGCTCGTTCTTCTTTATATGATCGTATTCGAGAGCGCCAGTATGATGATCCACACTTACTTGTCCTTAAGGACAGAGTTCAGCATGATGATGCTAGAGATGTCACTATTGATAGTGAGGGTGTATTGCGGATGCAGGGCCGGATATGTGTGCCCAATGTTGATGGCCTTCGTGAGTTGATATTGGAAGAGGCTCACAGCTCGCGGTATTCTATTCATCCAGGAGCCGCGAAGATGTATCAGGACCTGAAGCAGCATTACTGGTGGAGAAAGATGAAGAAAGATATTGTGAGCCATGTGGCTCGGTGTCTAAACTGTCAGCAGGTCAAGTATGAGCATCAGAGACCTGGTGGTGTATTCCAGCGTATTGATATTCCCGAGTGGAAGTGGGAAAGGATTACTATGGACTTTGTTAGTGGACTCCCTCGGACAGTGAGGAAGTTTGATTAAGTTTGGGTGATGGTGGATAGGTTGACCAAGTCAACTCACTTCATCCCAGTGTGTACTACTTATTCCTCAGAGCGGTTGGCCGAGATATTCATCCGTGAGATAGTGAGATTGCATGGAGTTCCCATTTCTATTATATCAGACAGAGATACCCAGTTCACTTCTCAGTTCTGGAGGACATTTCAGCGAGAGTTGGGTTCACAGGTAGAGTTGAGCACAGCATTTCATCCACAGACGGATGGGCAGTCTGAGCGTACTATTCGGATATTGGAGGACATGTTGCGTGCTTGTGTCATTGATTTTGGTGGTTCATGGGCTGATTATTTGCCTTTGGCGGAGTTTGCTTACAATAATAGCTATCGGTCCAGCATTCAGATGGCACCGTATGAAGCTTTATATGGGAGGCGGTGTAGATCTCCAGTTGGTTGGTTCGAGCCCGGCGAGGCTAGGTTGTTAGGGACAGAGTTAGTCCAAGATGCCTTAGATAAGGTGAAGGTGATTCGGGAGAGACTTCGCACAGCTCAGTCGCGTCAGAAGAGTTATGCAGACCGGAAGGTCCGAGATGTGTCTTATTCAGTAGGTGAGAAGGTGTTGTTGAAAGTTTCGCCTATGAAGGGTGTTATGAGGTTTGGAAAGAAAGGGAAGTTGAGCCCGAGGTTTATTGGACCTTTTGAGGTGCTTAGGAAAGTTGGGGAGGTGGCTTATATGCTTGCTTTGCCACCCAGTTTGTCGGGAGTTCACCCGGTGTTCCATGTATCTATGCTCCGGAAATATGTCGGAGACCCGTCTCATGTGTTAGACTTCAGCACGATACAGCTAGATGAGGATTTGACTTATGATGTGGAACCGGTAGCCATTTTGGGTTGGCAGGTTCGTACGCTGAGATCCAAGGACATAGCTTCAGTGAAAGTGCAGTGGAGAGGTCGTCCCGTGAAGCAAAATCTTGGTTGACGCCGAAACGAGGTACCCTCACCTCGTGAAATTGGCTTTAGCATTGGTTATATATTCACAAAAGCTTAGATCCTATTTTCAGTGCCACACCATATCTGTAACGACCCGGCCCGTCGTTACGGGAATTTTCACCCCGTTACCTTGCATTTACATATATTATGCCTTTAAAACAGTATTAGAGTATATCGGGTGAGTTAGGAGTGATTTGGAGTGAAAATGAAACAAATAGCATGTTTGAAGAAAGCTTGAATATGAAAAGTCAACTAAGAGTTGACTATTGAGTTAGAGTGCTCGGAACCGGATTCGATGATTCGACTAGTTTCGGGGGATCATTTATGACTTAGGAGAACAATCGGAATTGAATTCGGAGGTCCGGTGTAGTTTTAAGCTTGAATTGGCGAATGTCGAATTTTGGCGAAAATCGGATGGTAGGTGATATTTTGATCCGGGGGTCGGAATGGAATTCCGACAATTTCTGTAGCTTCGTTATGTGATTTTGGATGTTTCTGCAAATTTTCAGGTCATTCGGACATCGTTTGACCGGGTTTTGGATTGAATGTTAGTTTTGAAAGTTTTGAAGAAACTTAGGCTTGAATCCGTGGATAATTGGTGATTTTGATGTTTAGTATGGTGTTTTTATGATTGGAACAAGTTCGTATCATGTTTTGGTGTACGTTGGTGGTTTTCGTTGGGGTCCCGGGGGCCTCGGGATGATATCGGACCATCAACCGGGCATTTGGACTTGGCAAAAATCTGCAGAAAAACTGCAGGTTCTGCCCAGGCCCTTAAGCCTTCGCGTTCGCGTGACAAGTGTCGCGTTCGCGAAGGCCAAGCCTTTTTGTGCATCGCGTTCGCGGGAGAGGGAGTCGCGTTCGCGTAGGTCAGGAGTGTTAAGCATCGCGAACGCGTTGCTTGGGTCGCGTTCGCGTAGGGTCGTGAGTGTTGTGCTTCGCGTTCGCGGGAGGTGTATCGCGAACGCGTAGAAGAAATCCGGGTGGCTGGGAGTTTGAACATCGCGAACGCGTGGGAGGCGTCGCGTCCGCGAAGGGTAACCGGAATTGAGCATCGCGAACGCGTGGCCAGCGTCGCGTTCGCGAAGAGTAAGGCGGGGCTGTTCATCGCGAACGCGTAGAGGGTCACGCGAACGCGAAGAACAACGGTCTCTGGCAGTGAATTAAATTGCAGAACAGAGGGGTTACGGGTTTACACCCCCAAAACACAAATTTGAGCCCTAGAGAGAAGAAAACTCGAGGAAATCACTGAGAAGTCATCGGGTATTCATCGGAGGTAAGATTCTTGACTCAAAAACATCATTTTATGGTAGTATTAACATCAATCTTCATGAAATTGGGTTGAAATCTTGAAGAAATGTGGCCTAAGTATTGAAAATGGGATTTTTGGATTTGGAAGGCCATTTGAACTCCGATTTCGATAAATTTTATATGCACGGACTCGTGGCGAGATAAGGATCGCGTTGGTACTAATTTCGGAATTTTCCGAGCAGTGGGGCCCGGGGTCGAGTTTTACCAACTTAGTGTAATTATGCGAATTTCATATAAATTGAAGTGGGTTATGATTCTTTGACCCGTATTTGATATAATTATTGTTATTTGACTAGATTCTACACACGAGGCAACGAAATTCAAAGGAAAAGGCATCGCGGAACGAGTCTACGACCGGCTAGAGGTGAGTAGTTTGTGTATATGGTAGCCCGAGGGTTCGAAACCCCGGCTTAGCACATTGTGACGCTAATAGGGCGTGGCTCGCACACCGTGGCAGGTGCGGGATTGATTGTGATTGGGGATTGAGACTTGGTCCATCCCGGAAATGAATAATATGTTGTTAGTGTTAGAAATACACTGTATTTGCTATATTTGTGGGCTGTAAGCCTTGTTTGGGGCCTTGTGCCGATCTGTAGCGTCCTTAGAGGACAATATTTATGTGATAGCTAAAATTGCTTAAATCATTGATCTCAGTCCTGGAAATTGAAATCACACTTTTGAAATGCTAAGTCACCGGCTTTTACAAATCTAATAAAGTTAAAGTATTTTTCATAAATTATGTATTGAGAACGGGAATTAAGGATAATGAATTGTTTTGTGACTTATTTGCTTATTGTGGATTGAGCATGGGATCGGGCTGCACGCCGCAGTGGTTGATATGAGGGTCGGGCTGCACGCCGCAGCAGTATTGCGCTTGGGCTGTAGGAGCCCCTCCGGAGTCTGTACACACCCCCAGTGAGCGCCGTCGACGTTAAATTGGATCGGGCTACACGCCGTAGCGGTTATGTGCATTGCATTGTATCTATATTTGTTGAATTACTCTGTGGTAGCTGTATTGTACTATTGTTGCTAGTTCATAGGAGATTCGGACTGTAGTGTAGCTTCATATTATGGTACTTTGTGGATTTCTTACTGTCAGCTACATATATATGTTTGTTACTCACTGAGTACTTAGTACTCACCCCTACTCCCTGCACCTTTTGTGTGCGGACTCAGGTACTCAGGAGCAGTAGACGGGCATCTCCAGCGTTTACATTGTCACACCGAGTTGCTGAGGTAGCTGCCTACGTTCGCAGAACCTAGCTTCTCCTCTCATTCCAGTTGTTATTTTATATTTTGTATTCAGACTTGAGTACTTCTATATCGTACTCACTATTTCTTGTTGGGTTTTGTTAGAGGCTCTAGACTTGTGACTCCGGATCTTTGGGAGTGTCAGTACTTTTGTTCAGTATTATTATTAATGGAGTTCTTAAACTCATATATTCTTCTTGGGTTGTCCATTTGGGACTGATATCTATGTGTTAATTGAATTGTTGGTCTGGCTGGCCTAGCTTGATTGTTGGGCGCCATAACGACCGGATTTGGGTCGTGACAATATCGTTGGTGACGACCTTCCCCCTGCCGAGCATCCTACATAAACTTGAATTGTCGAGAAGACTGGCTAAGTGGGACTTAGAATTGAGCAAGCATGATATAACATATCAACCAAACAATGATAAAATCGAAGGTACTCGCTGACTTCGTCGCCGATTCGGTGCCAAAAAAATGTCCAAGGTCGAGCAGGAAGCTTCTCATACCCCCTAGGCAACCCGGCCTCTAGGTCCTTTACATCGACAGTGCATCCAACGTGTCGGGATCTGGAATAGGACTTGTACTCGAGGTCCAAACAAGGGAAGTTGTCTTCTAGTCCATACTGTCCCGATATGACTAATAATAAGGCCGAGTATGAGGCCATAATTACAGGATTAAAGCTAGCTCTCAAATATGGAGCACGACAAGTTGTTCTCAGATGTGACTCACAACTCGTCATTAGCCAAGTGACAAGGACTTTCCAAATAAAAGAGCAAAGGCTACAAAAGTACCAGGCAGAAATTCATAAACTACTGCTAGAATTCGAGGAATGTCGACTCGACCAGATACCTCGCATGCAAAACATCGAGGCAAATGACCACACCAAATTAGCAGCAGCCACCAAAAATATCACTAATGGAAACATGTTCACCCTCCTCCACACGTCAATGGACCAACTTGAGCTACATTCCATAAATTTGACTTGGGACTAGCGTAACCGCATTATGACATATTTGCATGATGGAGTACTCCCAAAAGACAAAAAGGAAGCCAAAAAGCTTCGAATACAGGCGGCAATGTACAACATCATAAATCACGACCTGTATAAGAGAACATTCGGGGGACCCTTGGCGAAATGCCTAGGGCCGAATCAAATAAGGCGCGTGCTAGAAGAAGTACTGATGGTCATTGTGGTGCCCATACAGGCAACCGAGCCCTCGTTAGATGCCTCATTGGGGCATGATATTACTGGCCCACAATCAAAAAGGAAGCCGCAGATTATGTCAAGTGGTGTGAGCAGTTCCAAAAGTACGTACCTATAAAACATCAAGCGGGCGAACACCTCCGTCGCTTCGCCATGACCGTTCGTCAAATGGGGATACATGATCGGACCCCTCCCAGCAGGGCGAGGTAAGATACGTTTTCTTTTGGTTTTAATTCACTACTTTTCCAAATGGGTGGAAGCAAGTGCATTCACCTAAATATGCGAACAGGAAGTCATCACATTCATATGGAGGAACGCCATATGCTGTTTCGACACCCCTAAAGAAATCAGCTATAACAATGGGCCCTAATTCACCAGAAAAAAGACCACCGAGTTCTTCGAAAAATGGCACATCAAGTGAATACTCTCCATGCCATATCATCTCGGCGGCAATGGTCAAGACAAATCCTTCAAATAAATAATATTGAACCTCTTAAAGAAAAAGCTCGAGGACTCTAACGATTAATGGTTGGAATTGCTACCAGAGGTACTATGGGCTTACCGCACCATGCTGAAAATGAGCACATGTGAAACGCCATGTTCACTAGCCTAGAGATTGACGCCATGATAGTCGTCGATGTCAGGGAGGCTAGCCTAAGATACTCCAATGAAAGTGGACAAAACAACGACAAGAACAGGAAACAAGTCCTCGACGAGGCAGAAGAATGAAGAGACATGGCTTACTTAAGAATGGTAGCCCAAAAATAACAAGCGTCAAAGTACTACAACAAAAAGCCAAAATACGACTACTGAAAGTTAGAGACTATGTTCTCAAGGCAAAAACACAAGCGAGCAAAGACCCGAAAGAAGGAAAATCGGGAACCAATTGGGACGGTCCATACAAAATCATAGCAACAACAAGAAAAGGAGTGTTCCAACTAGAAACAATGAAAGGAAAACTACTACAAACAATTGGAATGCCGCCCACCTCAAATACTTCAACTTCTGAAAAAGAACGCCCCTCAAGTCGTACTCTTTTTCCCTCACCGGATTTTGTCCCAATTAGGTTTTCCCGGGGAGGTTTTTAACGAGGAGATGAAGGGGACATCTCGAAGTTCAAGTATGATTCATCGCCCTGCATATCAACTGCTTCTCCAGGTCGAACAATGAAGGGACTAGATACATGGAAACTTTTCCAATATATGTATGAAACAGACATGTATAGTATTCTCCAGTGAAAGAAATAAAGCTGCATTTTATACTCTCTACTAAGATATTCTCCAATGAATGAAATAAAGCAACATTTTACTCTCCATCAAGTCTCTTTTTTTGCATCTAACATTCGACCTCGCTCGAATTACTTAACATTCGACCTCGCTCGAATTACTTAATAATTCGACCTCGTTTCGAGTTACTTTACACTCGACCTTTCTTGAGTTACTTTAAGATCTACCATCAACCACGCCAAAACATTACACACAAGCGGCCGAAAAGATAGGGACTTTACCTCACATCAAACAAAAATAACAATTTGGATATACACAACAAAAAGGTAATCATTCCATTACAACTGTTATATTACAAAACGTTTTACAAAGGGCTCGAAAACGCCCTCACAAAAGTAGCAAGGCAAAACAAAAATAAATACGACGGCCCTATGCCGCGTCATCCCACCCGACATACTCCTCGTTATACCAAGAATCAGAGGCGAGCCTGTCCATATCATCATCGACATTGTCCCTACTAGACGTACTTGGATCATAACTAGAGGCTTCACGAGCTGCTTTAACACTAACACCCTCGAGCTCTGCCTCAAAAATCTTCTCATTGGCCTTCAGGGACTTGTACACATCAAGCTGAGCCTCGACATGAACCCACATCTCATACAACTCCCGCAACAACCTGTTCATTTGATCCTGACAACTCCGCCTCCAGATCTTGGATCTGTCTTCTAACCTTGCTACCTTGAGCGCTGACGTCTCCGCCTCAGTATCCCACTCAGACCTACAAACACGGAGGGCAACATCCAATTTGTGTGTTAGAATTGAGTTTGTTGAGTTATATTAGGAGTATGTTAAGTTAATTGATTAACTTTCCATTTAAAAATAATCTAATCCCCTATTTCATGCTGTGAATATAGTTGAATACAACAATCTGTCTAGCTGTAATCCCATATTTCACGCAATGGATATAGTCGAATACACTCGAATACAACAACTGATTAGCTGGACTTTCCTGATTCACGCCTATTTTTGCTATTTGTTTTCATGAATACAGTAGCTTAAATACATATAATATATCTTATAACAACAGAAAACGTATCTCCCATCCGTAATATAGCAAATGATATCTATACATAGCTAATTACCACTAAAATATAGTGCTTTATCAAAATTTCTCTTTTGTATATAACTTGAAATTCTCTTTTCATTCTTTAGCCCAACACTAAAGACCCACTGCAAATATTCTTTTTATTTTTTTCTTCTTATCGTTTATGCAGAAAATAATCTTTAATGTGTTGTTCATCAATTGCTGACTCTATATAATCACGCAAGTATTGTAGACTCAATATCTAATCATATTCAAAAAAAAAAAAGGGATACAAGAATATGGGTATGTCGTTGTAGTATTAACACTAGACAGTAGACACTACTATATGTATATGTTATGGTCACTTCTATTCTCATTTTTTTAGTTGAAGCGAACAAACTTCTAAACCACTGTCCATGAATAACAAATTTAACTTATGAGTCATGATTAAGTTGTCGTTACAAACCAATAACGTTCTATACTTATCATGATTGGTGAGAATCACGTGACGAGGCACACATATTATTAGATTTATCGATAAAATGAATTGATTATTTGTTATCGGTTTACCAATTTCGATTTCAAAATTTTCTTTATCGAGTTATCGATTTCGATTTCAATTTTGTCCTCCTCGATTATCGGTTCATCGATAAACCGATAAGATATACTAATATCTTTTTTCTACCCTTATTCTATAATATCATTTCCTTTAGTTTAAGTTCCTAACCATATTATTTCATCTACTACATTTAAGGAATGATCATATTTAAAGCTCAATGGAATGAAGTTCAAATTAATGAAAAATAGAATTATCCGTGATGATTTATTTTTTTATACCGTTGGAGTGTTGGTGGCATACCTTTGATCACTTACTTTAATTTCGTTGCATGTGCTTGTTGACACAATTTTTGTGTTATAAACGGTGTCCGTCTTATTTTAGCTTCTTTTTGTCCATATTAGTTAGGCGTGTTTATAGCAATATACTTTTCATGGAATTCCGCAAATTTTCTTATTAGTGTAATCGATAAGCCCCAAAAATCGATAAATCGAAATCGAAAAAATCAAAACCTTATTGAAATGATAACAATAAGCATATGTACAAATCGATAATCGATAAGTAATTATCGATACGGGTCAAATCGCATCGATAAATTGAATGCACACCCCTACATATTGTGCTTCTCCACTTTTATTAGAATAAATGTTGCTAAAGTTTTTGAAATTGATTTAAATTTTATACATTTTATAGGTATTTGGATTTGGTGTTCTTCCATTAAATTAAAAAAATAATAGGAGTTTAAACTAAATTTGAAATAATTTGGAGTAGGTTTGAGTTAAAGTTTAGATCTTGATTTTTTGAGTTTATTAATGTGTGGATTGGAAGTTGTTCCGATCAATTGGAATCATCGAAAGGAGTTAAAAACTCGAATTTGAAATGATTTGGAGTAAATTTGAACTAAGTGCGAGTTAAACTTCAGAAGAGAATCAAGGAAGAAGACGAAGTCAGTTTTTATATAATAGTATATATTTGGTAAATAAACACCTCTTATACACCTCTGTACACGAATTTCTTTCACGATTTTTAGTTGCAATTCATGTTCAAAACCAATCCAAATCTTCATTAAATGACTTCAAATTTTGTATACAACCTTCTTATACTATTTCTAACAAGTCTAAATAACACTTGCTCCAAATTTCTCACAAAATCATATTTGAAATTTGAATCCATTTATTTAAACTTGTTCAATAATGGTGGGTCACCTTAAAAATCTAATTTTTACAATTCAAATGAATTTAGTTTGTTAAAATAATTATTTGCATCACAATTACTGATTAAAAGATTCGACTAGAAGCTTGAATATCTCCTTAAAATTGAATAGTGATTTAAACTAATGTTTGAGTCGGATTAGAAGTTTTAGCATTTAAAAAAAGTTGAACAACGATTCGAGAACGTAATTTCTATGTTAAAACTTAGTTTATTAATTTTGGGCTACAACTTGGCAAAATTAAGTATAACCCACCTAATTACAAAATATGTGCTTGAGTTGAATTTATTTATAATTCTCTCGTGAATAATCTGAATTGAGGGGGTAAACAATCTATATCTATATCTATATATAATTAAAAACCAAGGATAAAAGCATCTCACGAAGCCAAGTGGCATCATCATAATAGGCCACTTGGCACATTAGGACAATCCTGCAAAAAAATAGGAGCTAGAAGATTATTTAAAATAAATAAATCAGTTTTTTTTAATTAAATATTTCTTGATTTAAAAAAGATAACTGATTTCAAAGCTTACGTTTATTAATATGTAAATTTAAAAAGGAAATCTGATTTAGATTGTTATTTAAAAATTAAACATTAATTGCACATTTTAAAACATATGTTACTGACTCTTTAACATTGAGCCATGAAGACCAAATTTTTTATTTTAAACAACTTTATTTAATTCAAAATTTCAATTTTTTTTTAATAAAATTAACTAATTTTAAAATATACATCTTAAAATTTTGACCGATTTAACATGCATTGTTTACTCATTAACTTTAAAAAAGTAGTTGATCTAGATTATTATTAAAAAATTAAAAATTGCACATTTAGAACTCACTTTCCCCAATCTTAAAGATTTCTTTATTTCTAAAAAGTTAATTGATTTTAAAGCATATGTTTATTAATATTTAAATTTAAAAAGCAAATCTGATTTAGATTATTATTATTTAAAAATTATACATTAAAAATTGCACATTTTAAGAAATACATTTTTGACTCTTTAGCTTTGAACCATGAAGACCGAATTTTTTTCAAATATCTTTATTTAATTCAAAATTTTAGTTTTATTCATGTTTAAGAAAATTAACTGATTTTAAAACATACATCTAAAAAAAATTTACTGATTCAAAATTATGAAATAAAAGCTCCTTCAAATGCACTACTTTAAACCATGAAGACCATAAGTTTTTTTTTTAACAAGAAACGAGCTTTATTTAATTCAAAAATTCTGATTTCTTTATATTTTAAAAATTAACAAATTATAAAACATTGTTTACTTCTTAACTTTAAAAAAGGAAACTGATTTAAATTATTATTTTTAAATAAAAACTTGCACTTTTAGAACCCACTCCCTATTCTCTCTAAAATCACTAAACACGATGCACGTTGAAACCTAACTATTCCACGATGCAAACACACTTGGAAACCTAACTATTCCACGATGCCGGCTTTTGTTTCTCCAATTTATAGCATGTTCTGAACTTCAAATATTCTGTCAGCTATCAAATATACAAGAAAACATACGATTTCAGCCGTATTTTCTGAATTGAATCTATATCTATCTATCTATAATTAAAAGCCAAGGAAAAAGGCTTCTAATTAAGCCACATGGCATCATACAAAATTAACACATGTCATTTTCAGACATACACCCTATATTGTAGGAATTGAATTCAACAAGTCAAAACAGTTGTGCTTCCTATTGATTATCCGAAAACCTGCTGGATAGTTGGAACAACTGCTGCATACCACTCCCATGAAAACTGCCTCATTCCAGTAAATCATTAACTGCCGCATGCCACCCTTTGTTCAGCAGTTTTTAAACCCCACGTTTCTTTCCAACACAATGCTTCAAAAACTGCTGAAGGAACAAAAACTTAACTGTCTTATGCCACAGTTTCTTCAACAGTTTTTTAAACCCATGTTTCTTTCCAACACATCTTTCCTTCCATCATATATTTTAACCTTGTGAGCACGTGATTTTTGCCCTATATGAGAATTACTCCCAAAAATTCAAAATAAAAGAGTTTTGTGTTGTTTGCAATTGTTGTGAATTTAGTGTCATTTTTAAAAAATAATGACATATATATATATATATATATATATATATATATATATATATATATATATATATATATATATATATATATATATATATATATATATATATATATATATATATCGCATTTGCATTTAGGATTTAATTCTACAATTAGGAGTAATTAATTTTATCTTACAAAAATGAAAATCACAAAAATAGGCATTTTTTGCATTTTAGCCTTTAATGTCCAAATTGTGTGATTGTATTTTAATTACCATTTAAAATTAGGTGACAATTATTATTACGATATTAGTATTTCAAGATAATTTTAGTTTTTATAAATTAATCTTAGTATATTGGGCTTTATTAATTAGGAAGTTGAATAATGGAGAAGAACAAAATGGAAAAAATTTGGATTGGGCCATCTTGCAAATTAAGTTACAAGCCCAATCCTAAGAACCCTTACCCAACCCAAAACCCCTTGGCCCAAGAAGAAAATTTCAGATTTTTTTAGCAAACAATAATCATAATTACATGACATAAAGTAGTGGGGAGCAAGGAAATCAAGGAAGAAAACAAGGAGAGGAAAACATGGATTAGTGGGTTTTCTTTAAATTAAAAAAATATTTTCTTTTTAATAAAAAATCTGAAAATTTTCGAAATTCTTGCCTATAAATAGAAGAGAAGATTTATGAAAAAGAGGGTGGAAAAAAGAGAGGAAAAATCGGAATAGAAGAAAAAATAAAAAAATTCCCTGCTGTAGTATACACTAGATATACACTCTGGATACAGAAGTATACACGGAAAAAATGCAATTTTTGAGAGTTTCTTTTGCGAAGTGAAAAGAGTTCAAAGCTAGAAAGCCAAAACAAAGAGAAAATCTGGAAAATATTTTTCTTTTCTATTTTTTACTGGTTTGTTTTTGTTTTTCTCCGTATTGTTGGGATTTTCGGGATTGAGGTGTTGAAGCTACTGCTGGTTGTTACTGTTGTTGTTGCTGTATTTTCACCGCCTTGTTGATTTGCCATTTTCCCATTCCTTTCAAAACCAGGTACATATCTCTTTCACTTGAAGCTGTAATGGTGAATTGTTGAAATAAAAAATGAAGATCTGGATCCGATTATTTGCTGTCCTGTAGTTTATGTTTAGTGTTGTTAGTTTAGATTTGTAATTTATCTATTGAAGTATTCTGTAGTAGCTGAAAAACGAAAAACAAAAACATTGTAATAACTAGTAGTATAGTAGCAATAGTGTATCACATAGCTTAATTAGGTAATAGATCTTAAAACATGGGTTAGTTAATAATAATTTCAAAAAATCAGTTGGTTACTTACTCACAATAGATTCATAAGTCTTAATCACATATCAGATGTCATTTACACATAGATAAGCTTAAAAATAGGAAATGTTAGATTAGATAGTGCTTTAATCATGTTTTAGGTTAATAATCTGGTGATAAAACAAGCCATATTGAAATCAGTAGCATAATATAAATAGGTCTCTGAGTTATTTATTTACGGATATTGATACAATTTAATTAGAACCATCTTTGTAATGTAAAAATGCCTAGTACATAACGAAACTGGTAATTTAAATATTCGTGAGTAGTTAATCAGTTAATTCAGATCCATAGTTAATTAGTTTAATCATTCTTTAAGTCCATTATGTAATCCGTCGCTTTCTCAAATTAGGTATTAACTGGTATTAACTTCAAAACGCTAGTGTAAGAAGAAGAAGTAGTTTGTTAGTTCTGATTTATGGTAATAAATAATTAATTTGTAGCTAATGTATGATATTGATTTCCTTCACTGAATAAATAAAAGTGCTTTCCATTTCAAATGTGTATCTTTGTTCTGTTGCTTCAATTGTTTCCAATTTTATTTAGTTTGGGCCCAAGGCATGTTATGGGCCTGAATCTCTGTATAATGCTAATTGGGTTGGCGATAGAATGCCCGAATCAGGTCTGGTTCTTTAAGAACCTGGACCTGTTTTTAATGTAGCAAATCCTTATTCTGGAAATCCAGGCCCCATTGAATAACAAAATTACGGGCCTGGAATGTTTAAATATTAGAAATCGATTAAGGAAAAAACAAATGTAGAAAACATAGCCAAATACTAGTATTGAATCCTTTAATGAAAATTGGGATGAGCCTCGCCCGAATAACAAACACCGGGGCCCCCATTTAGTAATAAGATAACATAGTAGAACCGGAGAGGCTAATAGCAAATTCCATAGCCTCTCCCCAAAGTTAAAGCCGATAGACGTTATTTAGGGCACGATGTTAATGTACTTTCCATTGAACGAGTGTGCACTTGGTGCGACTTAAATCCAAATCTCGGCAAAGCTGAAATACACCGAAAGTCATAGGCGTACTGGTTGCGGTATGACTCGAGGCGTGTTTTCGCGATGCCGCAAATTCTTTAAAATAATACCTAATGTAAAAAGAATTATATGTTGTTTAAAATCTATAATTGAGTCAAACAAGAGTCGGGAACGACAATTGAGCGACCGTGCTAAAACCACGGAACCCGGGAATGCCTAACACCTTCTCCCGGGTTAACAGAGTTCCTTATCCGGATCTTTGCTTCGCAGACATTTTTATGAGTCAAATTCCTCGGATTCGGGATTAACCGGTGACTTGGGACACCATTATCTTTCCCAAGTGGCGACTCTGATTAATCTCAATAAAATCCCGAACCGATTGTCCTTTAATTGGAAAAACTCCTTCCCTTACGTTATTTTTATCCGTTTCGGATATTTGAGCGTCGGGGTATACCCTACGAGCGTATTTATATTTATGCTTATGTGGGGTAGTAAAAAGGGAGGTGTGACACATAGCACAACCCCTGAATTTCGATTTCAGGGTTTAAGAACTCGAGCTCCTTAGAATTGTCGTTCGCGTTATTGTTTGACTTCATTATATGATTTGAACAACATGTTATGTGCTTTATCGCTTTGATATTGTGTGAATTGTATATAAAATTGTGCCGAAAACCTTTCTCTCTTCGCCCCGGGGATGTGCTTACTGGTTGAGACTCCCCTTTCTGTTAAAGTCACCTTAAATTAAGAAAATAGAGGCCGGATAAGTTACAAAGCCGATTGACTCCGCGGGTCACCGGTACGTAGCCCCCTCCTCGATTCGAGTTGTCCGCTCGGGTACACGGTCTAGCACTCTATGAAACCGTAAGATTTTGAACATAGGTCTAGGACGATTATTTGCATCATATCTGACTTAGGGGACTCAACATAGGGGTTGGGTCCGTCTAGGACAGGTGACCCGGTAATTAAGACCGAGCATATTATGTGTTGCATTTTTAATTGTCCTTGATCATTATGCGGACCGGCAAAAATCCCAAGGGTAGAAAAATTATTGAAAAAAAAAAGAGAGAAATAAGAGTTAGTGAAAATGGGTATCAAAAAAAAAAAATTGAAAAAAATGGTTTTGTTGTTGAAATAAATTGGTCGATTAATCTGACCGAACTACGCAGGTTTGATTCTCGCCATTAGGTGGGATACGTAGGCAACCTTTAAACGGGTCCAACCACACTTTTAAGAAAAAAAAAGACCAAAAAGATTTTCCTTTCAAATAATCGAGGTAATCGCTATTTTTGGAAATGGCCGAATGTTCCGAAAGGACGCCGGAAGGCTAAAGGCTGTTTTGGCAAAAATGGCCACTTCGAAAGTCATTTTCTTTCCTTTCCTTCAAAAATGAAAACTTGCATTGAAAAAGATTTTCCTTTTTTCTAAATAAAATCGCCTTAATAAATGTGCAGGACGAGCACAATGATGAATGAGCATTTTTCCCTAAATAAAATCCCTTTGGAGCTGAAATTATGGTGGCAAGACATGGGATCAGATGGTCAGGACTGGGTCAAAGGTTATTTGAAAGATCTTACAGGATTATTGGACATAATCCCCCGAGGCGACATAATTAGAGCGTTGGTCACATTTTGGGATCCGGCACACAATGTATTGCATCTCCCGGATTTTGAACTCACTCCTACTCTAGAGGAAATTGCTTTCTATATCGGGAAGACTGAGGTTCCGTTAAAAGGAAAATACCCGGTATCTCCAAGGACGGTAACGGTGCATCGTTTTCTGGACTCTTTGAAAATTGCCAGGAATGTTCACAACGAAGATCTAGCCAACGGGTTTTGCTCCTTAAACTTCATCTATAGTAGGTATGGACACATCGGGGGTTTCAATGACCCCACGAACAAGTTATGCAGCAAGTCCAACCGAGCAAAATGGGAGGAGCACCGGAGGTTTGCTTTCTTAGTGGCATTTCTCGGAATTGTCATATTTCCGAGAAAAGATGGGCATATCAGTATAAAGGTTGCCGGGGTAGCTAGCACATTGATAGTACAAGATAATTGTACTCTAGCTCCAATGATTGTAGCTGACATCTACCGTGCTCTGACTGCGTGCAAAGCGGGAGCCAACTTCTTTGAAGGGTGTAATTTGATCTTGCAGATTTGGTTAATTGAACATCTATGCCATCATCCTTCGTTCTCAAGTTATGGTTCGGCTGAACGAACATGTTTGGAAGAATTATGTACGAGAACAAAAGAAGTGAAATTGCCGGAGGGAGTCAAAGATTGGATTTTGCATCTTCGATCATTAACTGATGGCCAAATCGATTGGACATATGATTGGCTACCTCTTGACGAGGTAATATATATGCCGACGGAAGGGTCGCCATTTTTGATCATGGGCTTGAAAAGCATCCAACCTTATGCCCCATACAGGGGCCCTGCGACAGTTGGGTAGATGTCAAGTTGTTCCGAGAGACGGAGACCTCGGTTCGCAAGCTATAGAAATTGGTCCAGATGGGCAATTCCCGGAAGCAAAGATCCGGCAAATCTGGAATGAGTGCCAAAACCTGAAAATGGATACTTGTGTGCAGAAGAGAGCCCGGGGAGAAGTATCGTCAGGATACTCCACATGGTACCGACGGGGTGTTGAACACGAACGTCTTTCAAAGAGACCTCACTTGCAAGACCTGATAGAGCAATCCGAGGAAAATCTGAAATGGGCGGCCAAGGAAAAAGAATATAAGGCCAAAATCAGTCTGTTGGAAGATAAACTGAGAAATCTTCATTTTGAAAGTGGCTTGCAAGCAGCATCCGATGAAGTAGAAAAGAAACAGCTGAAGAAAGAAAATGATGTGTTGAAGGCTCAAATAGCTCAAATGAAAATTGCATCCGAGACCCCAGTTCGTTCAGCCCGAGAGGAAAAGTTAATTGAGATTCTCCGGCGGAAAGTGAATGACTATAGCTTTGATTTGGACGTAGCTGAAAAAGAGTTAGTCAAGGCTCGGAAGCAAATGGACAAAGACGCCGAGGAAAGAGCCAAGTTGGTTCGGCAGTTACAAGATAAGCACGAATTTGAGGTAGCTCGGCTCAGAAAGAAAATGGTTTCAGCCACGGTTAAAAGTAACAAGATTATCAAGGATCTTGAAGAAGAGAGAGAGCACTGCTACACGACTATGGCTAGATTGGAATTAGAGCTGCAACAAGTGCAAAAGGACAACCAACACACCTTGGATGCTCGCACTCAACAAATAAGCCGACTATTGCAAGAAAAAGGGGTCATCAGAGAAAAGATTGTTCGCATCGCCCAATACATCACCCGAAAGACTCAACTTTGTGAAGATATGTCTCGGCGGACTTTTGTATCTGCAGTGAAGTTTTTTGTACAACAAGTCATGGCCGACCTGGATAGGCTTCAAAGGGGTTTAGCATATAGGCCCGCGGCAAGGCCGAACGATGCCTCGCGGGCACTAGGTGCATTAATGTACTCTTAGGTCATGCATCATCTTTTATTTTTCTTTTTTAAAACATCACTTTGTAATCAAGGTTTTGAATTATCAATGAGAAAACAAAGTGTTGTTACCAATTCTTTTGCTTTATGTCATTTCCTTTATATCCGCTAGGCAAATAAATAGGAGCGTGATAATGAAAACGGCAAGGAAAAAGAAAAAGAAAAGAAAAAGCAAGAAAAAGAAAAGAAAAGAAAAAGAGAGAGCAAGAAAAGAGAAAAAGCAAAAGAGAAAAGAAAAGAAAAGAAAGAAAGAAAACTAAAGAGCGGAAAAAGAAAAAGATGATCGAAGTGAGCAGCGGCCGGGATGATGCATAACGATTCGAGCAAATATGTTTGTTTTTAAAGTCGTTACATCTTATTCATGCGCTAACAACTAACAAGTGTTGATGTTTGTGAGTTCAGATTTTCTAGGCAACTAGCATACTGGCTACCCACCCATACAACACCAGGTCCAAAAAGATGACAAAGGCTGTATCCCAGGAGATCGAGGCAACCATTGTAGACCCTGCTCACGAAGAAGAGATCGTGGATGTGGCGGGGATGAAAGAAGAAATGTACAAGTTAAGACAACAGATGGCTGAAATGTACCAGGCTTGGTCAAGAGGTCAACCACTACCAGCCTACCCTGCCAACCCTGCATATGTCCCTCCAGCCAATCCTAACCCCGAGCCACCAACAATGAACTCGTCCTCCACCTACCCCGACTACCCTCACTACTATGCTTCCACCTCCCAAATGCCACCACCTCCAACCAAGCAAGCACCACCTCCTATACCACAAGTTGCTCCTGTATATGTGGCACCTCCGCCCGCTGTTATCCACAAATCCGCTAGTGAACCAATATTCCATATCCAGGATCCTCACTACTACCCCCCGGAGCCTACTTTCAGACAACACGAGTCTCACGCTCCCATGATAGAAGCAAGTGTCGGGCAGGAAGAGATGGCTCGGAAAGTGAAGAGTCTTGAGAATGCTTTCCGCAATATGCAAGGGCTGGGAGGGCAAGTAAGTGTAGCCTACAAAGACCTGTGTTTGTTTCCTGAGGTGCAGCTTCCTGCGGGATTTAAGTTGCCAAAGTTCGACATGTACAACGGACACGGGGATCCGGTAGCTCATCTAAGAGGATATTGTAGCAAGATGAGAGGCGCGGGAGGTAGAGATGAATTGTTGATGGCGTACTTCAGCCAAAGTTTGAGTGGATCAGCTCTGGAATGGTATACCCGACAGGACCATACAAGATGGTTCGTTTGGGATGACTTAGCGCAAGCTTTCGCTAGTCACTTTCAGTACAATTTGGAGATCATACCCGATAGGTTATCCCTTACCAAGATGGAGAAAAAGCCAGGAGAGAGCTTTAGAGAATACGGTTTTAGATGGAGGGAACAGGCCGCCAGAGTGGATCCGCCAATGAAAGAAGGAGAGATGGTGGATTGTTTTCTGCAAGCGTTGGAGCCAACATACTACGGCCATCTAGTGTCAGCAATTGGAAAGAGTTTTAACGAAGTTGTGAAAATGGGAAGTTTTGTAGAAGAGGGTTTGAAGACAAACAAAATTATGAGTTTTTCGGCTATCAAAGCCACCAATCAAGCTATACAGAGTGGAAGCGGAGGAGTGATGGGAAAGAAGAAGAAAGAAGAAGTATCAACCATTGAAAGTAGGTCATGGAGTCGCAACCCACATTATAACCCACCAAGACCCTATCGCCAACACCCACCAAGCCCGTCAACCCCATATAATCCACCAACTGTCCCACATTACCACCACCCTCAAGCACAAGCCTACCCACCACCACCATACCCACCGACTGTACCACATTACCATCACCCTCAAACCCAAGTTTACCCACCACCACCATCGCCCCACGTGTGGAGAGCTCAAGCTCCACACAATGTGTACCACACCCAGAACACATACCCAACCCCTAAACCTTACCGAAACCAGAATAGACCCAGGCCGGACGCTGATTGGAGAAACAAAGCAAAAAAGACATTCACTTCTCTCGGAGAATCATATACCAGTCTTTACCACAAGTTGAAAGAATTGGGGATGTTGAGACCAATCGCACCAAAAAATCCAAACCCACCCCCGAAAAATCTTGATTCTTCTGTCAGATGTGAATACTGTTCGGGAACATTGGGCCACGATACTGAGAAGTGTTGGCAATTAAAGAATACCATTCAAGATCTTATCGATGAGAGGAGAATTGAAGTGCAGGCTCCCGAGGCCCCAAACATTACCCAGAATCCATTGCCGAATCACCACGAAACGAATATGATAGAGCTGGTGCAGGGTGATGGCAATCAAAAACCATCTCAGGCCGTCATGATGATAAAGTCGAGTGACAAGTTAGAGAAAGAAATTGTGAAAGAGGAAGCAATTGTTGAGAAACCAAAGCCGGTAGTGATGGGAGGTTTAAAGGTGGTAGTTCCAGGTGCAAAGACGATTGTGACTGTGAAAGGAGCAAGTGCAGAGCCGATAATCATAAAACCAGTAGTGCAAATGCCAGTGGTGAGTACGAAAACTGTACCTTGGAACTATAACAAGGTAGCAGTAGTTTACAAGGGAAAAGAGATTTCTGGTGAAATTAATGAAACGCATGGACTCACCCGATCTGGAAGGTGTTTTGCTCCAGAGGAACTGAGAAAGATGAAAACGGTAAAAGAAAGTCAACTGAAGAAGCCAGTGTCGGAGGAGGAAGCAGAAGAATTTCTTAAGAAAATGAAGTCACAAGAGTACTCGGTGGTTGAGCAGTTAAGAAAGACCCGGCCCAAATTTCTTTGTTATCTTTGTTGATACATTCAGAAGAGCACCGGAAGGCTCTTATGAAGATTCTAAATGAGGCTCATGTTCCGGAGAAGATTTCAGTGTGTCATTTGGAGAAGATTACCAGCAAAATTTTCGAGTCTAATAGAATCACCTTCTCTGATAGGGAGCTGCCGGTGGAAGGAACTGAACACAATAAAGCATTGTACCTCAGCGGTAAAGAGTGAAGAGTCAGTCGTGACCAGGGTATTGATTGACAATGGATCGAGCGCGAACATCTGCCCGCTGTCAACTCTAGGGAAGCTGAACATTAGCCCGGACAGAATCCGGAGAAACAATATCAATGTGAGAGGATTTGACGGCGGAGGTAAGAACACGTTGGGAGATATTATTTTGGAAGTGACCATCGGTCCCGTTGATTTTACGATGGAGTTCCAGGTGCTCGACATCGCCGTATCGTATAACTTGCTGTTAGGTCGACCCTGGATTCATGCGGCCAAGCGGTACCATCTTCTCTACATCAGATGGTCAAGTTTGAATGGGAGCAGCAAGAGATTGTTGTACACGGAGAGGAAAATGCTTGTAATGTGGTAGCACCTTTTGATGGTACTAATGGGGATAGGGGTCCTTGGGTCTACCAAGTGACGGATGCTATAGAAGTGAACAAAGTTGCTGAAGGAGAAAAGTTACCAACCCCAATGTTGGCACCAACTGCTGTAATGGTGGCCAGAGAAATGCTGAAGAATGGATTTGCACCGGGGAGGGGATTAGGCAAAACATTGCAGGGAGTCACTCAACCAGTTCAGCTTCCGAAGAATAAAGGTACATTCGGCTTAGGGTTCAAACCCACTTTTGCCGACATCCAAAGAGCCTCTAGAGCCAAAAAGAACTGGACCTTGCCCAAACCCATACCCAAATTATCCGACACCTTCATCAGGCCCGGTACAAAATATCAACCATCTGCTGCAACAAAGTGCATTGAGACCCAACTTGATGAAGAAATGCTTGGTTTTGCAAAAATGTTTTGGGAGGTGAACACGATTGAAGCAGGGGAAGGCACGAGCGGAATGGACGTGCAATTTGTGGGGCCTAGAGTCACATTGAACAATTGGGAAGCTACTCCTTTCCTTATCCAGAAGGAGTCTTGGTAGTTAGCTCAAAATTTCATCATTGCTTCCCCGAAAGTTGTTATTTTATAATTTCCATTCCCCCTCATGAAAAAAAAAATCATCACCATGTATCCCGAACATTGTTCGTTTCTTTTATTAATGAAATGCGGTTTTTCCTTTTTCTTCACTTTTGCCTTATTTTTCTTTATTTTTCCTTTTGTACAGTTTTGCATGTGTTGATTCCAATGCCATGTCATGCGTGAAGGATTCTAGACCCGGTTCTGACAATCACGCTACTATACAAGAAATCGAGGAAGATAGCGAAATAGAATGTGAGGATGAGGAAGCCCTGGAGGAAATAAGTAAGGACATGAAACAATACGAGGAAAAACCCAAGCCGAATCTGAGTGATACGGAATCCGTAAACTTGGGGAGCGAAGATGATGTCCGAGAAACAAAGATTAGTGTGCATTTGGAGGCACCCCTCAGGGATGAATTGATAAGGTTGTTACATGAATTTAAGGACATCTTTGCCTGGTCCTATGATGACATGCCCGGGCTTAGCACAGACTTAGTGGTACACAAGTTGCCTATCTACTCGGAATGCCGGCCAGTAAAACAAAAGCTGAGAAAATTCAAAACGGACATTAGCGTGAAGATAAAAGAAGAGGTGAATAAGCAGTTTGAGGCAAAGGTCATAAGAGTTACCAAATACCCCACTTGGTTGGCAAATGTTGTGCCGGTCCCGAAGAAAGACGGCAAAACCAGAGTGTGTGTAGACTATAGAGACCTCAACAAAGCTAGTCCGAAGGATGACTTCCCATTGCCAAACATTCACATATTGATCGATAATTGCGCCAAGCATGAAATCGGTTCGTTTGTGGATTGTTATGCAGGCTATCACCAGATCCTGATGGACGAAGAAGATGCTGAGAAAACTGCCTTCATTACACCTTGGGGAACGTACTGTTACAGGGTAATGCCGTTTGGATTGAAGAATGCTGGGGCAACTTACATGAGGGCAATGACCACGATGTTTCATGATATGATGCATCGAGAAATTGAAGTATATGTGGACGATGTCATCATAAAGTCCAGAAAACAACCTGATCATGTGAAAGATTTGAGGAAGTTTTTCCAAAGACTCCGGAGATACAATCTAAAGCTCAATCCGGCGAAGTGTGCTTTTGGAGTACCTTCAGGAAAACTACCGGGGTTTATTGTGAGTCGGCGAGGTATTGAACTGGATCCATCAAAGATCAAGGCTATTCAAAGTCTACCTCCGCCGAAGAACAAGAAGGAGGTCATGAGCTTATTAGGAAGGTTGAATTACATTAGTCGGTTCATTGCTCGATTGACATCAACATGCGAGCCGATCTTCAAGTTGTTAAAGAAAGATGCAGCAGTGAAGTGGACCGATGAATGTCGGGAAGCCTTTGACAAGATCAAGGAATATTTGGCCAATCCTCCGGTGTTAGTTCCTCCAGAACCAGGGCGTCCTCTGATTTTGTATTTGACGGTGCTAGATAACTCTTTCGGTTGTGTACTGGGTCAACATGATGAGACAGGCAAGAAAGAACAAGCCATCTACTACCTCAGCAAAAAGTTTACATCCTACGAGGTGAAGTATACCCAACTGGAGAGAACTTGTTGTGCATTGATTTGGGTGGCTCAGAAGCTAAAGCATTATTTGTCGGCATACACTACGTACTTGATATCACGATTGGATCCTCTCAAGTATATATTTCAGAAGCCTATGCCTACGGGAAGACTGGCCAAATGGCAGATTCTGCTCACAGAATTCGACATTGTCTATGTAACTCGTACGGCAATGAAGGCACAAGCTATTGCGGACCACTTAGCCGAGAATCCGGTGGATGATGAATATGAGCCATTGAAAACATACTTTCCGGATGAAGAGGCAATGCTTGTCGAGGAGATGGAGCAAGAGGAGAGGCCAGGATGGAAAATGTACTTTGACGGAGCCGTCAACAGTAGGGGCGTTGGTATCGGAGCGGTACTCATTTCAAGTACGGGTCAACACTATCCCGTCACAGCTCAGCTCCGATTTTTCTGTACCAACAATATGGCCGAATATGAGGCGTGCATCTTGGGATTAAGGATGGCGATTGACATGGGTATTCAAGAGATTTTGGTCATGGGTGACTCGGATCTCTTGGTACACCAAATTCAAGGGGAATGGGAGACACGAGATTTGAAATTGATACCATATCGGTATTGTTTGCACGAGTTGTCTCAAAGATTCCAGTCTATAGAATTCAAGCATATCCCGAGAATGCACAATGAGATTGCAGATGCTTTGGCCACATTGTCCTCTATGTTGCATCATCCGGACAAGACATACATAGATCCGCTCCAGATCCAAGTCCGAGATCAGAATGCTTATTGCTTCGTTGTGGAAGAAGAGTCGGATGGAGAGCCGTGGTATCATGATATTAGAGAATACTTGAAAGTTGGCAAATACCCGGAGCAAGCCACTGGAGACCAGAAGAGAGCCATCAGGCGTCTAGCCAATGGATTTTTCTTTAGTGGAGGAGTGGTATACAAAAGAACACCAGATTTGGGTTTATTGCGGTGTGTAGATGCACAACAAGCTGATGAAATCATGATCGAAGTACATGCTGGAGTGTGCGGGCCCCACATGAGCGGATATGTTTTAGCAAAGAAGATTTTGAGAGCAGGGTACTACTGGCTCACGATGGAGCGTGATTGTATCAGGTATGTAAAGAAATGCCATCAATGCCAGGTACATGGGGATCTGATCCACTCCCCGCCTTATGAGTTGCACACAATGTCAGCACCTTGGCCCTTTGTTGCTTGGGGCATGGATGTCATCGGCCCAATAGATCCAGCCGCTTCTAATGGGCACAGGTTCATTCTAGTTGCAATTGATTATTTCACCAAGTGGGTTGAAGCTAAGACATTCAAGGCGGTGACGAAGAAAGCGGTGGTGGATTTTGTGCACGAAAATATCATATGCCGATTTGGAATCCCCAAGGTGATTATCACAGACAATGGAGCCAACTTAAACAGTCATCTCATGGCGGAAGTTTGTGAAAGGTTTAAGATCACGCACCGCAATTCCACGCCTTACAGGCCAAAGGCGAATGGTGCAGTAGAGGCGGCTAACAAGAATATCAAGAAGATTCTCCGAAAATGGTGGAGGGATCCAGGCAGTGGCATGAAAAGTTACCCTTTGCTCTCATGGGTTACCGCACGACGGTACGTACTTCCATCGGAACCACACCTTATACCCTGGTGTACGGAACGGAGGCTGTTATACCCGCAGAAATAGAAATACCGTCATTGCGAATTATAGCCGAATCCGAGATAGATGACGATGAATGGGTAAAGGCCCGGTTAGAACAGTTGAATTTGATTGATGAGAAAAGGTTGGCCGTAGTTTGTCATGGGCAATTGTATCAACGAAGAATGGCCAGAGCATATAATAAGAAGGTACGACCTCGAAAGTTTGAAGTCGGACAGGCTGGTATTGAGGCGTATCTTACCACATTGGGCAGAGGCAAAAGGCAAGTTTGCGCCGAATTGGCAGGGACCGTTCGTGGTATCACGGGTGTTGTCCAATGGAGCATTATATTTAACAGATGTTGAAGGAAAGTGCGTAGAGACTGCTATCAATTCGGATGCGGTCAAAAGATACTATGTATGATTCCTTTTCAATTATGTGTTTTGTATTTTGTTGTGATTTTGGAATTGAAATGACGAAGGCATTTTATTCTCTATCCAAACACTTTATCCATTGATAACCCCTTTGAGCCTTAATGAATATATTCTTTCATATCCCTCTCTCGGAATCGCTTTAGCGCAATAAGATCGAAATTGCCAGAATAAAAAATGAAATGATGGAAAATGAAAAAAAATGATGAAAAAAAATGAAATGAAAAAAAAATGATGATGAAAAAAAATGAATGAAAAAAAAGAAAAAAGACAAAAATCGGGAAAAAGTCAAAAAGAAATCCATCTAACTTATGAAGTTGGATGAACTACGTCCGACTTGATCCCGAAAGGGTACGTAGGCAGCCTCTCTGAGGTTCAGTCACAATAAAGAAAAAATCCAAAAATTCCCCACATATTGAAACTGGGGCAGGAAGTTATGTTTAATAATTCCGAGAGTTGTAAATATTTTTAACCCTCGTTGAAATTTTGAGCCTTTATATCTTTCTTTCTTAACCCACCCGAAAGCCACGTTACAGTCCAAAGAAAGACCTTCCGATCAATTTTGAAATGATAACAAATACAGCGAAGGAGGAGCGAAGCATCGGATAATCGGTGAAAACCTTAACCGGCACTGTGAGACGACTGTGAGTTTGAGAGAAATAAAATGAGAGAGTCTTGTTAGTGAAAACCTTAACAGGCATTGCGAGGCGATTGTGAGGTTGAGAGAATAAATGAGAGAGTTCTATTGGTGAAAACCTTTCGAGGCACCGTAGGGCGATCGTAAGGGCTACCAGAAAAGAGAAAAGGTAATAGGTGAAAACCTTTCGAGGCACCGTAAGGCGATCGTGAGGACTATCAAAAGAGAAAAAGGCAACAAAAAAGAGTATCGGTTTGGGTCAAAGGCAATTCGAAGTCTGAATAACGATTGGAACGAACTGGGTCAGAGTTTAAATACATGGCATGGTCAGCGGAATCAGCCGGCAAATACCCAGATAAGTTCTGTCATCTCTCCAAAATACCCTTACCTTTCTTTCATTTTTCTGCATTTCATTGTTTACCTTTTTGAGAGCTAACTACCAGCTCCTGATAACGGAAGTTGAAATAACACTGGATCGGAAAGGATGGAAGATTGGGGAAAGAAATAAAGAAGCTTGGCAAACATGGCCAAAGGAAAAGAAAACAAAACAAAAATGGAGAAATGAGAAAAATACAAAAAAGAGTCTGCAAGGGACGAGAAGTCAAAAGCCATGCAACATGAGAAAGCAAAAACAAAGGAAGCAATAAGAAGTGGGGACGGCAGATGCCAGTTGCCAGCAGTTTATATCTAATAAATTTTGTTTCATGCAGGAACAAATTGTCACTAATCACTTTAAAGTGAATGTGACCAATGTGGAAAATTTAAAATAACCAAAAAGAGAAAGTTTGCCGAATAAGTGGAGAAATTCACAGGCAAGAGATAAGTTGGTAAAAAGAAAATACCAAAAAGAGGAAGGTAACATCTTTTAAAATCCACTCCCCGGTCCTCAGGCTGAGGGAATACTTTTCTGCATCGCATTGAACGTTTAAATTCTGTTAGGTGCCCACCTTCTAATACGGAAATACTTTTCTGCATCGCATTGCACGTTTAAATTCTGTTAGGCGCCCACCTTCAAATACGGGAATACTTTTCCGCATTCGCATTGCACGTTTCATTTCGTTAGGCGCCCACCTTCAAATACGGGAATATTTTCTGCATTCGCATTGCACGTTTAAATTCAGTTAGGCGCCCACCTTCGAATACGGGAATATTTTTCCTGCATTCGCATTGCACGTTTAAATTTCCGTTAGGCGCCCACCTTCAAATACGGGAATATTTTCCGCATTCGCATTGCACGTTTAAATTTCGTTAGGCGCCCACCTTCGAATACGGGAATATTTTCTGCATCGCATTGCACGTTTAAATTATGTTAGGTGCCCACCTTCAAATACGGGAATACTTTTTCGCATCGCATTGCACGTTTAAATTCTGTTAGGCGCCCACCTTCGAATACGGGAATACTTTTCTGCATTCGCATTGCACGTTTCATTTCGTTAGGCGCCCACCTTCAAATACGGGAATATTTTTTGCATCGCATTGCACGTTTAAATTCCGTTAGGTGCCCACCTTCGAATACGGGAATATTTTCTGCATCGCATTGCACGTTTCATTTCCGTTAGGCGCCCACCTTCAAATACGGGAATATTTTCCGCATTCACATTGCACGTTTAAATTCTTAGGCGCCCACCTTCTAATACGGGAATATTTTCCGCATTCGCATTGCACGTTTAATTTCTGTTAGGCGCCCACCTTCAAATACGGGAATATTTTTCTGCATTCGCATTGCACGTTTAATTTCTGTTAGGCGCCCACCTTCAAATACGGAAATATTTTCTGCCATCGCATTGCACGTTTAAATTCTGGTAGGCGCCCACCTTCAAATACGGGAATATTTTCCGCATTCGCATTGCACGTTTAATTTACGTTAGGCGCCCACCTTCAAATACGGGAATATTTTCTCGCATTCGCATTGCACGTTTAATTTTCTGTTAGGCGCCCACCTTCGAATACGGGAATATTTTCGCATCGCATTGCACGTTTAAATTTCGGTAGGCGCCCACCTTCAAATACGGGAATATTTTCACGCATTCGCATTGCACGTTTAAATTTCGTTAGGCGCCCACCTTCGAATACGGGAATACTTTCGCATCGCATTGCACGTTTAAATTTACGTTAGGCGCCCACGCTTCAAATACGGGAATATTTTCTACGCATCATCATGGTTTATATATTTAAAAGCCCACACGGGGGCGGAAAAAGAAAAAAAAAGAGGTAGTTTGTTGTTTTGTTTTGAGCGAGGTTCAGCTCGAGATCAAGAAAAAAACAAGAAAATCAACAAAAAAGAGAGTCATCAAGAAAAAACAAGAAAATCAACAAAAAAGGAAGATTCTGCATCACCGGAAAGGGGAGAAGAGCAAAAGCTAGATTAGGAACAATTGTAATTGTAGGATCATAGCTTAGAATAGCTTCTTCATTTTACATTTTACCCCCCCCCGGTGTAATAAGGAGGTCAGCAAGCAGTAACCGCAACAGCAGCAACAGTAACAGCAAAAATCGCAGTTTCATTGGTAGTCCCAGCTACCAAAATTTTCCGAACTACATTGACCTGATTCCCTTTTAGCCAGGGATATGTAGGAAACCTCTTGAAGCAAAGGTTCGGTCAAAATTTTGAAAAAAAAAATAAATAAAAAAAAATGCTTCTCACGGAGTGCTCAAACGGGCAAAAATCGCTCGTATCCGCTCACTTGTCTTTGCACAGAAACTCTTCGTGTTTACGCGCAAAGAGGGGCAGCTGTGAGCACGTGATTTTTGCCCTATATGAGAATTACTCCTAAAAATTCAAAATAAAAGAGTTTTGTGTTGTTTGCAATTGTTGTGAATTTAGTGTCATTTTCAAAAAATAATGACAATATATATATATATATATATATATATATATATATATATATATATATATCGCATTTGCATTTAGGATTTAATTCTACAATTAGGAGTAATTAATTTTATCTTACAAAAATGAAAATCACAAAAATAGGCATTTTTTGCATTTTAGCCTTTAATGTCCAAATTGTGTGATTGTATTTTAATTACCATTTAAAATTAGGTGACAATTATTATTATGATATTAGTATTTCAAGATAATTTTAGTTTTTATAAATTAATCTTAGTATATTGGGCTTTATTAATTAGGAAGTTGAATAATGGAGAAGAACAAAATGGAAAAAATTTGGATTGGGCCATCTTGCAAATTAAGTTACAAGCCCAATCCTAAGAACCCTTACCCAACCCAAAACCCCTTGGCCCAAGAAGAAAATTTCAGATTTTTTTAGCAAAAAATAATCATAATTACATGACATAAAGTAGTGGGGGGCAAGGAAATCAAGGAAGAAAACAAGGAGAGGAAAACATGGATTAGTGGGTTTTCTTTAAATTAAAAAAATATTTTCTTTTTAATAAAAAATCTGAAAATTTTCGAAATTCTTGCCTATAAATAGAAGAGAAGATTTATGAAATAGAGGGTGGAAAAAAGAGAGGAAAAATCGGAATAGAAGAAAAAATAAAAAAATTCCCTGCTGTAGTATACACTAGATATACACTCTGGATACAGAAGTATACACGGAAAAAATGCAATTTTTGAGAGTTTCTTTTGCGAAGTGAAAAGAGTTCAAAGCTAGAAAGCCAAAACAAAGAGAAAATCTGGAAAATATTTTTCTTTTCTATTTTTTACTGGTTTGTTTTTGTTTTTCTCCGTATCGTTGGGATTTTCGGGATTGAGGTGTTGAAGCTACTGCTGGTTGTTACTGTTGTTGTCGCTGTATTTTCACCACCTTGTTGATTTGCCATTTTCCCATTCTTTTCAAGACCAGGTACATATCTCTTTCACTTGAAGTTGTAATGGTGAATTGTTGAAATAAAAAATGAAGATCTGGATCCGATTATTTGTTGTCCTGTAGTTTATGTTTAGTGTTGTTAGTTTAGATTTGTAATTTATCTATTGAAGTATTCTGTAGTAGCTGAAAAACGAAAAACAAAAACATTGTAATAACTAGTAGTATAGTAGCAATAGTGTATCACATAGCTTAATTAGGTAATAGATCTTAAAACATGGGTTAGTTAATAATAATTTCAAAAAATCGGTTGGTTACTTACTCACAATAGATTCATAAGTCTTAATCACATATCAGATGTCATTTACACATAGATAAGCTTAAAAATAGGAAATGTTAGATTAGATAGTGCTTTAATCATGTTTTAGGTTAATAATCCGGTGATAAAACAAGCCATATTGAAATCAATAGCATAATATAAATAGGTCTCTGAGTTATTTATTTACGGATATTGATACAATTTAATTAGAACCATCTTTGTAATGTAAAAATGCCTAGTACATAACGAAACTGGTAATTTAAATATTCGTGAGTAGTTAATCAGTTAATTCAGATCCATAGTTAATTAGTTTAATCACTCTTTAAGTCCATTATGTAATCCGTCGCTTTCTCAAATTAGGTATTAATTGGTATTAACTTCAAAACGCTAGTGTAAGAGGAAGAAGTAGTTTGTTAGTTCTGATTTATGGTAATAAATAATTAATTTGTAGCTAATGTATGATATTGATTTCCTTCACTGAATAAATAAAAGTGCTTTCCATTTCAAATGTGTATCTTTGTTCTGTTGCTTCAATTGTTTCCAATTTTATTTAGTTTGGGCCCAAGGCATGTTATGGGCCCGAATCTCTGTATAATGCTAATTGGGCTGGCGATAGAATGCCCGAATCAGGTCTGGTTCTTTAAGAACCTGGACCTGTTTTTAATGTAGCAAATCCTTATTCTGGAAATCCAGGCCCCATTGAATAACAAAATTACGGGCCTGGAATGTTTAAATATTAGAAATCGATTAAGGAAAAAACAAATGTAGAAAACATAGCCAAATACTAGTATTGAATCCTTTAATGAAAATTGGGATGAGCCTCGCCCGAATAACAAACACCGGGGCCCCCATTTAGTAATAAGATAATATAGTAGAACCGGAGAGGCTAATAGCAAATTCCATAGCCTCTCCCCAAAGTTAAAAGCCGATAGACGTTATTTAGGGCACGATGTTAATGTACTTTCCATTGAACGAGTGTGCACTTGGTGCGACTTAAATCCAAATCTCGGCAAAGCTGAAATACACCGAAAGTCATAGGCGTACTGGTTGCGGTATGACTCGAGGCATGTTTTCGCGATGCCGCAAATTCTTTAAAATAATACCTAATGTAAAAAGAATTATATGTTGTTTAAAATCTATAATTGAGTCAAACAAGAGTCGGGAACGACAATTGAGCGACCGTGCTAAAACCACGGAACCCGGGAATGCCTAACACCTTCTCCCGAGTTAACAGAGTTCCTTATCCGGATCTTTGCTTCGCAGACATTTTTATGAGTCAAATTCCTCGGATTCGGGATTAACCGGTGACTTGGGACACCATTATCTTTCCCAAGTGGCGACTCTGATTAATCTCAATAAAATCCCGAACCGATTGTCCTTTAATTGGAAAAACTCCTTCCCTTACGTTATTTTTATCCGTTTCGGATATTTGAGCGTCGGGGTATACCCTACGAGCGTATTTATATTTATGCTTATGTGGGTTAGTAAAAAGGGAGGTGTGACAAACCTCAATTATATATTACTTATGCCTCTCTTTCCGGTCCACAATACAGAAAAAAAATTGCATCATCATTAAGTTTTGGCAAAAAATTTGAGCGCACAAATTCACTTGCGAATTGGTGATTTAATATTTTCCAGAATATTAGGTAACTCTTTCTCCGAGTCTAAATATCTTTTGGCCTTGTCACTAACTATTATGCAAAGTTAGGAATGCAAAAAACTTTAGTCGTGAAATATCTTGACATGCTTTATATATCATTGTTAGATCTTTCTTATTTTTAATGGATTTCTTAAAATAATGAGAAGTTAAATATGTTGTTTTGAAGATATAGTTTAGGGTGTTATTATTTTTCTTTCAAAAAGAAATACTTTCAAAGAACTGCAAATCTTTAGAAACAAAACTATTCAAAGACGTTTTGGTTGTGTAAACTTATTTTGCTCCAAAACATATCCAAACAGTTTCGTATGAGTACAGTGAATGATTCCACTGTGAAGTCCAATCAAGGCTGTCTTAAGAGACAACTTTTGTTTCAACATTTATCAATAGACCCCCCCCCCCATGAACTAATCATATACTAATATTCATAGTATAAACAACAAATTTCTTTCATCTTTGGTCCTATGTTTGGTCCAATTCTTTGCTATTTTTAAGATATATTCCTTTCGTGTGGTTATTTTTAAGATATATTCCAAAGAAAATTCATGTTTAAGGTTATCGTCAAGAGAGACAACATTCATCTACAAAATGAAGTTTATAGTGTGCTTAAACTTACGGATGAGGAGCAGCTTATTAACAAATACAGTTTTCAACAACCTCCGGGTGACTTAAATGTACGCTATATTTTTTAATAAACTATAATACATAGTTGAACTGCAACTTTCCTTTACACCATACATTTAAACTATTATATCAATCTCATTTATTTATTAAATTTTGATAGGAAGCTGAATTCAGTAATAATCAAGTGTTGGATGTAGCGAAGGAATGCGAGGTACAAACATAACTTAATTGACCTTGACCAATAAATCTACTTACATATCTTAAATGATTTATTTCATAACAAATTTGCAGATTTGTCGTTCTTCTTAGTAACTTTAAAGGATATTTTGACTTTATTATTTCAATACAAATTTATGAACATATTATTAACATATTTATATTTTATTTAATATATGCAGGATTCCACTGAAGAAAATGAAATACTTGATAATGCACATAGACCTGCCAAGATAGGTATAAGTTATGCTGCAACAATGGTTGAAGACGATGCGAATGCACAATTGTCAAGAAATAAATTGAAGAGAGTTTTTAAGAAGAAGAAAAGAACATAAGTTGTTTGTCAAATTTACATTTTGACAAATTTGAAACAGTTTTATTAGTTTATATACAATATTATTAGTAGTAGTAATACTTATGAATAGTACATTTGAATCACTCTACCTTTATCATTCTGTTAAAGTTTGCAATTTGAATTCATTTGGTATTTTCTGTTAAAATTAACTTTAAACAGCTGAAGTTACTTTTTTGAGCTTATTTTGTACTCTTCAAGCAGCGTCCTTTTTTTTTTACTGCATATGTTCTTCACGTTTTACACATCCACAGTCGAGGTGACAGTCAGTTGCATCAACAGTAATTACAACTGATTTATTACAAAAAAAACCTCGCTTGCATGTCCTTATGTTCATATATTACTTGCACTCACTTACACGTTATGTAATCCCATATATGCGCCATTTATATTAGTTATCGATGTTAATCATTGCACAATGCTTCTCCAGTTAAACTTATAGAAATAAAAAAAAAATTAAGAGATCAAAGGGCAAAAGATAAAAGATTTAGAGAGATTAGGCCTTCTTTAGACGAACAAAATAGAAAATATCAAATTACTCGAGATCATCTCATTGCTTCTATACACCAAATTACATTACTTGATTGGGAAGCTTTAATAATTTTGTTAGAATCACTTGACCAACTATTAAGTTCAATTTTAACTGACATTTATCACGAAGTTTGGCCAAGTGAACCATTTTGGATTTATGTTGTTAAATTTGAAGCTGAGTGGGAAAACCGTCTGTACAATTACCTTTAAATTTATAATTAATAAAATATTAGTTCGTCTTTGCAATATTTTCTACCATTTTATTATATTTGCTTCTTAAGAGTTTAACATTAATTGTAAAATGTAACGGAATAACACTACATTATTACTTCAAATAAAAAAATTTAACAAGATCAATATTAATAATGAATAAAAAAAAATTGTCATAAAACATAAATTTACGCTCTTTACTTAATTATATATAATTCTTCTTTATAGTAATACTTTCTATTTTGTTTCTCCTAATTTAAAAACAAATTTGTATGACGACTAAACTTTGTTGAATCAAGTACAAATATTAATTCTTCCAAATTATACTTGCACTACATTATACCTTTATTAATTATAATATAAACTTAACTACAGTTTTTTAAAATAATTCAAAATAACATAGATATTTGTTTTTCCCATATACAACAATGGTTTATACAGAAAAATACAACAAAAAATTTTAATAAGCTTGAGTTTGTTTGCATGGCGTATACATGTTTGAGTTGAAAGTTCTACATGTATATATAAATTTGCTATCCTACATTTTAAACATTAATAGTATTTAGAATAAGTAAATAACATATTCTCATCCTTTATCCCATTTTCTTAATGTGGTTGAACGTCGATCTATTATCTTATGTTACTTCATATGATAATAAACCACATCTTACTACTATTTTGCGTACAAATTAAATCTATCACCTACAACACATTTTTACAATAAGCTGTAACAATTTATCTTTAAACTATTTTTTTAATATATAACCGCGCATCGCGCGTGTACTATACTAGTATAATTAAAAGCCAAAGACAAAAGCATATTATTATGACAAGTGGCATAATCACAAAAAGCCAAGTGGCATTGTTAAGACAAAAATAACTACCTTTTAACTAATTATTTTTTTAAAATTTGAATTAATTAGTTACTCTTTTTGAATTAATAAATATAAATTTATTATAATTAGCTATATTAAAAAAAAATAACTACCCATTCAAATTAAGGAGTAATTTATAGTTGATGTTTTAAAGTTATTTTAAAATAGAAAAAAAAAACATAAATTAGCTACAATAAAAAAACGAAAATATTAATTAAAAAAACTACATATTCAAGTTGGGGAATAGTTTCAATTTAGAATTTTAAATTATTTTAAAAAAATATTATTAAGACAAGTGACATAATCACAAAAACCCAAGTGGCATTGTTAGGACAATAAACTACCTTTTAATCTATCTACATATCTATATATTATTAATAGGAGAGAAAAAATTCCTCTTAGTAAGCTACGTGGTAGCTTCAGAAAAAGCCACGTGGCATAGTTAATTATTAAATTAGTTATTTAGTTAATAATTCATTATTGATTATTCTTTTTGAATTTAAATCTATATCTATATCTATATATTATTAAAAGCAAAGGAAAAAACCTTCTCATTAAGTCACGTGGCAGCTTCAAAAAAGGCCACGTGGCATAGTTAGTTATTAAATTAGTTATTTAGTTAATAATTAATTATTGGTTATTCTTTTTAAATTTAAACATATCTAAAAAAAATCTATACATATATATATATATATATATATATATATATATATATATATATATATATATATATATATATATATATATATATATATATATATATATATATATATATATATATATATATATTCTTTTTTTTTTTGCCCCGACTATGCCTTTGATACACCATATATATATATATATATATATATATATATATATATATATATATATATATATATATATATATATATATATATATATATATATATATATATATGTTACTTTAATTACATTAATAAATATAGATGTATTATAATTAATAAACTATAATAAAAAATTATATAAAAAAATATAAATATATAATAAAATAACTACCCATTCAAATTGGGTGAGAGTAGTTTCAAGTTGGAGTTTATAAATTATTTTAAAATAAAAAAGCAAAAAAATAATCTATAAAAACAGAAAAAAGAGAAGAAAAACTACTCATTCAAATTGGGGAGTAGTTTCAAGTTGGAGTTTTAAAATAAAAATATTTATCTTATAATTAGCTATAATAAAAAAAATAAAAATATATAAAAAAAGTAACTACACGTTCAAATTAGGTGGGAGTAGTTTCAAGTTGTAGTTTTTAAAATTTTAAAATAAAATAAAAAAGAAAAACTACTCATTGAAATCGGGGAGTAGTTTGAAGTTGGGTTTTTTAAAATGATTTTAATATAAAAAACAAAATTAAAAAAATAGTAAATTACCAGTTCAAATTATGGAGTAGTTTTAAGTTGGAGTTTTAAAATTATTTGAAAATTTAAAACAACAACAAAAATAAAGAAATAAAAAAAACTTCAAAGAAAGCTTTTAAATAACATAATATGATAATGAAAGTTTCTATTAACAATAAATTACCTATAAAAAATGAATAAAGAGAAGAAAACTACCCATTCAAATCGAGAAATAGTTTCACGTTGGCGTTTTAAAATAATTTTAAAATAAAAAACTAAATTAAAAAAATAATGAATTACGAATTTAAATTGGGGAGTAGTTTCAAATTGGTGTTTTAAAATTACTTTTAAATAAAAACACGAAAAATCTATTTATATATACATATAAAAAATAAAAATAATAAAATAATATAAAAACCTATCATATATATTGTCACGACCCTAGTTCACCAATCGTGAACATGTCGTGATGGCACCCAGTCCCCATGACTAGGTAAGCCTAACACGTTGCGGAATATACAAGCTATGAACACTTAAATAAGAAAACAGCGGAAAAATAGGGTAAAAGATATGTAATCCGTGCCACTTGGCACATACATCCGTCAACACCATGAATAAAACACTACCAAGATCCGGAATCCCACGATAACACGGACTAAAAGAGAATATACAACTGTGGCTCTACGTGTAAAGAGTGTCTAACAACGAAATGAAGGAAAAATGCCAACTAGTACTATTAGAATAGAAGGAAAAGCCTCTGGATCCGCGGACGTAGCAGATCATACCTCGAGGTCTCCCAGAAAGCTGCGGAATCACCTAGCACGGGCCTCCTCTGATGTACCTGGATCTGCATAGCAAAAGTGTGCAGAAGAGTAGCATGAGTACACCACGGTGGTACTCAGTAAGTGCCAAGCCTAACCTCGATGGAGTAGTGACGAGGAAGGTCAGGGCCCTACCGAGAAACAATAATATAATGATAATAACAATAATAAGCAGTTTAAATGATAATAATTCTGAAATTAACAATAATAAATGATTACTGCAATCGTTTACAATTAAGCTAACAACAAATAGTCAACTCGATAAAACCAGTCCAGGACCTGTGGGAATCGAACCCACAGTCCCATTGACGGTACTTCTGGGTCTCCGGGAATCGAACCCGCAGCCCATATCTCAAATAATAATCAATAACTCAGGATCTCCGGGAATCGAACCCGCAGTCCCTACCAATAACTCAGGATCTCGGGAATCGAACTCGTAGTCCCTACCAATAACTCGGGATCTCGGGAATCGAACCCGTAGTCCCTACCAATAACTCAGGATCTCGGGAATCAAACCCGTAGTCCCTACCAATAACTCAGGATCTCGGGAATCGAACCCGTAGTCCCTACCAATAACTCGGGATCTCGGGAATCGAACCCGTAGTCCCTACCAATAACTCAGGATCTCGGGAATCGAACCCGTAGTCCCTACCAATAACTCAGGATCTCCGGGAATCGAACCCGTAGTCCCTACCAATAACTCGGGATCTCGGGAATCGAACCCGTAGTCCCTACCAATAACTCAGGATCTCGGGAATCGAACCCGTAGTCCCTACCAATAACTCAAGATCTCGGGAATCGAACCCGTAGTCCCTACCAATAACTCGGGATCTCGGGAATCGAACCCGTAGTCCCTACCAATATCACGCCGGGTCTCTGGGAATCGAACCCACAGCCCCGGGTCTCCGGGAATCGAACCCGCAGTCCACAAGCACAGCCAATAAAGGAAATCCACAGAGAGAATAATTATGCTTAACTATAACTTCACCGAAAAATAGTGCCAATAATTATCAAGGAGTTCAAATAAAGCAATTAGGCAACTAAACAGTTAAGTGCTACCTAATCATGCTTTTCTAACCACTACCGGGTAAAAATATCAAATTAACAGCCAAAGATAGGAATATCGCTCATCGAACATTTGAAATAAAGTACGTGTTCAACAACCAGCGCATGTACATGCCCGTCACCTCGCGTACAAGGCATTTAAACTATCACATAATATCCTAGGGGTGAAAATTCCCCCACACGAGGTTAGACAAGCCACTTACCTCGACTTCGGTACAAAACCGCTATGAAACAACTCTCTTGCCGCGAATGTCGGCCTCCACAGGTGTAGTATCTGATAAAAATCAATAGAATCATATCAAAATAGGTCAATTGGGCATTACCCAATCAAAACAACTCAAAATACGCCAAAAACCCACAAGTTGCCAAAACCCGACTTTCGGTACGCTTATTGAAAAATCACGAAAATTATATATTCGGGTTCCTTATCTCAATACGAGTCTAGGCATATAAAATATACCAAAATCGGACTCCATTTGCCCACTCAAATCAGAGATTTTCTAACATTTAGGTCTAGGGCTCAAACCCACCTTTAATCTTCCAATTTCAGTGAAATAATCACAGATTTCATGATAAACCAACGAATTAAGGTCAAGAAACTTACCCCGATGATTTCCCGATGATATCCCAGCGTTTCCCCTTCAAAATCCTCTCTTGGAGCTCAACAATGGCGGTTTTGGTGTGTTAGGCCGCGACCGAAATGTTCTGGACTTAAAGTCACTGCCAGGCCATTTTACTCTACGCGATCGCAGCACTGGGCTTGCGATCGCGATGCACAAAATATGGGCGGCCTAATTTTCCTCTACGCGATCGCGTGACCCTGGACGCGATCGCAGTGAACAACTCATCAATACTACGCGATCGCAAACGTACTAACGCGATCGCGAAGAACAAACTCGTCCGGCTCCCCAAACTACCCTACGCGATCGCATACTCACTCACGCGATCGCACTGTTTCCGACCAATACCCTACGCGATCGCATGAAACCTCACGCGATCGCACTGGTTCAACCTCCAGACTTACGCGATCGCAGGCTTTACTTTGCGATCGCAGAGCTCAGGATTTCTCCGTTACGCGATCGCATGGCCATCTCCGCGATCGCGGAGAGCAAAATTGCTCTGCAGTTATTGCAGCAGAACAGCAGTGCCTTTTGGCACAAATTGGTCCGTTTGGACCCCCGAATTCATCCCGAGGCTCCCGGGACCCCAACGAAAACCACCAACATACTCCAAAACACGATATGAACTCGTTCAAATCATAAAAACACGTCTAACAACATCAAAACCCATAATTCACATCGAATTCAAGCCTAAATTTCTTAAAACTTTCCGAATTGCACATTCGATCTAAAACCCGACCAAACGACGTCCGAATGACCTGAAACTTTGCGGACATATCCAAATTCACAATAACGAAGCTACAGAAATTGTCGGAATTCCATTCCGAACCCGGATCAAAATCTCACCTATCGTTCGGATTCGCCAAAATTTCAACCTTCGGCATTTCAAGCCTAATTGAGCTACGGACCTCCAAAATACATTCCGAACGCGCTCCCAACCCCGAAATCACCTAACGGAGCTAATGAAACCATCGGATTTCCGTTCCGAGATCGTCTTAACACTGTTCCGGCTACGGGCCATTTTCTAGCTTCAAAGCTCTTATTTAGGGACTAAGTGTCCCAAAATACTCCAAATTTTAGAACCGACTCTCCCGGCAAACCACAATAGCATAAATGAACTTAGGGGAATAGTTAAATTGGGGATTGTGGCGTAATTTTCTAAAACGACCGGTCGGGTCATTACATCTTCCCACACTTAAAGATTCGTTCGTCCTCGAACGAGTATAGAAAACATACCTGGACTAGTGAAAAGATGAGGGTACTGGCTGCGCATATCCTGCTCGGTCTCCCAAGTTGCCTCCTCGACCGGCTGACCCCGCCACTGAACCTTTACTGAAGCGATGTTTCTTTGACCTTAGCTTCCTAACCTGCCTATCTAGAATGGCTACTGGCTCCTCAACATAAGACAGATCCTCGTCTAGCTGAACAGAAGTGAAGTCCAACACATGCGACGGGTCACCATGGTATCTCCGGGCATAGAGGCATGAAATACGGGATGGACTCCGGCTAGGCTGGGAGGTAAGGCCAACTCATAAGCAACCTCCCCAACATGCCTCAAAATCTCAAAAGGGCCAATAGATCTAGGACTCAGTTGGGCACATTAGCCTGATATAATCTGAAGATATTCCCTCTTGTTCAACAATTAAGTCTTAGAGCCTAATTTCCAACATCCGGAATTCTATGCCAGGCTTGTTTTCATCAAGAGATCACTCAATATTCCTCAAACACCATCCTAAAACATGATTGCATAACCTTGCTGGATTCTTACCTTGCAACACTAAATCCACAGGACCACGATAATATTTTATGATCAAATTAGCCAAAAATTCAACGAATCAAGATGCTCCCATTGCACCTCACGATCTACATATGTCTCATTCCAACTTTTACAATACTGACACGACGGAAGAGATGTGCTGATATCCATAACCAACTACTGAGTCAACAATTCATTGGGTCTATACTCCTGACAAGATCCATTACCTTGTCCTAAACCAGAGGATGATCCTTTCCTCTATAATATATTTCATATAATCAGTTGGCACTGACCCCAAATCACATAATCTCATCTCACCCAGTACGAACTGCTCAGGCAATAAGTCACATCAGACGTAATCAAAAGTCCCACAAGATGACACAATGTGCCAGTAGGCTACTGATTCGTACGTGATACAAAAGGAAGGCGAACACTAGAGAGAACTATTCAACTCTCACATTAACATGGACCTCCTCAGAAAATAGGAAACAGAACACATAAAAGCAATTATAGACACTGAAATAAACATCACACTGTTGCGGCGTGCAACCCGATCCCAATAATATGACCATGGCGGCGTGCCACCCGATCCCAACAATATATCCATGGCGGCGTGCCACCCGATCCCAACAATATAGACTCACACAAAGAGTCATATGTCGAGCTGAATAGCTCATCACATCAAAATACTGAATATCGATCATAAGCACACTAAGGTGCATGATATCAGACTCAATGAAAACATATAGCGCTATAGGCTATGAACTCAAGCACAACCGAGGTGCGACATAAGATATGAGCCTCAAGAGCCATCATGCTCATATAACATCACCGCTAAGCGGAACCTCAACACATAAGGAACTTACCAAGCCGTCGCACACTCATACGGCGCAATATATCTTTACTTGAATTAACTAACCGCAAAATAAGACCGCGACTATCCCTCCATAAAGGGCGCATTGCTGGAAGAAACATAACTGGCCTGACGCAAGGCTCACTTCCACATTCAAATCTATCCACCGACCTTAAGTCTATCCTGGTCGTGCCAAGCTAAGTCAATAATATTTCACAGGTCTATAACCCACTAAGCAGAGTGCCCTCCAGGCATAAGTTCTCAAATGGATGATATCACCAAAATCCTCATACTTGGTTTAAATTTCTAACCAATCAAGTGACTACAAGTCACACCTATACAATCTTCTTGTGGGTCAAGCTCCCACCATCTTCCGAATAATTAAACGGACCTGCACATTCAACCCACCGGCTGCACTAACACTGAAAAGCGATCGGGAGTCCCTAACCGGGATGCAAAGCCTTTCTCATAGAACACCGATCTCAAATGATACTGATGTTAATACCCATCTTACTCAAAACAGGTGACACTCTTTCCCTGCTCATCCGAGCTCTTTATATCACATTCATTGACCAAATTGTGACCTTGGTCCTTACTTCAAATTTTCATACTACTCACTGTACCCCACGTGCCGATATACGATAGGCACAATTTCCATCATAGCTCTAGAACTGACGATAGGCTAATACTTCATCACATAAGACTTTTCATTAAGCTCACTGCAGGGGAACTATAACAACATACGGCGAATTCTCATAACCATCGAATATGCCAATCCATAAGTAGTGGTCCAAGCCACCATAACCCTTCCCGAGATCCGCCTACTCATAACAAGCCCTTAACAAAAGAATACTTCAGAATAACATCAATCACTGCGGCCGACAAGTCTCAAATGCACCGCCACAAATCACATGCATAATTCGATCACGTTGCATGAACCTATCATTGACACTAATACGCCAACTCAACTATGGCTGATCAATCTACTTCCTTCCAGGTTATCCTTGATTGCCTTAGAAATGTTAATATCTTCCTTCAATACCTAACTTATTCCAACCGCACTTACCCCGAGTAACCTTAAATCATGAGGCCATGCTATCTTAAGAATGACGACCATTTCATGTCTCTCAAATACTACACCACAAGTCAAAACATCATAGATCATTTTGTGCCTTTCTTCATAAGTTGCTTCAAAAGCTTGAGCCTCAACTGTACTTATACACTCAAAATTATCAAACACCACACTTTACCTCTTGAATTCACTAGGACCGCTATTGAGAACCATCCGGCCATGACTTGCCCGAGTACGCAGTCAACTCTACTGAATTTTATAACATATGAATACCCTCTCGATAAAGCCCCCAGCGGAACTATTTCCCGCGAAGCCTGCACCTATACGAGGCATAAGTCATGAATCTTTCCTCAAGTTTGAACATGAGCCAGTAAGGCTAACCATAACATGCATTCAAAAGTACATATACTCAAATTACCACACATGGTCCTTTCCCGTGGCTGCAATAACACAATAATACGCTAGTATCCAGAATTCACACGGGTAATTAACCATGCGACCCAATCTTAAGCGGTGGGACTCTCCCACTTAGCCCAAAGCCACTATTACACGACTCTCGAACACATTAGAACCATTCTCTCGAGTCATTTACTATTATTCAATGAATATAACCACATGTGCTCTATTAGCACTCTAATATCATAGGGTATGACCTCATCCCAATATAACCAAACATCTTCTCGCTCCATGCACCGAGCATTCTCTACCAACAACATCTTAAAACATACTATGATTCTCACACGCCTACGAAGCACCATGTAGCCTTTGTCAAATATTTCCTTGCTGATAATAAAATGCAGAGTTTATTAGGGACACAGGAACATCTAAAGTCCCAACATTATACCATACGAGCCTCAACTCTTGCCCATCCGCAAGTTTTCAAGAACTTTGGAATAGCACCTAAATACATCGCAGGCCAAATCCGATACGACACATGACCCATAATTACATCGTTGATAGTGAAATCCTTGCACTTGACACGAAGTCTTAAGATACATCTTGCTAATCCATGATACTAGCCCTTAACATTCGTACGTCTTCATCATAAAACAAGCCCAAGGCATTCGTTTGGTACATGTCCTTCTTAAGACAGTTAAACTCGTTTTCCCCAGTATCTCTGCTGGCTGAATCCTTCGCTAAATAGATATCTCATATGAACCATATAATCTTTATTACCACCAATTATTTTTAGATCTACATCCACCTTGTGATTCTACCATTGCTGTGACGATTTGGCAGTTAAGTAAACCTTGTCACGACCGTACTATCAACCGAATGCCAGAACCTAGTGCACCCCATGTGCACAATTGAAGATCTCTCAATTCTCTTGCATTATCGATATGGACGACACGCGGTAACAATAGTTGAGTAAATTCTTGACTCCCTTGAGATCTCTCTGCAGCGTCACGAACCGTCGGTGCATACTTGATACCGAGTGCGCAATTTCAATACACGAGTGGATACAAAAGAACATATGACATAGGCTTCAACTGAATAAATGACGCACGATAAGGAATTCAAAGAATTGAAGAGTTTCCTAAACAGTTACATAGCCTCTCGTAGATAAATACAGACGTCTCCGTATCGATCAGCGAGACTCTAAGTAACCGGTCCGTGTCCCGTGACTCCTATGAACCTAGAGCTCTGATACCAACTTGTCACGACCCTAGTTCACCAATCGTGAACATGTCGTGATGGCACCCGGTCCCCACGACTAGGTAAGCCTAACACGTTGCGGAATATACAAGCTATGAACACTTAAATAAGAAAATAGCGGAAAAATAGGATAAAAGATATGTAATCCGTGCCGCTTGGCACATACATCCGTCAACACCATGAATAAAACACTACCAAGATCCGGAATCCCACGGTAACACAGACTAAAAGAGAATATACAACTGTGGCTCTACGTGTAAAGAGTGTCTAACAACGAAATGAAGGAAAAATGCCAACTAGTACTATTAGAATAGAAGGAAAAGCCTCTGGATCCGCGGACGTAGCAGATCATACCTCGAGGTCTCCCAGAAAGCTGCGGAATCACCTAGCACGGGCCTGCTCTGATGTACCTGGATCTGCACAACAAAAGTGTGCAGAAGAGTAGCATGAGTACACCACGGCGGTACTCAGGTAAGTGCCAAGCCTAACCTCGATGGAGTAGTGACGAGGAAGGTCAGGGCCCTACTGAGAAATAATAATATAATGATAATAACAATAATAAGCAGTTTAAATGATAATAATTTCCGAAATTAACAACAATAAATGATTACCGCAATCGTCTACAATTAAGCTAACAACAAATAGTCAACTCAATAAAACCAGTCCAGGACCTGTGGGAATCGAACCCACAGTCCCATTGACAGTACCTCTGGGTCTCCGGGAATCGAACCCGCGGCCCATGTCTCAATAAATAATCAATAACTCAGGATCTCCGGGAATCGAACCCACAGTCCCTACCAATAACTCGGGATCTCGGGAATCGAACTCGTAGTCCCTACCAATAACTCGGGATCTCGGGAATCGAACCCGTAGTCCCTACCAATAACTCGGGATCTCGGGAATCGAACCCGTAGTCCCTACCAATAACTCGGGATCTCGGGAATCGAACCCGTAGTCCCTACCAATAACTCGGGATCTCGGGAATCGAACCCGTAGTCCCTACCAATAACTCGGGATCTCGGGAATCGAACCCGTAGTCCCTACCAATAACTCGAGATCTCGGGAATCGAACCCGTAGTCCCTACCAATAACTCGGGATCTCGGGAATCGAACCCGTAGTCCCTACCAATAACTCGGGATCTCGGGAATCGAACCCGTAGTCCCTACCAATATCACGCCGGGTCTCCGGGAATCGAACCCACAGCCCTGGGTCTCCGGGAATCGAACCCGCAGTCCACAAGCACAACCAATAAAGGAATCCACGGAGAGAATAATTATGCTTAACTATAACTTCACCGAAAAATAGTGCCAATAATTATCAAGGAGTTCAAATAAGGCAATTAGGCAACTAAACGGTTAAGTGCTACCTAATCATGCTTTTCTAACCACTACCGGGTAAAAATATCAAATTAACAGCCAAAGACAGGAATATCGCTCATCGAACATTTGAAATAAAGTACGTGTTCAACAACCAGCGCATGTACATGCCCGTCACCTCGCGTACAAGGTATTTAAACTATCACATAATATCCTAGGGGTGAAAATTCCCCCACACGAGGTTAGACAAGCCACTTACCTCGACTTCGGTACAAAACCGCTATGAAACAACTCTCTTGCCGCGAATATCGGCCTCCACAGGTGTAGTATCTGATAAAAATCAATAGAATCATATCAAAATAGGTCAATTGGGCATTACCCAATCAAAACAACTCAAAATACGCCAAAAACCCACAAGTTGCCAAAACCCGACTTTCGGTACACTTATCGAAAAATCACGAAAATTATATATTCGGGTTCCTTATCTCAATACGAGTCTAGGCATATAAAATTTACCAAAATCGGACTCCATTTGCCCACTCAAATCGGAGATTTTCTAACATTTAGGCCTAGGGCTCAAACCCACCTTTAATCTTCCAATTTCGGTGAAATAATCACGGATTTCATGATAAACCAACGAATTAAGGTCAAGAAACTTACCCCCGATGATTTCCCGATGATATCCCAGCGTTTCCCCTTCAAAATCCTCTCTTGGAGCTCAACAATGGCGGTTTTGGTGTGTTAGGCCGCGACTGAAATGTTCTGGACTTAAAGTCACTGCCAGGCCATTTTACTCTACGCGATCGCAGCACTGGGCTTGCGATCGCGATGCACAAAATACGGGCGGCCTAATTTTCCTCTACGCGATCGCGTGACCCTGGACGCGATCGCAGTGAACAACTCAGCAACCCTACGCGATCGCAAACGTACTAACGCGATCGCGAAGAACAAACTCGTCCGGCTCCCCAAACTACCCTACGTGATCGCATACTCACTCACGCGATCGCACTGTTTCCGACCAATACCCTACGCGATCGCATGAAACCTCACGCGATCGCACTGGTTCAACCTTCAGACTTACGCGATCGCAGGCTTTACTTCGCGATCGCAGAGCTCAGGATTTCTCCGTTACGTGATCGCATGGCCATCTCCGCGATCGCGGAGAGCAAAATTGCTCTACAGTTATTGCAGCAGAACAGCAGTGCCTTTTGGCACAAATTGGTCCGTTTGGACCCCCGAATTCATTCCGAGGCTCCCGGGACCCCAACGAAAACCACCATCATACTCCAAAATACGATATGAACTCGTTCAAATCATAAAAACACGTCTAACAACATCAAAACCCATAATTCACATCGAATTCAAGCCTAAATTTCTTAAAACTTTCCGAATTGCACATTCGATCTAAAACCCGACCAAACGACGTCCGAATGACTTGAAACTTTGCGGACATATCCAAATTCACATATGGAAGCTACAGAAATTGTCGGAATTCCATTCCGAACCCCGGATCAAAATCTCACTTATCGTTCGGATTCGCCAAAATTTCAACCTTCGGCATTTCAAGCCTAATTGAGCTACGGACCTCCAAAATACATTCCGAATGCGCTCCCAACCCCGAAATCACCTAACGGAGCTAATGGAACCATCGGACTTCCGTTCCGAGATCGTCTTAACACTGTTTCGGCTACGGGCCATTTTCTAACTTTAAAGCTCTCATTTATGGACTAAGTGTCCCAAAATACTCCAAATTTCAGAACCGACTCTCCCGGCAAACCACAATAGCATAAATAAACTTAGGGGAATAGTTAAATTGGGGATTGTGGCGTAATTTTCTAAAACGACCGGTCGGGTCGTTACATCTTCCCACACTTAAAGATTCGTTCGTCCTCGAACGAGCATAGAAAATATACCTGGAGTAGTGAAAAGATGAGGGTACTGGCTGCGCATATCCTGCTCGGTCTCCCAAGTTGCCTCCTCGACCGGCTGACCCCGCCACTGAACCTTTACTGAAGCGATGTTTATATAGAAAAATATAAATATATAATAAAATAACTACCCATTCAAATTGGGTGAGAGTAGTTTCAAGTTGGAGTTTATAAATTATTTTAAAATAAAAAAGCAAAAAAATAATCTATAAAAACAGAAAAAAGAGAAGAAAAACTACTCATTCAAATTGGGGAGTAGTTTCAAGTTGGAGTTTTAAAATAAAAATATTTATCTTATAATTAGCTATAATAAAAAAAATAAAAATATATAAAAAAAGTAACTACACGTTCAAATTAGATGGGAGTAGTTTCAAGTTGTAGCTTTTAAAATTTTAAAATAAAATAAAAAAGAAAAACAAGAGAAGAAAAACTACTCATTGAAATTGGGGAGTAGTTTGAAGTTGGGTTTTTTAAAATGATTTTAACATAAAAAACAAAATTAAAAAAATAGTAAATTACCAGTTCAAATTATGGAGTAGTTTTAAGTTGGAGTTTTAAAATTATTTGAAAATTTAAAACAACAACAAAAATAAAGAAATAAAAAAAACTTCAAAGAAAGCTTTTAAATAACATAATATGATAATGAAAGTTTCTATTAACAATAAATTACCTATAAAAAATGAATAAAGAGAAGAAAACTACCCATTCAAATCGAGAAATAGTTTCACGTTGGCGTTTTAAAATAATTTTAAAATAAAAAACTAAATTAAAAAAATAATGAATTACGAATTTAAATTGGGGAGTAGTTTCAAATTGGTGTTTTAAAATTACTTTTAAATAAAAACACGAAAAATCTATTTATATATACATATAAAAAATAAAAATAATAAAATAATATAAAAACCTATCATATATATTGTCACGACCCTAGTTCACCAATCGTGAACATGTCGTGATGGCACCCAGTCCCCATGACTAGGTAAGCCTAAATATATATCAATTGATTACTTTATTTGGATTAAGCAAAAAGGCTTATATCGGACATAAACTCTCAAACCAGGTAAATTTCACAAGTTTTTAATTGACAAAATTTGTTCGCCTTCTCCCATGTAGATATGCTGGGTATCCCGAAAGACATTGCCACACACAACTTGAATGTTGACTCACTCTATCCACCAGTGTGGCAAATAAGAAGAAAATTCAGCACTGCATTCAACGAGGCCGTCAATGATGAAGTGGATAATATGCTCACCAACGATTCTATCTGGGAATCAAAATACCCCCAATGAGTCGCCAATGTGGTCAAAAAGAAAAATGAGAAATGGTGGGTGGGCATAGATTTCACAAATCTAAACAAGGCATGACCAAAAGACTCTTTTCCCTTACTTCACATCGATCAACTCATCGATGCAACAGCAGGGCACAAATTGCTAAGCCTCTTGGACGCATACTCGGGTTACAACCAAATCCTCATGGATGAGGAGGACATGAGAAAACTACTTTCATCACCCATCAGGGAACGTACTGCTATAGAGTCGTGCCATTCCAGTTGAAGAATGCAGGGGTAACATACCAAAGGTTGGTCACCAAGATGTTCAAAGATCAACTCGGTAAGACAATGGAAGTTTACATCAACGACACGTTAGTCAAATCAAAAAATAAAGAAAACCACATCGATCACTTGAAAACAGCCTTTGGTATCTTAAGGCGGTAAAACATGAAACTAAACCCCAAACAATGCGCCTTCGGCATAACATCGGGAAAATTTCTCGATTTCTTGGTATCACAAAGAGGCATCGAAGTCAATCCAGATCAAATCAAAGCCATTAAAAGGATACCTGAAGTGTTAACCAGCAAGAAACATGTGCAAAAACTAACTGGCCGTTTTGCCGCCCTATCGAGATTTATCTCGCGGTCATCCGACAAATGCCACAAATTCTTAAACGTGCTGAATAAAGACAACGGGCTCCAGTGGAACTCAGAGTGCATCAATGTCTTAAGAGAACTAAAGGCATACTTGTCCTCGGCCCCACTACTTTCCAAACCAGATCCTGGCGAACGCCTCCAAATATATTCGATCGTCTCAGAAGTCACGGTAAGTACGGTGTTGATACACGAAAACAAGGGTACGCAATCTCCAATTTATTATATTAGCAAAATCTTGGTTGACGCCAAATCGAGGTACCCCCACCTCGTGAAATTGGCTTTAGCATTGGTTATAGATTCACGAAAGCTTAGACCCTATTTTCAGTGCCACCCCATATCGTTGGTGACGACCTTCCCCCTGCTGAGCATCCTACATAAACCCGAATTGTCGGGAAGATTGGCCAAGTGGGACTTAGAATTGAGCAAGCATGATATAACATATCAACCACGAACAATGATAAAATCGAAGGTACTCGCTGACTTCGTCTCCGATTCGGTGCAAAAAAAATGTCCAAGGTCGAGCAGAAAGCTTCTCGTACCCTGGGCAACCCGACCTCTGGGTCCTTTACATCAACGATGCATCCAACATGCCGGGATCTGGAATAGAACTTGTACTCGAGGTCCAAACAAGGGAAGTTGTCTTCTAGTCCATATTGTGCCCCTATATGACTACAACAAGGCCGAGTATGAGGCCATAATTATAGGATTAAAGCTAGCTCTCAAATATGGAGCACGACGAGTTGTCCTCGGATGTGACTCACAACTTGTCGTTAACCAAGTGATAAGGAATTTCCAAATCAAAGAGCAAAGGCTACAAAAGTACCAGGCAGAAATTCATAAACTACTGCTATAATTTGAGGAATGTCGACTCGACCAGATACCTCAAGCGCAAAACATCGAGGCAAATGGCCTCGCCAAATTAGCAGTGTGAGCACATGATTTTTGCACTAAGCCTTTTAATTCCAAAATTAAAATAAATATGTTTTTGAGTGCAATTACTTGTTTTGCTTGAAATTAGTTATATTTTTGTGTATTTGAATAAGTAAGAAATTAGAAAAATCAAAAATAGTAGTAATTAATTTGTTAGTTTAGTTAATTAGAAAATTAGTAAAAATAGCTTAAGTAGTAGAAATTAGGAAAAAATAACAGAAAATTACCAAAAAATACTAGGAAATTAGAGTAGGTAGTAAATTAGGATTTATAATTTTTTATAAAAGAAAAGAAAAAAAATATAAAAGAAAAGTGCATAAAAATTATTAAAATCAGAAAATACAAAATATATATGCTGTGTAAATAATTTTGGGCCAATTGTGGTCCAAACCAGTGGCCTAGTGAATTAGCCCAGTCACCTGGCCCGCCTGGCTTTTAATTGTGTTGATCATGGCCGTTCATTTTGGTGTATCTAACGGCCGTGAATAATAGGGGAGTTATTTGGTTTAATTAATTAAGAGAAGGCAATCTGGGCCGTCCGTTGATTTAATCCAAGGGTCTAAGACTTTGGCCTCATAAGTAATAGGACGACGTCGTTTTAGTAACGCATGTATAGGCCGTCGATCTCCGTCAATTGGACGGTCGAGATTATCTCGGATATTTGGCCTATTTAAAGGCCTTGTCTGAAGGGGGCCGCTCATTTTGCCATTTCTCTAACCCTAATAAACGGCCGCCCCTGTATCTCTCGTCTTCTTCATGTCTTCAACCCCAGAAAACCCTAGGCGGCCATGGCGGCCACCATCTTCCACGGTGGTCGCCGGCCTCCCTTACCTCTCCCATCTTCTTCTCCTTCATCTTCATTCCATAACACACCCAAAAAACCCCAGAAAATACCTTGTTCTTCGAAGTCCCGGTCACCGGAATCTTCGCCGGTGACCACCAAAGTATGAGAACCCACTTGAAACCAATGCCATTCTCTTCATCTCCACTAGATCTACCCAACCATACCATTGGCTACCTTCGAATCTCACCCAATCGTTTCGAATATCCCAAAAAGGGTCGTCGGAACCCTAACTCCGGCGACCCCAAACTCAACCCTCAATCAAGACCTCATCTTTTCCACCCCCAAAACATCCCTCTGCAATCCAAACTCAAAAAGGCCTCATCTTTAGGCCTAAAAGAAAAACCAGAAGAAAATTGAAAGAAAAAGAGTTCTGAAAAATGAATAAAGAAGAAAAGGAAACAAGAAGAAAGGTCTGGGAGGGTCTGGGATTAAAGAAAAGAAAAGAAAAAGGGAATAGGAAGCTCGGGGGACCGGCCCCGCAAGCTAAGTCCCTCACCCTTTAATTTTCTTTAGTTTATTAGGATAGGTCTTGATTTCTTACATGTTTGAGTCCTGACTTCTATGATTTTTGTTCGCATGATAAGTATCAATTAGTCTTGTTGATATTCTGTTCTTTTCTTTATTTCATTTTAGTTTTAATATGCCTTGTATATCTTTGCCTTGCATGTTCTGATTGATTTGCATGCTTATGAGTGCCTTTTGTTTCTGTTCATTCTAGAGCTTTGCTTTGCATACTTCTCTGATAGACATAGATTCCTGTCTTAGCTTCTTCTTTGATTCATGCTCTCTTTGCTTGATTTCGTATGTCTTAAATTGTTCTTTTGAGATCCTGTAGAGTATTAGGGTTCTATAATCATCTTACTCACATCCTTTGTTATTACTCTGTTCTGGTTGTTTTAGGTTTAGTTTAACACTGATGTTGACTTTCATCTTATTCATCTTCATATTCTCCTGTTTGTTTATTTTCATGTTCTGTTTCTTCCATGTTTAGTCAGGTTTAGTCTAATACATGTTTAGGGTTATTAAGTGTTTGGTTTGTCTTTCGAGTTCAAAATTAGATCTTGATATTCATGTTCTCTCTTCTATTCTGTTAGGGTTTTTATCTTGTTAGTTTTCAATAGCTCTTCTGTCAACTTACATGTTTGGATCCTGATACTATGTTCAATGGTTTGTCTTTCATTGTCACTCATGATTACTTTTGTTGGTTTGCAACATCTCAATTGTTTCTGTATCTTCACATGTCTAGTCTTAGTAAAGCTTGGCAATCTTTATTCATCCCTTATCCTGTCTTTAATCTGGGGTTCACTTCTTTGCTCACATGCTGGTGGTCTTATTTGTAGTGCAAGTCTAGTACTTTTGTCATACCATCTCTCATATGTCTTATTTGATGAATGAGTATGCCAATTTGGGGTCTGTTTCTCTTCATGTTACCCTCATATGATAGACTTAGGTTTCTCTTCTTCACTGATTCTCCATGTTTTCCTGCTTTACATGCTTCATCTATTGCTGACTGTTTGTGATAGTTTAGTTCTGTGCATGTCTATGATCATTAATCTTAAGGATTTTGGGAATTTTTCAATTGTCATTTGACCTGAACTAGTGGTAACTTAGGCTAGATTGACATAAGTTTGACACTTTGTTACATGAATTGGATGAAATTAATTGATTAACCAGAATTCAACCATATCAAATTTCCCTTTCTGAGTTCTGGATAATTGATGCATGTGTTTTATTTATGTGGCTCTGTGTACAAAAATATGTTGGAATAACTAAGTTTTCAGTAGTTCTTGTTGGTATGATTAGATGATTAACATTCACTAACCTTAGGAGAATTGGTTATAGCTGTTAGTGCTGGGCTTCATAAAAGTGGTTAGTTTTGAAATAGAACTAAAACTGAAAATGATCATAATTAGGCTATAGGTTTAATAATTGGCCTAAGAATGGTCAACCTTGCAAAGGGTTGACCAATTCTGTGAGCCCTAACACACAGTCCACCTTAAAACAGTGGCTGGTTGTGCAAAGGGGCTATGTCTGCAAATGCAGACTAGCCCAGGCTCTATATTGAGCCCTGAACAGCAAAGTGGCCAAACCTGTAAAGGTTTTGGTCCCAGCTGTTCAGTATAAGGCTTTGATAGCCCAAGCTAAGTCTCAACTTGAGACTGGCTAACTTTTAAATAGTTTAAACATAATAACAAAGCAGGCTATGCCTGCAATTAGCTTTAATTAAGAATAAATTGGTCTTAATTGACTGAAATTAGTTTAAAAGTGGCTAAAATTGAAATAGCTCTTAGAAATAAAACTGGCCAGCCCTTAAATACTAATGCTAGGGCTGGCTATTAGTTAAATAAGTCCAAAGAAGCTGAAAATTAACCTAGGCAGGTCTAGTAAATCAGCAGTGGCATTCAGGGCATAATTGGAAACCAATAGGTAAAATGGTGAATAGTGTGAAACATAAGAGGGTAGGGGAGTCATTTGTACCCCTGATTTCTGCAATTTTGCAGAGATTTAAGGGTATAATGGTCTCCCTAAAATGGGAAATCTGTAAAAATCTTCATCCCTTAGGGCTATACTAGTAAAAACCCCTTAAAAGGAATCTTTGGAACCTTCCAGCACATGCTGGAAGGATTTCTGGTAACAGAATTGGGGGGTTAAGTGTACATTTCACAAATTTTAGAGGGGAAAGTTGGGATTAATCCCATAACTTTCTCCCCAAGTTTTCAGCCTTTAGTTAGCTATAAATACACCCTAAAAAGGGGCTGAAAGGGGGGATTCCACTGGTAGAACAATCTGAGAAAATACATTTGGGATTCCACAGAGAGTAATCTGAGTATATTTGGGTTCCAAAATCTGAGAGTAATATAAAAAATATACCTGGGTTCCAACAATTGAGTAATCTGAAAAATACATTTAAGTTGGAGTTCATTAAATACAAAGCTGGAGAGATAGAAATAACGATACAACAGTAGAATTTCTGGGTTTTCTATTGGGTTTTCTCTGGGTTTTCTGCCTTGAATCACTGCTCGTTTGTGTTGCTGTGCTTTTGTGTTGCTGTGTTGCTGTGCCTCTTTCATCACTGTTGCATTGCTTTGCTTGAATCTACTGCTGCTTCACTTACTTGATCCCCTTAGACTCATTGGTTTTCTTTCGTTTGATCCAGGTATACTCTTGTCCAAAATCAAGCTGTAGAGACTGAATGAAATGAAGACTTGATTTATTTCGTTATTTGTTTGTAATTTCATTTTTAATCTATAGTATACTGCAGTAGATAGCAAGGAAAAACAGAAACACTAATGATGTAATAGCTCAGTAATAACAGTAGTATAGTAGTAGCATAGCATAGATAGCTTATTACTTATCACTTAATTTAATTAGGTAAAGGCTTTAAAATATAAGTTAGCTAGTCATGGATTAATTCGTTAACTGGTTTATCACAGATAATCTCATAAGTCACAATCGCATAGTCACTTAATAATGTGGATCTGTATTTTAGTCTAAATAAGTTTAAAAGATGAAGAACTTAGTTTAATATAATCCGATTGACAATGCTGTAAAAAGGAATCCATGGTGTAGTTGTGCTTAAACCTTTGAATCACTTAGTCATAGATGCGTATGTGGTCATTGGTTATATATAATCAGTTAATTAAAATGAATTGGTGATGAGAAAAGGCCTAATAAGTAACGAATACAAGGTTGTAGTTAAAAAACGGATTTAATAGCTCTCTCAACCTTTCTGAATATAGATGATAGATTATTGAACCATTTTTGATAAGGTAAAAAATCTCGTAAATAATTAGGGGATGATTTTAGATTTCTAAGTAATTGGACATCAGTATAAATCCTTAGTTAAGAGCATATAGTGATAACGATTGTTCGAGTTTTTTTATGAATTATTTCTGTACATTGATTTCTCTTGTTAATAAATAAAAGTGGTTTGATTTCATATAAATTTTGAGTACTTGTTTCCTTATGCATTATGAATCTATATTTCTATTATTACAATTTGGTTTGGGCCCTATGTGTAACGTGGGCCTGAACTATTATACTAAACCGATAGGCCCATTGATTGATAACCAGAAGGCCGACTGTTCTTTAAGGCCTGGATTGGCCCATTATTGATCCAGTCAAGCAAAAGAAGACCAGGCCCAATAAATTCGACGGGCCTGGATTATTATAGTAATAGTATACGATTAAGGAAAAACAAATATAGAAAACTTAGCCAAATGTTAGTATCCTTTAATAAATAATTTGGGACGAGCCTCGCCCGAATAACATCGGGGCCCCCATTTAGTAATGATATAAACACAAATAGACCCGGGAAAGCTAATAGCCAATTCCATAGCTTCGCCCAAAAGATTTAAAAGCCGATAGACGTTACTTTAGGGCACGATTTTAATATACCTTCCTATGAACGAGTGTGCACTTGGTGCGACTCAAATCCAAATCTCGGTAAAGCTGAAATACACCGAAAGTCATAGGCGTACTGGTTGCGGTATGACTCGAGGCGTGTTTTCGCGATACCTCAAATTCCTAAAAATGATATTTAACGTAAAAGCACATTATGTTGTTAAAATCTATAACTGAGTCAAACAAAAGTCAAGAACGATAGTGGAGCGACCGTGCTAAAACCACGGAATCCGGGAGTGCCTAACACCTTCTCCCGGGTTAACAGAGTTCCTTATCCGGACCTCTGCTTCGCAGACATTTCAAAGAGTCAAAATTCCTCGGATTCGGGATTAACCGGTGACTTGGGACACCATTGTTATTCCCAAGTGGCGACTCTGATTAATCTCTAATAAATCCCGAACCGATTGTCCTTAAATTGGAAAAACTCCTTCCCTTACGTTATTTTATCCGTCTCGGGTAATTGAGCGTCGGGGTATACCCTACAAGCGTATTTATACACCTTACGCATGTTGGGGTAGTAAAAAGGGAGGTGTGACAGCTCTGGCGACTCTGCTGGGGATCCAACCCTGAATTTCGATTTCAGGGTTTAAGAACTCGAGCTCCTTAGAACTGCCGTTCGCGTTTTTGTTTGACCTCATTATGTGATTTGAATAACATGCTATGTGCTTTATCGCTTTTGATACTATGTGGACTGTATATATAAAATTGTGCCGAAAACCCTTCTCTCTTCTCTCCCGGGGATGTGCTTACTGGTTGAGACTCCCCTTTCTGTTAAAAGTCACCCTAAATTAAGAAAACAGAGGCCGGATAAGTTACAAAGCCGATTGACTCCGCGAGTCACCGGTACGTAGCCCCCTCCTCGATTCGAGTTGTCCGCTCGGGTACACGGTCTAGCAATCTATGAAACCGTAGGATTTTGAACATAGGTCTAGGGCGATTATTTGCATCATATTTTGACTTAGGGGACTCAACACAGGGGTTGGGTCCGTCTAGGACAGGTGACCCGGTATTGAAAAGACCGAGCATGCTATGTGTTGCATTTTATTGTCCTTGATCGTTATGCGGACCGGCAAAAATCCCGAGATTGGAAAAATTGTTGAAAAAAAAAAAGAGAGAGGAAGATAAGATTTGTAGAAAATAGGTATCCGGAAAATTTGAAAATTTGAAAAAATAGGTGGAACATTTTTTGAAATAATTGGTCAAATAATCTGACCGAACTACGCAGGTTTGATTCTCGCCATTAGGTGGGATACGTAGGCAACCCTTAAACGGGTCCAACCACACTTTTAGAAAAAAAGACCAAAAAGATTTTCTTTTCAAATAATCGAGGTGATTGCTATTTTTGGAAATGGCCGAATGTTCCGAAAGGACGACGGAAGGCTATTTTTGCAAAAATGGCCACTTCGAAAATTATTTTCCTTTTCTTTCATTCAAAAATTGAAAACTTGCATTGAAAAAGATTTTTCCTTTTCTAAATAAAATCACCTTAATAAATGTGCAGGACGAGCACGATGATGAATGAACAAATTTCCCTAAATAAAATCCCTTTGGAGTTGAGATTATGGTGGCAGGACATGGGATCCGATGGTCAAGACTGGGTCAAAAAGTACTTGAAAGGCCTTACGGGGTTACTCGAAATAGTTCCTCGAGGTGATGTAATTAGAGCGTTGGTCTCGTTTTGGGATTCGGCACACAACGTATTTCATTTCCCAGATTTTGAGCTTACCCCTACTTTGGAGGAGATTGCCTTTTACATTGGGAAGACCGAGGTTCCGCTTGAAAGGAAAATACCCGGTATCTCCAAGGATGGTGACAGTACATCGTTTCCTCGACTCTTTGAAAATCGCTCGGAATGTTCATAATGAAGATCTGGCCAATGGATTTTGTTCTTTAAGCTTCATCTACAACAGGTTTGGACACGTTGGGGGTTTCAATGATCCTACCAACAAATTATGTTGCAAATCCAACCGGGCGAAATGGGAAGAACACCGGAGGTTCGCATTTTTGGTGGCATTTCTTGGAGTTGTTGTATTCCCGAGGAAAGATGGACATATCAATATAAAAGTCGCCGGGTTAGCTTCCACACTGATAGTACAAGAAAACTGTACTCTGGCCCCGATGATTGTTGCGGATATCTATCGTGCTCTGACTGCGTGCAAAGCGGGGGCTACTTTCTTCGAAGGGTGTAACTTGATCTTGCAAATCTGGCTAATTGAGCATCTGTGCCACCACCCTTCCTTCTCGAGCTATGGTTCGGCCGATCGGACATGTTTGGAAGAGTTCAATACGAGAACAAAAGAAGTAAAGTTGCCCGAGGGAGTCCAAGGCTGGATTGTGTATCTTCGATCACTAACTGACGGTCAAATTGATTGGACGTATGACTGGTTACCTCTTGACGAGGTGATATACATGCCAACGGAGGGATCGTCGTTTTTGATCATGGGTTTGAAGAGTATACAACCTTATGCTCCATACAAAGCTTTGCGACAGTTAGGGCGGTGTCAGATTATTCCGAGGGATGGAGACCTCAGTGTGCAGGCCGTGGAGATTGGTCCAGACGGGCAATTCCCGGAAGCAAAAATCCGGCAAATCTGGAACGAATGCCAAAATCTGAAGATTGATACTTGTGTCCCGAATAGAGCAAGAGGGGAGATATCACCTGGATACTCCACCTGGTACCGACGAGGGGTTGAACACGAACGTCTTTCAAAGAGACCTCACTTGCAAGACCTGATAGAGCAATCCGAGGAAAATCTGAAATGGGCATCCAAGGAAAAGGAATATAAGGCAAAAATCAGTCTGTTGGAAGATAAACTGAGAAATCTTCATTTCGAAAGCGGCTTACAAGCAGCATCCGATGAAGGGGAAAAGAAACAACTGAAAAAAGAAAATGATATGTTGAAGGCTCAAATAGCTCAAATGAAAATTGCATCCGAGACCCCAGCTCGTTCAGCCCGAGATGAAAAGTTAATTGAGATTCTCCGGCGGAAAGTAAACGACTATAGCTTTGATTTGGACGTAGCTGAAAAAGAGTTAGCCAAGGCTCGGAAGCAAATGGGCAAAGACGCCGAGGAAAGAGCCAAGTTAGTCCAGCAGCTACAAAGCAAGCACGATGTTGAAATAGCTCAGCTTAGAAAGAAAATAACCTCAGCCACAGTCAAGAGTAACAAGATTATCAAAGATCTTGAAGAAGAAAGAGAATATTGCTACACGACCATGGCTAGATTAAAATTGGAGCTACAACAGGTGCAAAAGGACAACCAACATGTCTTGGACGCTCGCAATCAACAAATAAGTCGTCTATTGCAAGAAAAAGGGGTCATCAGAGAAAAGGTTGTTCGTATCGCCCAGTACATCACTCGAAAGACTCAGCTTTGTGAAGATATGACTCGGAGGACTTTTGTATCTGCAGTGAAGTATTTTGTACAACAAGTCATGGCCGACCTGGATAGGCTTCAAAGGGGTTTAGCATATAGGCCCGCGGCAAGGCCGAACGATGCCTCGCGGGCACTAGGTGCATTAATGTACTCTTAGGTCATGCATCATCTTTTATTTTATTTTATTTTTCTTTTTCTTAAACATCGCTTTGTAATCAAGGTTTTGAATTATCAATAAGAAAACAAAGTGTTGTTACCAATTCTTTACTTTATGTCATTTCCTTCATATCCGCTAGGCAAATAAATAGGAGCGTGATTATGAAAACGGCAAGGAAAAAGAGAGAGAAGGAAAAGCAAGAAAAGAAAAAAAGAGAGAAGAAAAAAAGCAAGAAAAGAGAAAAAGCAAAAAAGAAAAGAAAAGAAAAGAAGAAAAGAAAGAAAGAAAACAAAAGAGCGGAAAAAGAAAAATGATGATTGAAGTGAGCAGCGGCCGGGATGATGCATAACGACTCGAGGAAATGTATTTGCTTTTTAAAGTCGTTGCATCTTATTTATGCGCTAACAACTAACGAGTGTTGATGTTTGTGAGTCCAGATTTTCTAGGCAACTGGCATACTGGCTACCCACCCATACAACACCAGATCTAAAAAGATGACAAAGGCTGTATCCCAGGAGATCGAGGCGACCATTGTAGACCCCGCTCACGAAGAAGAGATCGTGGATGTGGCAGGGATGAAAGAAGAAATGTACAAGTTAAGACAGCAGATGGCTGAAATGTACCAGGCTTGGTCAAGAGGTCAACCACTACCAGCCTACCCTGCTAACCCCGCATATGTCCCTCCAGCCAATCCTAACCCCGAGCCACCAACCATGAACTCATCATCCACCTACCCCGATTACCCTCACTACTATGCTTCCACCTCCCAAATGCCACCACCTCCAGCCAAGCAAACACCACCTCAGGTACCACAAGTTGCTCCTGTATACGTGGCACCTCCGCCTGCTGTTATCCACAAGTCTTCTAGTGAACCAATGTTCCATATCCAGGATTCTCACTACTACCCTCCGGAGCCGACTTTCAGACAACACGAGTCTCATGCTCCGATGATAGAAGCAAGTGCCGGGCAGGAAGAGATGGCTCGGAAAGTGAAGAGTCTTGAGAATGCTTTCCGCAATATGCAAGGGCTGGGAGGGCAAGTAAGTGTAGCCTACAAAGACCTGTGTTTGTTCCCTGAGGTGCAGCTTCCTGCGGGATTTAAGTTGCCAAAGTTCGACATGTACGACGGGCACGGGGATCCGGTAGCTCATCTAAGAGGATATTGTAGCAAGATGAGAGGCGCGGGAGGTAGAGATGAGTTGTTGATGGCGTACTTTAGCCAAAGTTTGAGTGGATCAGCGCTGGAATGGTATACCCGACAGGACCATACAAGATGGTTCGTTTGGGATGATTTAGCACAAGCTTTTGCTAGTCATTTTCAGTACAATCTGGAGATCATACCCGACAGGTTATCCCTTACCAAGCTGGAGAAAAAGCCAGGAGAGAGCTTTAGAGAATACGGTTTTAGATGGAGGGAACAGGCCGCTAGGGTGGATCCACCGATGAAAGAAGGAGAGATGGTGGATTGTTTTCTGCAAGCTTTGGATCCAACCTACTACGGCCATCTAGTGTCAGCAATTGGGAAAAGTTTCAACGAAGTTGTGAAAATGGGAAGTTTTGTAGAAGAAGGTTTGAAGACAAACAAAATTATGAGTTTTTCGGCTATCAAAGCCACCAATCAAGCTATACAGAGTGGAAGTGGAGGAGTGATGGGAAAGAAGAAGAATGAAGAAGTGGCGACCATTGAAAGCAGGCCCTGGAGTCGCAACCCACATTATAACCCACCAAGACCTTACCGCCAACACCCACCAAGCCCGTCAACCCCATATAATCCACCACCACCATCTTACCCGCCAAATCCCTACAATGCACCGAGCCCATATAACCCACCACCACCACCATACCCACCGACTGTACCACATTACCATCACCCTCAAACCCAAGTTTATCCACCACCACCACCCCACGTGTGGAGAGCTCAATCTCCACACAATGTGTACCATACCCAAAACACATACTCAACCCCTAAACCTTACCGCAACCAGAATAGACCCAGGCCAGACGCTGATTGGAGAAACAAAGCGAGAAAAACATTCACTCCTCTCGGAGAATCATATACCAGTCTTTTCCACAGGTTGAAAGAATTGGGGATGTTGAGCCCAGTTGCACCAAAAAACCCAAACCCACCCCCAAAGAACCTTAACACTTCTGTCAGATGCGAATATTGTTCAGGAACGGTGGGCCATGATACTGAGAAATGTTGGCAATTAAAGAATGCCATTCAAGATCTTATCGATGAGAGGAGAATTGAAGTGCAGGCTCCCGAGGCCCCAAACATTACCCAGAATCCATTGCCGAATCACCACGAAACGAATATGATAGAACTGGTGCAGGATGATGGCAATCAAAAACCATCTCGAGCCGTCATGATGATAAAGTCGAATGACAAGTTAGAGAAAGAAATTGTGAAAGAGGAAGCAATTGTTGAGAAACCAAAGCCAGTAGTGATGGGAGGTTTAAAGGTGGTAGTTCCAGGTGCAAAGACAATCGTGACTGTGAAAGGAGCAATTGCAGAACCAGTAATCATAAAACCAGTAGTACAAATGCCAGTGGTGAATACAAAGACCGTGCCTTGGAACTATAATAAGGTAACAGTAGTTTACAAGGGAAAAGAGATTTCTGGTGAAATTAATGAAACGCATGGACTTACTCGATCTGGAAGGTGTTTTGCTCCAGAGGAACTGAGAAAGATGAAAACGGTAAAGGAAAGTCAACTGAAGAAGCCAGTGTCGGAGGAGGAAGCGGAAGAATTTCTTAAGAAAATGAAGTCGCAAGAGTACTCAGTGGTTGAGCAGTTAAGAAAGACCCCGGCCCAGATTTCTTTGTTATCTTTGTTGATACATTCGGAGGAGCACCGGAAGGCTCTTATGAAGATTCTAAATGAGGCTCATGTTCCGGAGAAGATTTCAGTGTGTCATTTGGAGAAGATTACCAGCAAAATTTTCGAGTCCAATAGAATCACCTTCTCTGATAGGGAGCTGCCGGTGGAAGGAACTGAACACAATAAAGCATTGTACCTCACGGTAAAGAGTGAAGAGTCAGGTCGTGACCAGGGTATTGATTGACAATGGATCGAGCGCGAACATCTGCCCGCTGTCAACTCTAGGGAAGCTGAACATTAGCCCGGATAGAATCCGGAGAAACAATATCAATGTGAGAGGGTTTGACGGCGGAGGTAAGAACACGTTGGGGGATATTATTTTGGAAGTGACCATCGGTCCCGTTGATTTTACGATGGAGTTCCAGGTGCTCGATATTGCCGTATCATATAACTTGATGTTAGGTCGACCCTGGATTCATGCGACCAAAGCGGTACCATCTTCTCTACACCAGATGGTCAAGTTTGAATGGGAGCAGCAAGAGATTGTTGTACACGGAGAGGAAAATGCTTGTAATGTAGTAGCACCTTTTGACGGTACTGATGGGGATCGGGGTCCTTGGGTCTACCAAGTGACGGATGCTGTAGAAGTGAACAAAGTTGCTGAAGGAGAAAAGTTACCAACCCCGATGATGGCACCAACTGCTATAATGGTGGCCAGAGAAATGCTGAAAAACGGATTTGCACCGGGGAGGGGATTAGGCAAAACCCTGCAGGGAGTCACTCAGCCAGTTCAGCTTCCGGAGAATAAAGGTACATTCGGCTTAGGGTTCAAACCCACCTTTGTCGATATCCAAAGAGCCTCCAAAGCCAAGAGAAACTGGACCTTGCCCAAACCCATACCCAAATTATCCGACATCTTTATCGGGCCTGGTACAAAATATCAACCATCTGCTGCAGCAAAGTGCATTGAGACCCAACTTGATGAAGAAATGCTTGGTTTTAAGAAATTGTTCCGGGAGGTGAATACGATTGAAGCAGGGGAAGGCACGAGCAACATGGACGTGCAATTTGTGGGGCCCAGAGTCACATTGAACAATTGGGAAGCTACTCCTTTCCTTATCCGGAAGGAGTCTCGGTAGTTAGCTCAAAATTTCATCATTGTTTCCCCGAAAGTTGTTATTTTATAATTTCCCCATTCCCCTCATGAAAAAAAAAATCAATCACCATGTATCCCGAACATTGTTCGTTTCTTTTATTAATGAAATGCAGTTTTTCCTTTTCTTCACTTTTGCCTTATTTTTCTTTATTTTTCCTTTTGTACAGTTTTGCATGTGTTGATTCCAATGCCATGTCATGCGTGAAGGATTCTAGACCCAGTTCTAACAATCACGCTACTATACAAGAAATCGAGGAAGATAGTGAGATAGAATGTGAGGATGAGGAAGCCCTGGAGGAAATAAGTAAGGACATGAAACAATACGAGGAAAAACCCAAGCCGAATCTGAGTGATACGGAATCTGTAAACTTGGGGAGCGAAGATGATGTCCGAGAAACAAAGATTAGTGTGCATTTGGAGGCACCCCTCAGGGATGAATTGATAAGGTTGTTACATGAATTTAAGGACATCTTTGCCTGGTCCTATGATGACATGCCCGAGCTTAGCACAGATCTGGTGGTACACAAGTTGCCTATCTACTCGGAATGCCGGCCAGTAAAACAAAAGCTGAGAAAATTCAAAATGGACATTAGCGTGAAGATAAAGGAAGAGGTGAATAAGCAGTTTGAGGCAAAGGTCATAAGAGTTACCAAATACCCCACCTGGTTAGCAAATGTTGTGCCGGTCCCAAAGAAAGATGGCAAAACCAGAGTGTGTGTAGACTATAGAGACCTCAATAAAGCCAGTCCGAAGGATGACTTCCCATTGCCAAACATCCACATATTGATCGACAATTGCGCCAAGCATGAGATCGGTTCGTTTGTGGACTGTTATGCAGGTTATCACCAGATCCTGATGGACGAAGAAGATGCCGAGAAAACTGCCTTCATTACACCTTGGGGAACGTACTGTTACAGAGTAATGCCGTTTGGATTAAAGAATGCCGGGGCAACTTACATGAGGGCAATGACCACAATGTTCCACGATATGATGCATCGAGAAATTGAAGTATATGTGGACGATGTCATCATAAAGTCCAGAAAACAACCTGATCATGTGAGAGATTTGAGGAAGTTTTTCCAAAGACTCGGAGGTACAATCTAAAGCTCAATCCGGCGAAGTGTGCTTTTGGAGTACCTTCAGGGAAATTACTGGGGTTTATTGTGAGTCGGCGAGGTATTGAACTGGATCCATCGAAGATCAAGGCTATTCAAAGTCTACCTCCGCCGAAAAACAAGAAGGAGGTCATGAGCTTATTAGGAAGGTTGAATTACATTAGCCGGTTTATTGCTCAGTTGACATCAACATGCGAGCCAATTTTCAAGCTGTTGAAGAAAGATGCTGCAGTGAAATGGACCGACGAATGTCAAGAAGCCTTTGACAAGATCAAGGAATATTTGGCCAATCCTCCGGTGTTAGTTCCTCCAGAACCGGGGCGTCCTCTGATTTTGTATTTGACGGTGCTAGATAACTCTTTCGGTTGTGTACTGGGTCAACATGATGAGACAGGCGAGAAAGAACAAGCCATCTACTACCTCAGCAAAAAGTTTACATCTTACGAGGTGAAGTATACCCAACTGGAAAGAACTTGTTGTGCATTGATTTGGGTGGCTCAGAAGCTAAAGCATTATTTGTCGACATACACTACGTACTTGATATCACGATTGGATCCTCTCAAGTATATCTTTCAGAAGCCCATGCCTACGGGAAGACTGGCCAAATGGCAGATTCTGCTCACGGAATTTGACATTGTTTATGTAACTCGTACGGCAATGAAGGCACAAGCTATTGCGGACCACTTAGCTGAGAATCCGGTGGATGATGAGTACGAGCCTTTGAAGACGTACTTTCCGGATGAAGAGGCAATGACTGTCGAAGAGATAGAGCAAGAGGAGAAACCAGGATGGAAAATGTACTTTGATGGAGCCGTCAACAGCAGGGGCGTTGGTATCGGAGCGGTACTCATTGCAAGTACGGGACAACACTATCCCGTCACAGCTCAGCTTCGATTTTTCTGTACCAACAATATGGCCGAATATGAGGCATGCATCTTGGGATTAAGGATGGCCATTGACATGGGTATTCAAGAGATTTTGGTCATGGGTGACTCGGATCTCTTGGTACACCAAATTCAAGGGGAATGGGAGACACGAGATTTGAAATTGATACCATATCGGTATTGTTTGCACGAGTTGTCTCAAAGATTCCAATCTATAGAGTTCAAGCACATCCCAAGAATGCACAATGAGATTGCGGATGCTTTGGCCACATTGTCCTCTATGTTGCATCATCCGGACAAGACATACATAGATCCGCTCCAGATCCAAGTCCGAGATCGGAATGCTTATTGCTTCGTTGTGGAAGAAGAGTCGGATGGAGAGCCGTGGTATCATGATATTAGAGAATACTTGAAAGCCGGCAAATACCCGGAGCAAGCCACTGGAGACCAGAAGAGAGCCATCAGGCGTCTAGCCAATGGATTTTTCTTCGGTGGAGGAGTGGTATACAAAAGAACACCAGATCTGGGTTTATTGAGATGTGTGGATGCACAACAAGCAGATGAAATTATGATTGAAGTACATGCTGGAGTATGCGGACCCCACATGAGCGGATATGTTTTAGCAAAGAAGATCTTGAGAGCTGGGTATTACTGGCTCACGATGGAGCGTGATTGTATCAGGTATGTAAAGAAATGCCATCAATGCCAGGTACATGGGGATCTGATCCATTCTCCGCCTTATGAGTTGCACACAATGTCGGCACCTTGGCCCTTTGTTGCTTGGGGCATGGATGTCATCGGCCCAATAGATCCAGCCGCTTCTAATGGGCAAAGGTTTATCCTGGTTGCAATTGATTATTTCACCAAGTGGGTCGAAGCTAAGACATTCAAGGCGGTGACGAAGAAAGCGGTGGTGGATTTTGTGCACGAGAATATCATATGCCGATTTGGAATCCCCAAAGTGATTATCACAGACAATGGAGCCAATTTAAACAGTCATCTCATGGCAGAAGTTTGTGATAGGTTTAAGATCACGCACCGCAATTCCACACCCTACAGGCCAAAGGCGAATGGTGCAGTAGAGGCGGCAAATAAGAACATCAAGAAGATTCTTCGGAAAATGGTGGAAGGATCCAGGCAGTGGCATGAAAAGTTACCCTTTGCTCTCATGGGTTACCGCACGACGGTACGTACTTCTATCGGAACCACACCTTATACCCTGGTGTATGGAACAGAGGCCGTTATACCCGCAGAAATAGAAATACCGTCATTGCGAATTATAGCCGAATCCGAGATAGATGACGATGAATGGGTAAAGGCCCGGTTAGAACAGTTGAATTTGATTGATGAGAAGAGATTGGCCGCAGTCTGTCATGGACAGTTGTATCAGCGGAGAATGGCCAGAGCATATAATAAGAAGGTACGACCCCGAAAGTTTGAAGTTGGACAACTGGTATTGAGGCGTATCTTACCACATTGGGCAGAGGCAAAAGGCAAGTTTGCGCCGAATTGGCAGGGACCGTTCGTGGTATCACGGGTGTTGTCCAATGGAGCATTATATTTAACTGATGTTGAAGGAAAGTGCGTAGAGACTGCTATCAATTCAGATGCGGTCAAAAGATACTATGTATGATTCCTTTTCAATTGTATGTTTTGTATTTCGTTGTGATTTTGGAATTGAAATGACGAAGGCATTTTATTCTCTATCCAAACACTTTATCCATTGTTAACCCCTTTGAGCCTTAATGAATGAATTCTTTCATATCCCTCTCTCGGAATCACTTTAATGCAATAAGTTCTCAATGGCCAGAATGAAAAATGAAATGATGGAAAAATGAAAAGAAAAAAAAATGACAAAAAATGAAAAAAAAAAAAATGAAAAATGAAAAAAAAGAAAAGACAAAAATCGGGAAAAAGTCAAAAAGAAATCCATCTAACTTATGAAGTTGGATGAACTACGTCCGACTTGATCCCGAAAGGGTACGTAGGCAGCCTCTCTGAGGTTCAGTCACAATAAAGAAAAAATCCAAAAATTCCCCACATATTGAAACTGGGGCAGAAGTTATGTTTTAATAATTCCGAGAGTTGTAAATATGTTTAACCCTCGTTGAATTTTGAGCCTTTATATCTTTCTTTCTTAACCCGTCCAAAAGCCACGTTACAGTCCAAAGAAAGACCTTTTGATCAATTCTAAAATGATAACGAATACAACGAAGGAGGAGCGAAGTATCGGACAATACCCGTGGAACAGAAAACAAAATACAAAAAGGAAAAATGGAAAAAATAAAAAAATGAGAGAGTCTCATCAGTGAAAACCTTAGCCGGCACTGTGAGACGATCGTGAGGTTGAGAGAAATAAAATGAGAGAGTCTCATCAGTGAAAACCTTAATCGGCACTGTGAGATGATTGTGAGGTCGAGAGAATAAACGAGAGAGTCTTATTGGTGAAAACCTTTCGAGGCACCGTAAGGCGATCGTGAGAATCATCAGAAAAAAAAAAAGGCAACAAAAAAGAGTATCGGTTTGGGTCAAAGGCAATTCGGAGTCTGAATAATGATTGGAACGAACTGGGTCAGAGTTTAAATACATGGCATGGTCAGCGGAATCAACCAGCAAATACCCAGATAAGTTCCGTCATCTCTCCAAATACCCTTACCTTTCTTTCATTTTTCTGCATTTCATTGTTTACCCTTTTGAGAGCTAACTACCAGCTCCTGATGACGGAAGTTGAAATAACACTGGATCAGAAAGAATGGAAGATTGGGGAAAGGAATAAAGAAGCTTGGCAAACATGGCCAAAGAAAAAGAAAAACAAAACAAAAATGGAAAAATGAGAAAATACAAAAAGAGTCTGCAGGGGACAAGAAGTCGAAAGCCATGCAACATGAAAAAGCAAAAACAAAGGAAGCAACAAGAAGTGGGGACGGCAGATGCTAGTTGCCAGCAGTTTATATCTAATAAATTTTGTTTCATGCAGGAACAAATTGTCGCTAATCACTTTAAAGTGAATGTGACCAATGTGGAAAATTTAAAATACAAAAAAAAAAAAAAAAAGTCTGCCGAATAAGTGGAGAAATTCACAGGCGAGAGATAAGTTGGTAAAAGAAAATACCAAAAAGAGGAGGTAACATATTTTAAAATCCGCTCCCAAGTCCTCAGGCTGAGGGAATATTTTCCGCATTGCACGTTTCAATTCTGTTAGGCGCCCACCTTCAAATTCGGGAATACTTTCTGCATTTGCATTGCACGTTTAAATTCTGTTAGGCGCCCACCTTCAAATTCGGGAATATTTTCTGCATTCGCATTGCACGATTCAATTCTGTTAGGCGCCCACCTTCAAATACGGGAATATTTTCTGTATTCGCATTGCACGTTTCAATTCTGTTAGGCGCCCACCTTCAAACTCGGGAATATTTTCTGCATTCGCATTGCACGTTTAAATTCTGTTAGGCGCCCACCTTCAAATTCGGGAATACTTTTCTGCATTCGCATTGCACGTTTCAATTCTGTTAGGCGCCCACCTTCAAACTCGGGAATATTTTCTGCATTCGCATTGCACGTTTCAATTCTGTTAGACGCCCGCCTTCAAATTCGGGAATACTTTTCTTCATTCGCATTGCACGTTTCAATTCTGTTAGGCGCCCACCTTCAAATTCGGGAATACTTTTCTGCATCGCATTGCACGTTTAAATTTCTGTTAGGCGCCCACCTTCAAACACGGGAATATTTTCTGCATTCGCATTGCACGTTTTAATTTCGTTAGGCGCCCACCTTCAAATACGGGAATATTTTCTCGATTTCGCATTGCACGTTTAAATTCGTTAGGCGCCCACCTTCAAATTCGGGAATATTTTCTCGCATCGCATTGCACGTTTAATTTCGTTAGGCGCCCACCTTCAAATACGGAAATACTTTTCTGCATCGCATTGCACGTTTCAATTCCTGTTAGGCGCCCGCCTTCAAATTCGGGAATACTTTTCTGCATTCGCATTGCACGTTTCAATTCCGTTAGGCGCCCACCTTCAAATTCGGGAATACTTTTCTGCATTCGCATTGCACGTTTAAATTTCGTTAGGCGCCCACCTTCAAATACGGGAATATTTTTCTGCATCGCATTGCACGTTTAATTTCGTTAGGCGCCCACCTTCAAATACGGGAATATTTTCTGCATTTGCATTGCACGTTTAAATTTCGTTAGGCGCCCACCTTCAAATTCGGGAATATTTTCTGCATCGCATTGCACGTTTCAATTCCGTTAGGCGCCCACCTTCAAATACGGAATACTTTTCCGCATCGCATTGCACGTTTCAATTCTGTTAGGCGCCCACCTTCAAACACGGGAATATTTTCTGCATTCGCATTGCACGTTTAAATTTCTGTTAGGCGCCCACCTTCAAATACGGGAATATTTTCCGCATCATCATGGTTTATATATTTAAAAGCCCACACTGGGGCAGAAAAAGAAAAAAAGAGGTAGTTTGTTATTTTGTTTTGAGCAGGTTCAGCTCGGGATCAAGAAAAACAAGAAAATCAACAAAAAAGAGAGTCATCAAGAAAAACAAGAAAATCAACAAAAAAGAGAGTCATCAAGAAAACAAGAAAATCAACAAAAAAGGAAGATTCTGCATCACCGGAAAGGGAAGAAGAGCAAAAGCTAGATTAGGAACAATTGTAATTGTAGGATCATAGCTTAGAATAGCTTCTTCATTTTACATTTCCCCCCCGGTGTAATAAGGAGTAAGTCAGCAGGTCTCAACAGTGTCAATGCAACAGTGAGTCTGGTAGTTTTTAAAACTGCCGGACCTTCCCGAACTACACTGACCTGATTCCTGTTTAGCCCAGGATATGTAGGCAACCTCTAAAGCAGGGTGCGGTCAAAAGGTTTTCAAAAATGCTTTCACGGAATGTGCCAATGTGCAAAAATCTCTCATTACTGCTCACTTATCTTTGCACTGAAACTCTTCGTGTTCCCGAGCAAAGAGGGGCAGCTGTGAGCACATGATTTTTGCACTAAGCCTTTTAATTCCAAAATTAAAATAAATATGTTTTTGAGTGCAATTACTTGTTTTGCTTGAAATTAGTTATATTTTTGTGTATTTGAATAAGTAAGAAATTAGAAAAATCAAAAAATAGTAGTAATTAATTTGTTAGTTTAGTTAATTAGAAAATTAGTAAAAATAGCTTAAGTAGTAGAAATTAGGAAAAAATAACAGAAAATTACCAAAAAATACTAGGAAATTAGAGTAGGTAGTAAATTAGGATTTATAATTTTTTATAAAAGAAAAGAAAAAAAAATATAAAAGAAAAGTGCATAAAAATTATTAAAATCAGAAAATACAAAATATATATGTTGTGTAAATAATTTTGGGCCAATTGTGGTCCAAACCAGTGGCCCAGTGAATTAGCCCAGTCACCTGGCCCGCCTGGCTTTTAATTGTGTTGATCATGGCCGTTCATTTTGGTGTATCTAACGGCCGTGAATAATAGGGGAGTTATTTGGTTTAATTAATTAAGAGAAGGCAATCTGGGCCGTCCGTTGATTTAATCCAAGGGTCTAAGACTTTGGCCTCATAAGTAATAGGACGACGTCGTTTTAGTAACGCATGTATAGGCCGTCGATCTCCGTCAATTGGACGGTCGAGATTATCTCGGATATTTGGCCTATTTAAAGGCCTTGTCTGAAGGGGGCCGCTCATTTTGCCATTTCTCTAACCCTAATAAACGGCCGCCCCTGTATCTCTCGTCTTCTTCATGTCTTCAACCCCAGAAAACCCTAGGCGGCCATGGCGGCCACCATCTTCCACGGTGGTCGCCGGCCTCCCTTACCTCTCCCATCTTCTTCTCCTTCATCTTCATTCCATAACACACCCAAAAAACCCCAGAAAATACCTTGTTCTTCGAAGTCCCGGTCACCGGAATCTTCGCCGGTGACCACCAAAGTATGAGAACCCACTTGAAACCAATGCCATTCTCTTCATCTCCACTAGATCTACCCAACCATACCATTGGCTACCTTCGAATCTCACCCAATCGTTTCGAATATCCCAAAAAGGGTCGTCGGAACCCTAACTCCGGCGACCCCAAACTCAACCCTCAATCAAGACCTCATCTTTTCCACCCCCAAAACATCCCTCTGCAATCCAAACTCAAAAAGGCCTCATCTTTAGGCCTAAAAGAAAAACCAGAAGAAAATTGAAAGAAAAAGAGTTCTGAAAAATGAATAAAGAAGAAAAGGAAACAAGAAGAAAGGTCTGGGAGGGTCTGGGATTAAAGAAAAGAAAAGAAAAAGGGAATAGGAAGCTCGGGGGACCGGCCCCGCAAGCTAAGTCCCTCACCCTTTAATTTTCTTTAGTTTATTAGGATAGGTCTTGATTTCTTACATGTTTGAGTCCTGACTTCTATGATTTTTGTTCGCATGATAAGTATCAATTAGTCTTGTTGATATTCTGTTCTTTTCTTTATTTCATTTTAGTTTTAATATGCCTTGTATATCTTTGCCTTGCATGTTCTGATTGATTTGCATGCTTATGAGTGCCTTTTGTTTCTGTTCATTCTAGAGCTTTGCTTTGCATACTTCTCTGATAGACATAGATTCATGTCTTAGCTTCTTCTTTGATTCATGCTCTCTTTGCTTGATTTCGTATGTCTTAAATTGTTCTTTTGAGATCCTGTATAGTATTAGGGTTCTATAATCATCTTACTCACATCCTTTGTTATTACTCTGTTCTGGTTGTTTTAGGTTTAGTTTAACACTGATGTTGACTTTCATCTTATTCATCTTCATATTCTCCTGTTTGTTTATTTTCATGTTCTGTTTCTTCCATGTTTAGTCGTGTTTAGTCTAATACATGTTTAGGGTTATTAAGTGTTTGGTTTGTCTTTCGAGTTCAAAATTAGATCTTGATATTCATGTTCTCTCTTCTATTCTGTTAGGGTTTTTATCTTGTTAGTTTTCAATAGCTCTTCTGTCAACTTACATGTTTGGATCCTGATACTATGTTCAATGGTTTGTCTTTCATTGTCACTCATGATTACTTTTGTTGGTTTGCAACATCTCAATTGTTTCTGTATCTTCACATGTCTAGTCTTAGTAAAGCTTGGCAATCTTTATTCATCCCTTATCCTGTCTTTAATCTGGGGTTCACTTCTTTGCTCACATGCTGGTGGTCTTATTTGTAGTGCAAATCTAGTACTTTTGTCATACCATCTCTCATATGTCTTATTTGATGAATGAGTATGCCAATTTGGGGTCTGTTTCTCTTCATGTTACCCTCATATGATAGACTTAGGTATCTCTTCTCACTGATTCTCCATGTTTTCCTGCTTTACATGCTTCATCTACTGCTGACTGTTTGTGATAGTTTAGTTCTGTGCATGTCTATGATCATTAATCTTAAGGATTTTGGGAATTTTTCAATTGTCATTTGACCTGAACTAGTGGTAACTTAGGCTAGATTGACATAAGTTTGACACTTTGTTACATGAATTGGATGAAATTAATTGATTAACCAGAATTCAACCATATCAAATTTCCCTTTCTGAGTTCTGGATAATTGATGCATGTGTTTGATTTATGTGGCTCTGTGTACAAAAATATGTTGGAATAACTAAGTTTTCAGTAGTTCTTGTTGGTATGATTAGATGATTAACATTCACTAACCTTAGGAGAATTGGTTATAGCTGTTAGTGCTAGGCTTCATAAAATTGGCTAGTTTTTAAATAGGACATAAACTGAAAATGAACAAAAAATAGGCTACAAGTTTAATAATTGGCCTAAGAATGGTCAACCTTGCAAAGGGTTGACCAATTATGTGAGCCCTAACACACAGTCAACCTTAAAACAGTGGCTGGTTGTGCAAAGGGCTATGTTTGCAAATGCAGACTAGCCCAGGCTCTATATTGAGCCCTGAACAGCAAAGTGGCCAAACCTGTAAAGGTTTTGGGCCCAGCTGTTCAGTATATGGCTTTAATAGCCCAGGCTAAGTCTCAACTTGAGACTGGCTAACTTTTAAATAGTTTAAACATAATAACAAAGCAGGCTATGCCTGCAATTAGCTTTAATTAAGAATAAATTGGTCTTAATTGATTGAAATTAGTTTAAAAGTGGCTAAAATTGAAATAGCTCTTAGAAATAAAACTGGCCAGCCCTTAAATACTAATGCTAGGGCTGGCTATTAGTTAAATAAGTCCAAAGAAGCTGAAAATTAACCTAGGCAGGTCTAGTAAATCAGCAGTGGCATTCAGGGCATAATTGGAAACCAATAGGTAAAATGGTGAATAGTGTGAAACATAAGAGGGTAGGGGAGTCATTTGTACCCCTGATTTCTGCAATTTTGCAGAGATTTAAGGGTATAATGGTCTCCCTAAAATGGGAAATCTGTAAAAATCTCCATCCCTTAGGGCTATACTAGTAAAAACCCCTTAAAAGGAATCTTTGGAACCTTCCAGCACATGCTGGAAGGATTTCTGGTAACAGAATTGGGGGGTTAAGTGTACATTTCACAAATTTTAGAGGGGAAAGTTGGGATTAATCCCATAACTTTCTCCCCAAGTTTTCAGCCTTTAGTTAGCTATAAATACACCCTAAAAAGGGGCTGAAAGGGGGGATTCCACTGGTAGAACAATCTGAGAAAATACATTTGGGATTCCACAGAGAGTAATCTGAGTATATTTGGGTTCCAAAATCTGAGAGTAATATAAAAAATATACCTGGGTTCCAACAATTGAGTAATCTGAAAAATACATTTAAGTTGGAGTTCATTAAATACAAAGCTGGAGAGATAGAAATAGCGATACAACAGTAGAATTTCTGGGTTTTCTATTGGGTTTTCTCTGGGTTTTCTGCCTTGAATCACTGCTCGTTTGTGTTGTTGTGCTTTTGTGTTGCTGTGTTGCTGTGCCTCTTTCATCACTGTTGCATTGCTTTGCTTGAATCCACTGCTGCTTCACTTACTTGATCCCCTTAGACTCATTGGTTTTCTTTCGTTTGATCCAGGTATACTCTTGTCCAAAATCAAGCTGTAGAGACTGAATGAAATGAAGACTTGATTTATTTCGTTATTTGTTTGTAATTTCATTTTTAATATATAGTATACTGCAGTAGATAGCAAGGAAAAACAGAAACACTAATGATGTAATAGCTCAGTAATAACAGTAGTATAGTAGTAGCATAGCATAGATAGCTTATTACTTATCACTTAATTTAATTAGGTAAAGGCTTTAAAATATAAGTTAGCTAGTCATGGATTAATTCGTTAACTGGTTTATCACAGATAATCTCATAAGTCACAATCGCATAGTCACTTAATAATGTGGATCTGTATTTTAGTCTAAATAAGTTTAAAAGATGAAGAACTTAGTTTAATATAATCCGATTGACAATGCTGTAAAAAGGAATCCATGGTGTAGTTGTGCTTAAACCTTTGAATCACTTAGTCATAGATGCGTATGTGGTCATTGGTTATATATAATCAGTTAATTAAAATGAATTGGTGATGAGAAAAGGCCTAATAAGTAACGAATACAAGGTTGTAGTTAAAAAACGGATTTAATAGCTCTCTCAACCTTTCTGAATATAGATGATAGATTATTGAACCATTTTTGATAAGGTAAAAAATCTCGTAAATAATTAGGGGATGATTTTAGATTTCTAAGTAATTGGACATCAGTATAAATCCTTAGTTAAGAGCATATAATGATAACGATTGTTCGAGTTTTTTTATGAATTATTTCTGTACATTGATTTCTCTTGTTAATAAATAAAAGTGGTTTGATTTCATATAAATTTTGAGTACTTGTTTCCTTATGCATTCTGAATCTATATTTCTATTACTACAATTTGGTTTGGGCCCTATGTGTAACGTGGGCCTGAACTATTATACTAAACCGATAGGCCCATTGATTGATAACCAGAAGGCCGACTGTTCTTTAAGGCCTGGATTGGCCCATTATTGATCCAGTCAAGCAAAAGAAGACCAGGCCCAATAAATTCGACGGGCCTGGATTATTATAGTAATAGTATACGATTAAGGAAAAACAAATATAGAAAACTTAGCCAAATGTTAGTATCCTTTAATAAATAATTTGGGACGAGCCTCGCCCGAATAACACCGGGGCCCCCATTTAGTAATGATATAAACACAAATAGACCCGGGAAAGCTAATAGCCAATTCCATAGCTTTGCCCAAAAGATTTAAAAGCCGATAGACGTTACTTTAGGGCACGATTTTAATATACCTTCCTATGAACGAGTGTGCACTTGGTGCGACTCAAATCCAAATCTCGGTAAAGCTGAAATACACCGAAAGTCATAGGCGTACTGGTTGCGGTATGACTCGAGGCGTGTTTTCGCGATACCTCAAATTCCTAAAAATGATATTTAACGTAAAAGCACATTATGTTGTTAAAATCTATAACCGAGTCAAACAAAAGTCAAGAACGACAGTGGAGCGACCGTGCTAAAACCACGGAATCCGGGAGTGCCTAACACCTTCTCCCGGGTTAACAGAGTTCCTTATCCGGACCTCTGCTTCGCAGACATTTCAAAGAGTCAAAATTCCTCGGATTCGGGATTAACCGGTGACTTGGGACACCATTGTCATTCCCAAGTGGCGACTCTGATTAATCTCTAATAAATCCCGAACCGATTGTCCTTAAATTGGAAAAACTCCTTCCCTTACGTTATTTTATCCGTCTCGGGTAATTGAGCGTCGGGGTATACCCTACAAGCGTATTTATACACCTTACGCATGTTGGGGTAGTAAAAAGGGAGGTGTGACAAGCAGCAGCCACCAAAAATATCACTAATGAAAACATGTCTACCCTCCTCCACTTGTCAATGGACCAACTCGAGGTACATTCCATAAATTTGACTTGGGATTGGCGTAACCGCGTTATGACATATTTGCATGAGGGAGTACTCCCACAAGACAAAAAGGAAGCCAAAAAGCTTCGAATCAAACGGCCATGTACAACATCATAAATCACGACCTGTACAAGAGAACGTTCAGGGACCCTTGGCGAAATGCCTAGGGCCGAATCAAACAAGGCGCGTGCTTGAAGAAGTACTGATGGTCGTTAGGGTGCCCTGTCACGACCCGGATTTCCCACCATCGGGGTCATGATGGCGCCTACTAAATGGAAGCTAGGCAAGCCAAATATTAATTACATCTCCATTAATTACTAATTTCTTATTAACAACATAAAAATTACAGAGAAAGACTTAGTCAAATGTGATAAAGAAAATCCAAATCTGATACACTACCCAAGATTGGTGTCACAATACTCACGAACTTCTAAGAATAATACACATAATTGTCTGAAAGAAAATACAAGCTGTTTATCTCGATTACATGAGATAACAAAATGAAAAGCATAGATAGAAGAGACAACGGGTCCCGCGGACGCCTGCAGGGCTACCTCGTAATCTCAATAGTCGGAAAATCCACAAGTCGCTACTGCCGCTGCTGCTGTCCGTAACCTGTATCTGCGCAAAAAGAGCGCAGAGTGTAGTATCAGCACAACCGACCCCATGTGCTGGTAAGTGCCTGGCCTATCCCAGCGAACTAGTGACAAGGCTAAGGCCAGTCACCCACGTAAACCTGTACAGTTGCAATAGAGGCATATATATATAATACATTATAAGGAAATACTCTGCTCTGAAATAACAGTCAATAACTCACGATATCCAGAATAATCTAATCAACATAATAAATTTTACTTTCATGTCTCAATTCCTCTTTCATTTCATATCTTGTGGAAGGCGTACCACCCGCTCCCAACTATCAATAATTATATCTTGTGGTAGGCGTACCACCCGCTCCCAAATATATCAATAATTATATCTTGTGGTAGGCGTACCACCCGCTCCCAAATATATCAATAATTATCTCTTGTGGTAGGCGTACCACCCGCTCCCAAATATATCAATAATTATCTCTTGTGGTAGGCGTACCACCCGCTCCCAAATATATCAATAGGCTACCGGCAACTATGGCCAATGCCAAGATTTAAGTCACTTCGTGGTCGGCGTACCACACGATCCCATTTCTTATTATATAAGTGGTCGGCGTACCACACGATCCCAATTCATAAATATATATATATTACCGGCATTTAGCCAATAATCTCTATATCAACAATATTTATAATTACCGGTTTTAAACCAATAATTGATAATAATTTCAATAATTTATCTTCATTACCGGCATAACACCAATAATTCTTAATCAACAATTTATTCATAACTGAATTCCTATTCCTACAAACTAGGATAGAACAAACACTTACCTCGAAAGTTCACGAACGATTCAACCCGTAGCAATGCCTTTTCCTTTCGAATTTGACTCCAATCCAACCGTATCTATACACAATTGATTTTATATCATCAATTCTACTTAACAAACTAGTTCATATTGCTAAATATGATTTTTACAACATTCTGCCCGGAATAGTAAAAATCGACCCCGGGCCCACATAATCGAAACTCAAGTTTCGAACCAAAATAAGTTCACCCAATCTTCCATGAGTTCAAATATACAATTTGTTCTTAAATTCGACTCCAAAACGAGGTCTAGATCGCAAATTCTTTGAAAACCCTTACTATACTAAATTCTCAATTTTTCTACCCATTTACACTTAATTAGACTTAGGAATTCAAATAATATTGATGGAAAATGAAGAAAACGAGTTAAGAATCACTTACCCAAGAAGTTTAATGAAGAATCGCCCAAAAATCGTCCAAAAAGTTGTGGAGAAGAGAGTTGAACAAAAATGGGATTTTTATCCCGTTTCTGTTCTATTTTCTGTCTTAAATTCACTGGGCATGAATTTGTTCTACGCGATCGCGTGAATTGGGTTGCGATCGCGGAAGGAAAATATTCAACACTACGCGATCGCGTGGACAATGCTGCGATCGCGTAGAAGAATTTCTGCTGGGTGGCTCATTTGTACTACGCGATCGCGTGAAAAGTGGTCGCGATCGCGTTGAAGGAAAACGGAAAGCTACGTGATCGCGTGCGGACGAGCTGCGATCGCGTTGTAGAAGGACGAAAGCTTCGCGATCGCGTTCGGACAGCTGCGATCGCGTTGAGTAATGTGACAAGGCAGTGCGATCGCGTGTACAAGGCCGCGATCGCGTAGAGTAAAATGTCTGTGTAAAAATTGCAGAAAATCTGCCAGTTTTCTAAGTCCAAAAACACCCCGAACCACCTCCGAAACACTCCCGAGCCCTCGGGGCTCCAAACCAAATATGTACACTAACTCAAAAACATCATACGAACTTGCTCGCGCGATCAAATCGCTAAAATAACATCAAAATCAATGAATTGAGCCTTAAAACTCAAGAATTCTTTAGAATTCCATAATTTCTAAACTTTCCAATTTAAGGCCGAAACACGTCAAACGACGTCCGTTTTCAACCAAACTTTACGGGAAGCGCTTAACCAATATATATGACCTGTACCGGGCGTCGGAACCAAAATACGAGCCCGATACCAGTACTTTTTAATAAAAATTCAGTTTCATTTTCCTTAAACATTTTCAGAAAACAATTTAACAGAAAAATTCTTTTACCGGGGTTCTAGACCTCGGATTTCAATTTCGGACATATGCCCAAGTTCCATATTTTTCTACGGATTTTCTGAAATAGTCAAATCACGGATCCGGGTCCGTTTGCCAAAAATGTTGACTAAAGTCAACCATATCAATATTAATATCAAAATTCTTCAACTTTTTCACATATTTCACATATTTCAACATAAATCTTTTCCAGCCTTGTGCCCGGACTGTGCACGCAAATCGAGGCAACTATAAATGAGGTTTTCAAGACCTGAAAAGCTCGGAATGATTAATAAAACAAGTGATGACCCTTTGGGTCGTCACAAATATTTATTTATTTTTTATTTTCATTGGAATGTATATTTACCTCTTTATACATAAATATTGTTGGATTATTTTTTAAATTTAAGGGTAAAATCGTCACTCAGTATTTAAGTAAATTTGTAAATTAACTTTGACTTATGTGATATATGAGACACGATGATATAATTTTTATAAAAAAATCAGTTGGTCACTCTTTTTGCCAAACAAGGAATTGTCACCACAAGCCCTCAGTATCTCCCCTCCTCTGTCCTTTTCGAAAAGAATGCACGGCTGATAAGCTAGGCGGCAAAGCTAATCTGTAAGCCACCCCTCCCACTCTGTCTAGAATCTCAAATGGGCCAATATACCTAGGGCTGAGCTTGCCCTTCTTCCCAAACCTCATCACCCCCTTCATAGGTGACACTCGGAGCAATACTGGTTCGCCAACCATGAAATCTACATCTCGAACCTTACAATCCGCATAAGTCTTCTGCCTGGACTGAGCTGAACGCAATCTCTCCTGAATAGTCTTGACCTTATCCGAGGCCTCCTGAACTAAGTCTGTACCCAACAACCAAGCCTCTCCCGGTTCAAACCATCCAACTGGTGATCGACATCGCCTACCATACAACTGCCTTCCTTCGGAGCCATCTGGATGCTAGATTGGTAACTGTTATTGTAGGCGAACTCTGCTAATGGCAGAAACTGGTCCCACGAGCCTCCGAAATCAATAACACGGGCTCGAAGCATGTCCTCTAGAATCTGAATAGTCCTCTCGGACTGGCCATCCGTCTGAGGATGAAATGCTGTACTCAACTGAACCTGGGTGCCTAACTCCTGCTGGACCGCTCTCCAGAACCGCGAGGTAAACTGCGTACCCCGATCAGAGATAATAGATACTGGCACTCCATGGAGACGCACAATCTCCCTAATGTAAACCTCCGCTAACCTCTCCGACGAGTAGGAGACAGATATTGGAATAAAGTGTGCTGACTTGGTCAGCCTATCAACAATGACCCAAATAGCATCAAATTTCCTCCGAGTCAAAGGAAGTCCAGTAACGAAATCCATAGTGATCCGCTCCCATTTCCACTCGGGAATTTCAATCCTCCGGAATACACCACCAGGTCTCTGGTGCTCATATTTCACCTACTGACAATTTAGACACCGAACGACATACGCAACGATATCTTTCTTCATTCTGCGCCACCAATAGTGCTGTCGTAAGTCCTGGTACATCTTCGCGGCGCCTGGGTGAATAGAATACCGCGAACTGTGGGCCTCTGCTAAGATTAACTCTCGAATCCCTTCGACATTGGGCACACAAACTCGACCCTGCAATTTCAATATCCTATCATCATCTAGATTTACCTGTGTGGCACCTCCCCGCTGTACTGTATCTCTCAACACACACAAATGAGGATCATCAAATTGCCTCTCACGGATACGCTCTAATAAAGAAGAACGAGCGACCGTGCAGGCTAACACCCTGCTAGGCTCAGAAATGTCCAATCTCACGAACCGGTTGGCTAATGCCTGGACGTCTAGGGCCAATGGTCTCTGACTGACCGGAATATATGCAAGACTACCCATGCCGGCAGACTTTCTACTCAATGCATCGGCCACCATATTGGCCTTACCTGGGTGATATAAAATAGTAACATCATAGTCTTTTAGCAACTCTAGCCATCTTCTCTGCCTCATATTCAACTCTTTCTGCTTAAACAAATACCGAAGACTCTTATGATCGGTGTACACTTCACATGCTACACCATACAAATAATGCCTCCGGATCTTCAATGCGTGAATAATCGCCGCCAATTCTAGATCATGCACTGGATAGTTCTTCTCATGAATCTTCAACTGCCTCGAAGCATAGGCAATAACCTTGCCATCCTGCATTAACACTGCACCAAGCCCAATACGGGAAGCATCACAATAAACAGTATAAGGTCCCGTACCTGTGGGTAAAACCAATACCGGTGCTGTGGTCAAGGTTGTCTTGAGCTTTTGAAAGCTCGCCTCACATTCATCGGACCATTCAAATTGAACACCCTTCTGGGTCAATCTGGTCAGTGGGGTTGCAATAGAAGAAAATCCTTCTACGAATCGGCGGTAATAACCCGCTAACCCCAAGAAACTCCGAATATCCGTGGCTGATGTCGGTCTAGGCCAGCTCTTGACTGCCTCAATTTTCTTCGGATCAACCTGAATACCTGCTGCCGTCACAATATGACCCAGGAATGCAACTGAACTTAGCCAAAAATCACACTTTGAAAATTTTGCATATAGCTGGCTATCTCTCAGAGTCTGTAAGGCCACTCTGAGATGTTGCGCATGCTCCTCCTGACCGCGGGAATATATTAATATGTCATCAATGAAGACTATTACAAACAAGTCTAAATAAGGCCGGAACACCCGATTCATTAATTCCATAAAAGTTGCCGGAGCATTTGTCAACCCAAAAGACATGACCAGGAATTCATAATGTCCATACCGAGTGCGGAACGCGGTCTTAGGGACATCAGATGCCCTAATCTTCAGCTGATGATAGCCAGATCTCAAATCTATCTTTGAAAATACCTTGGCACCCTGAAGCCGGTCAAATAAATCATCAATTCGCGGAAGTGGATATTTATTTTTGATAGTCACCTTGTTTAACTGTCGATAGTCAATGCACATTCTCATCGAACCATCTTTCTTCTTTACAAATAATACGGGTGCACCCCACGGCGAAACACTGGGTCTAATGAAACCCTTTTCAAGTAAATCCTACAACTGTTCCTTCAATTCTTTTAACTCTGGCGGAGCCATACGTTATGGGGGAATGGAAATGGGCTGAGTGCCTCGAGCCAAGTCAATGCAAAAATCAATGTCCCTATCGGGCGGCATACCTGGCAAGTCTGAAGGAAATACTTCAGGAAATTCGCGAACCACAGGCACAGAGTCAATAGAAGGAACCTCAGCACTAGAATCACGGACATAGGCCAAATAAGCCAAGCATCCCTTTCCAACCATACGCTGAGCTTTAACATAAGAAATGACATTACGGCTAGTATGACCTGAAATTCCTTTTCACTCTATACGAGGCGAATTTGGCAGGGCTAAAGTCACAGCCTTGGCATGGCAATCTAAAATAGCATGATACGGAGATAGCCAGTCCATGCCTAGTATAATATCGAAGTCCACCATATTTAGGAGTAATAAATCAGCACGGGTCTTGAGACCCTCAATTACTATAATACATGACCGATGAACTCGATCAACCACAATAGAGTCGCCTACTGGTGTAGACACATGAACAGGAACACTCAGTGGATCACTGGGCTGAATCAAGTATGGTGCAAAATAGGAAGACACATACGAATATGTAGACCCAGGGTCAAATAATGCTGATGCCTTTCTATCACAAACCAAGATAATACCTGTAATGACGGCATCAGAAGACTCAGCCTCTGGTCCGGCGGGAAGTGCATAACATCGGGGTTGTGCCCCACCACCCTGAGCTGTATCTCTAGGACAATCAGCTGTTGGCTGGTCTCTACCTCTATCGGTCTGAGCTCCGCCTCTATGACCTCTACCTCCACCTCTATGTCCTCTACCTCCGCCTCTAGCTGGCTGGGCAGGCTGTGAGGGAACTGGGGCCTGAATCATGGCACGAGAACCCTGCTGGTGAGATCTGTCAGAAGCTCGAGGGCAATACCTTGCAATGTGCCTAAAATCACCGCACGTAAAACAAGCCCTCGGCTGCTGAAAATGGCGAAGTGGTGGTACACTGATAGGCTGCTGATCAGAGTAGCGTGGCTGAGAATTACGATCACTAGAAGCATCGTGAGAAACCTGAAGAGCTGACTGATAAGGCCTAGAAGGATGGCCTCTGTCATGAGAATCTCTACCTCTAGACGAGGTACCACTGAATCTACCTGAATTACGAGATCTCTTATCTGATCCATGTCTTGCTCCCTGTGACAGAGCCATCTCTATCCGGCGGGCTGCATTAGCCGCCTCCTGAAAAGTGATTTCAGTTCCTGCACCCATAGCCATCTGTAGCCGAATTGGCTGATTCAAGCCATCAATAAACCTCCTCGCTCTCTCCCGCTCTGTGGGAAGTATGATAACAGCATGACGAGCCAGGTCCACGAACCTAGTCTCGTACTGTGTGACAGACATAGAACCCTGATGAAGACGCTCAAATTGTCTGCGCATAACCTCCCGCTGAGTTGCTGGAAGGAACTTCTCCAAGAATAATTCTGCAAGCTGCTCCCAAGTCAAAGATGACGATCCCGCTGGCCTGGTTAGACAATAATCTCTCCACCAAGTCTTGGCGGAACCAGGATAACCGAAAAGTAGCAAAATCCACACCATTTGTCTCCACAATACCCATAGTGCGAAGAACTTCGTGGCAGCCGTATAGGAAGTCCTGTGGATCCTCTGAAGGAGTGCCACTGAATGTGGTAGTGAACAGTTTGGTAAACCTGTCCAATCTCCACAACGCATCAGCGGACATGGCTGCACCATCATTAGACGGAGTCGTAATAATAGGCCGAACTGCCTCAACTGGCTGAATCACAGGATCCTGAGCCTGGGGAATTACTGGCTCCGGAGTGCGCGTAGCAGGAGTCTGATTACCTCCTCCGGCCTGAGAAGTGGCTGGTGCCACCGGTAATAAGCCTGCTCTGGTAATATGATCCATGAAACCTGCTATACGGACCAAAGCATCCTGTAGATCCGGTGAAAACACAGCTCCTCCTGGGACCTGAGCTGGGCCTACCGGAGCTGCTGGGGCTGGAACTTCCTCCTCGATATGAACCTGAGGTTCTGCCACTCGTGCTGCTGCTCGGGGCTGAGCTCTGCCCCTACCTTGTCCTCTAGGACGACCTCGACCTCGGCTTCTACCCCTAGCAGGAGCTGCCGCTGCTGGGACCTCGGGCTGCTGGTCAGTAGATGAGGATGCACGTGTCCTTACCATCTGCGGAAGAACCGAGTAGAAGTTCAATTAACATTTAAAAGATCAAGTCGCACGACGGAAAAGAATAAAGGGAATATTTTCCTAACTCCGTAGCCTCTGGAGGATAAATACAGACGTCTCCGTACCGATCCTTCAGACTCTACTAAGGTTGTTCGTGAGTTGTGAGACCTGTGCAACCTAGTGCTTTGATACCAACTTGTCACGACCCGGATTTCCCACCATCGGGGTCATGATGGCGCCTACTAAATGGAAGCTAGGCAAGCCAAATATTAATTACATCTCCATTAATTACTAATTTCTTATTAATAACATAAAAATTACAGCGGAAGACTTAGTCAAATGTGATAAAGAAAATCCAAATCTGATACACTACCCAAGATTGGTGTCACAATACTCACGAACTTCTAAGAATAATACACATAACTGTCTGAAAGAAAATACAAGTTGTTTATCTCGATTACATGAGATAACAAAATGAAAAGCATAGATAGAATAGACAACGGGTCCTGCGGACGCCTGCAAGGCTACCTCGTAGTCTCAGTAGTCGAAAAATCCACAAGTCTCTATTGTCGCTGCTGCTGTCCGTAACCTGTATCTGCGTAAAAAGAGCGCAGAGTGTAGTATCGACCACAACCGAGCCCCATGTGCTGTGGTAAGTGCACGGCCTATCCCAGCGAACTAGTGACAAGGCTAAGGCCGGTCACCCACCTAAACCTGTACAGTTGCAATAGAGGCATATATATATAATACATTATAAGGAAATACTCTGCTCTGAAATAACAGTCAATAACTCACGATATCCAGAATAATCTAATCAACATAATAAATTTTACTTTCATGTCTCAATTCCTCGTTCATTTCATATCTCGTGGTAGGCGTACCACCCGCTCCCAACTATCAATAATTATATCTTGTGGTAGGCGTACCACCCGCTCCCAAATATATCAATAATTATCTCTTGTGGTAGGCGTACCACCCGCTCCCAAATATATCAATAATTATCTCTTGTGGTAGGCGTACCACCCGCTCCCAAATATATCAATAATTATCTCTTGTGGTAGGCGTACCACCCGCTCCCAAATATATCAATAGGCTACCGGCAACTATGGCCAATGCCAAGATTTAAGTCACTTCGTGGTCGGCGTACCACACGATCCTATTTCTTATTATATAAGTGGTCGGCGTACCACACGATCCCAATTCATAAATATATATATATTACCGGCATTTAGCCAATAATCTCTATATCAACAATATTTATAATTACCGGTTTTAAACCAATAATTGATAATAATTTCAATAATTTATCTTCATTACCGGCATAACACCAATAATTCTTAATCAACAATTTATTCATAACTGAATTCCTATTCCTACAAACTAGGATAGAACAAACACTTACCTCGAAAGTTCACGAACGATTCAACCCGTAGCAATGCCTTTTCCTTTCGAATTTGACTCCAATCCAACCGTATCTATACACAATTGATTTCATATCATCAATTCTACTTAACAAACTAGTTCATATTGCTAAATATGATTTTTACAACATTTTGCCCGGAATAGTAAAAATCGACCCCGAGCCCACATAATCGAAACTCAAGTTTCGAACCAAAATAAGTTCACCCAATCTTCCATGAGTTCAAATATACAATTTGTTCTTAAATTCGACTCCAAAACGAGGTCTAGATCGCAAATTCTTTGAAAACCCTTACTATACTAAATTCTCAATTTTTCTACCCATTTACACTTAATTAGACTTAGGAATTCAAATAATATTGATGGAAAATGAAGAAAACGAGTTAAGAATCACTTACCCAAGAAGTTTAATGAAGAATCGCCCAAAAATCGTCCAAAAAGCTGTGGAGAAGAGAGTTGAACAGAAATGGGATTTTTATCCCGTTTCTGTTCTGTTTTCTGTCTTAAATTCACTGGGCATGAATTTGTTCTACGCGATCGCGTGAATTGGGTCGCGATCGCGGAAGGCAAATATTCAACACTACGCGATCGCGTGGACAATGCTGCGATCGCGTAGAAGAATTTCGCTGGGTGGCTCATTTGTACTACGCGATCGCGTGAAAAGGGTCGCGATCGCGTTGAAGGAAAACGGAAAGCTACGCGATCGCGTGCGGACGGCTGCGATCGCGTTGAAGAAGGACAGAAAGCTTCGCGATCGCGTGCAGACAGCTGCGATCGCGTTGAGTAATGTGACAAGGCAGTGCGATCGCGTGTACAAGGCCGCGATCGCGTAGAGTAAAATGTCTGTGTAAAAATTGCAGAAAATCTGCCAGTTTTCTAAGTCCAAAACACCCCGAACCACCTCCGAAACACTCCCGAGCCCTCGGGGCTCCAAACCAAATATGTACACTAACTCAAAAACATCATACGAACTTGCTCGCGCGATCAAATCGCTAAAATAACATCAAAATCAATGAATTGAGCCTTAAAACTCAAGAATTCTTTAGAATTCCATAATTTCCAAACTTTCCAATTTAAGGCCGAAACACGTCAAACGACGTCCGTTTTCAACCAAACTTTACGGGAAGCGCTTAACCAATATATATGACCTGTACCGGGCGTCGGAACCAAAATACGAGCCCGATACCGGTACTTTTTAATAAAAATTCAGTTTCATTTTCCTTAAACATTTTCAGAAAACAATTTAACAGAAAAATTCTTTTACTGGGGTTCTAGACCTCGGATTTCAATTCCGGACATATGCCCAAGTTCCATATTTTTCTACGGATTTTCGAAATAGTCAAATCACGGATCCGGGTCCGTTTTGCCAAAAATGTTGACTAAAGTCAACCATATCAATATTAATATCAAAATTCTTCAACTTTTTCACATATTTCACATATTTCAACATAAATCTTTTCCAGCTTTGTGCCCGGACTGTGCACGCAAATCGAGGCAACTATAAATGAGGTTTTCAAGACCTCGAAAGCTCGGAATGATTAATAAAACAAGTGATGACCCTTTGGGTCGTCACATGCCCATACAGGCAACCGAGCCCTCGTTAGATGCCTCAATGTCGTGGAGGCTAGCCTAAGATACTTCAATGAAAGTGGACAAAACAACGACAAGAACATGAAACAAGACCTCGACGAGGCAGAAGAATGAAGAGACATGGCTTACTTAAAAATGGTAGCCCAAAAATAACAAACGGAAAAGTACTACAACAAAAAGCCAAAATACGACCACTCAAAGTCAGAGACTATGTTCTCAAGGCCAAAACACAAGCGAGCAAAGACCCGAAAGAAGGAAAACTGGGAACCAATTGGGACGATCCATACAAAATCATAGCAACAACAAGAAAAGGAGCGTTCCAACTAGAAACAATGGAAGGAAAACTCCTACAAACAATTGGAATGTCGCCCACCTCAAATACTTCAACTTCTTAAAAAGAACGCCCCTCAAGTCATACTCTTTTTCCCTCACCCGGGTTTTGTCCCAATTGGGTTTTCTCGGGGAGGTTTTTAACGAGGCGATGAAGGGGACGTCTTGAAGTTCAAGTATGATTCATCGCCCTGCATGTCGACTGCTTCTCCAGGTCGAACGATGAAGGGACTAGATACATGGAAACTTTTCCAATATATGTATGAAGCGGACATGTATAGTATTCTCCAGTGAAAGAAATAAAGCTGCATTTTGTACTCTCTACCAAGATATTCTCCAATGAATAAAATAAAGCAACATTGTACTCTCCATCAAGTCTTTTTTTTCGCATCTAACATTCGACCTCGCTCGAATTACTTAATATTCGACCTCGTTCGAGTTACTTTACACTCGACCTTACTTGAGTTACTTTAAGATCTACGATCAACTACGCCAAAACATTACACACAAGCGGCCGAAAAGCTAGGGACTTCACCTCACATCAAACAAAAATAACGATTCAGAGATACACAACAAAAAGGTAATCATTCCATTACAATTGTTATATTACAAAACGTTTTACAAAGGGCTCGAAGACGCCCTCACAAAAATAGCAAGGCAAAACAAAAATAAATACAACGGCCCTATGCCGCCTCATCCCGCCCGACATACTCCTCGTTATACCAAGAATCAGAAGTGAGCCTGTCCGTATCATCATCGACATTGTCCCTACTAGACGTACTTGGATCATAACCAGAGGCTTCACGAGCTGCACGCGCTTTAACACGAACACCCTCGAGCTCTGCCTCGAAAACCTTCTCGTTGGCCTTCAGGGACTTGTACACATCAAGATGAGCCTCGACATGAACCCACATCTCATACAACTCCCGCAACAACCTGTTCATTTGATCCTGACAACTCCGCCTCTAGATCTTGGATCCGCTCTTCTAACCTCGCTACCTTGAGCGTTGACGTCTCCACCTCATTATCCCGCTCAGACCTACAAACACGGAGGGCAACATCCAATTTGTGTGTTATAATTGAGTTTGTTGAGTTATATTAGGAGTCTGTTAAGTTAATTGATTAACTTTCCATTTAAAAATAATCTAATCCCCTGTTTTACGCCGTGAATATAGTTGAATACAACAATCTGTCTAGTGAATATAGTTGAATACAACAATCCGTCTAGCTATAATTCCATGTTTCACGCAATGGATATAGTCGAATACACTCGAATACAACAACTGATTAGCTGAACTTTCATGATTCACGCCTATTTTTGCTATTTATTTTCATGAATACAATAGCTTAAATACATATAATATATCTTATAACAACAGAAAATGTATCTACAATCCGTAATATAGCAAATGGTATCTATACATAGCTAATTACCACTAAAGCATAGTGCTTTACGAAAATTTCTTGTATATAACTTGAAATTCTCTTTTCTTTCTTTAGCCCAACATTAAAGACCCACTTCAAATATTCTTTTTATTTTTGTCTTCTTCTCGTTTATGCAGAAAAATTAATGTGTTGTTAATCAATTGCTGACTCTATATAATCACGCAAGTATTGTAGACTCAATATCTAATCATATTCAAAAAAAAAAAAAAAAGGATACAAGAATATGGGTATGTCGTTGTAGTATTAACACTAGACACTACTATATGTATATGCTATGGTCACTTCTATTCTCATTTTTTCAATTGAAGCGAACAAAGTTCCAAACCATTGTCCATGAATAGCAAATTTAACTTATGAGTGATTAAGTTGTCGTTACAAACCAATAACGTTCTATATTTATCATGATTGGTGAGAATCACCTCATGAGGCACACATATTACTAGAGGTGTGCATTCGAACCAGTTTATCGATAAAACGGATTGATTATTTGTTTTATCAGTTTATCAATTTCGATTTCAAAATTTTCTTTATCGAGTTATCGATTATGATTTCAATTTTGTCCTCCTCAATTATAGGTTTATCGATAAACCGATAAGATATACTAATAACTTTTTTTTACCCTTATTCTATAATACCCTTTCCTTTACCCTAAGTCCCTAACCCTATTATTTCATCTACTACATTTAAGGAATGATCATATTTAAAGCTCAATGGAATTAAATTCAAATTAATGGAAAATAGAATTATCTGTGATGATTTATTTTTTTATACCGTTGGAGTGTTGGTGGCATACCTTTGATCACTTACTTTAGTTTCGTTGCATGTGCTTGTTGACACAATTTTTATGTTATAAACGGTGTCCGTCTTATTTTAGCTTCTTTTTGTCCATATTAGTTATGCGTGTTTATAGCAACATACTTTTCATGGAATTCCGTAAATTTTCTTATTAGTGTAATCGATAAGCCCCAAAAATCGATAAATCGAAATCGAAAAAATCGAAACCTTATTGAAACGATAACAATAAGCATATGTACAAATTTATAATCGATAAGTAATTATCGATAAGGGTCAAATCGAATCGATAAATCGAATGCACACCTCTACAAATTGCGCTCCCCCCTTTTTATTAGAATAAATGTTGCTAAATTTTTTGAAATTGATTTTAATTTTATACATTTTATAGGTGTTTGGATTTGGTGTTGTTCCAATCAATTGAAAATATTAATAGGAGTTTAAACTAAATTTGAAATAATTTGGAGTAGGTTTGAGTTAAAGTTTAGATCTTGATTTTTTGAGTTTATTAATTGTTTGGATTGGAAGTTGTTCCGATCAATTGGAATCATCGAGAGGAGTTAAAAACTTGAATTTGAAATGATTTGGAGTAAATTTGAACTAAGTGTGAGTTAAACTTCAGAAGAGAATCAAGAAAGAAGACGAGGTCGGTTTTTATATAATAGTATATATTTGGTATATAAACACCTCTTATACACCTCTGTACATGAATTTCTTTCACAATTTTTAGTTGCGATTCATGTTCAAAACCAATCCAAATCTTCATTAAATGACTGATTTTGTATACAACCTTCTTATATTATTTCTAACAAGTCTAAATAACACTTGCTCCAAATTTCTCACAAAATTAGATTTGAAATTTGAATCCATTTATTTAAACTTGTTCAATAATGGTGGATCACCTTAAAAATCTAATTTTCATAATCCAAATGAATTTAGTTTGTTAAAATAATTGTTTGAGTCACAATTATTGATTAAAAGATTGGACTAAAAGCTTGAATATTTTCTTAAATTTGAATAGTGATTTAAACTAATGTTTGAGTCGGTTTAGAAGTTTTAGCATTTAAAAAAAGTTGAACAACGATTCGAGAATTACACATGAATTGATACGGAAAATATTTTCCAAAATATTTAAGCCAATCACATATGGGAAAATTGGAAAACCTTCATACCAAACACACCCTTAGTCTATTAATTTTGGGCTACAACTTGGCAAAATTAAGTATAACCCACCTAATTACAAAATATGTTTTTGAGTTGAATTTATGTGTAATTCTCTCGTGAATAATCTGAATTGAGGGGGTAAACAATGTCTCTTAAAGCACAGGATATTTGATTAACAAGTCCATCCCATACTTGGGAGCTTTTGTGTGGACCCCAATGGAGCAATTCATTAATTGCATTAATTATGAAGCATATTAATTAAATATTGTCTTAGGGGACATTTCATAAATGAAATCGTACTATTAATTATCACTTTGATTTTTATGTCGATATTTCCTAGAGAAAAAGAAAGGGAGGAATGGGAAGAGTCCAAAACCTAAATAATGATATTTTGGGCTCAAAATACCTTTATACGGTTTAAAAAAAAGGTTATATTTATATGACAAAATTACATCATATGTCCAGTCGGCCCATTTTTAAACACAAAATAGCCCATATTTTGAAACTTTACCCGGCATAGCCCATTTTGTAGATAATATATGGCCCATTTTCATTATTTAACCTAGTGACAGACCTCCTTTATCCTTCTTTGTTCTTTCTTCAACTTTTCACCAAAATTTATATGCTTCTTCCTCTTTTAACTTAAGCAGTCATTCTCTCATTCAACCTAACAGGAAGACTTTTTCCATTATTGTATTAAACATCTCCCCAAGCAGACTAAATTGTTATTTCAATTTGGAGTACTTTTTTTTTTGCAAAGTGAGTTTTGTTAAGACAAAATGTGTTTATCCTCCATTAATAATTTTTTGTTTCTTCTCAAATTGTTGGAAAGAGGTTGAAGACTTGCAGACATCCTCCATTTTTTTCCTTCAACTTTCAAGGTAAATAGGTCGATGATGAAGTGAGTGAAGTCATCGGAGAATGAAAAAGAGGTCTTGTGTTGTATTTAGACAATTTCAAGTTCTTGAGATGATGTTCCAGCTTTATCTTCTTGTATAAAACAATTTCATCTCCATCTTCTCTCCTCTTTAATTTTTTGATCTAACCTCCTCTGAAAAACTCTCTTTTGATATTTTGATACTGAATAGAGGTGTAATATTGAACATAAGATGTGTTCTGGTATAAATATTGTATAACCACTATTTATGCACACTTATACATTAATGTATAAGTGTGTATAAATGTGTATAATTATGTATAAATATATATAATTATATATAAATGTGTATATATGTTCATAACATCACTTATCTTCTTCTTCTATTTCTCTTATTCTTTTGATATACATTATTATAGATTCCATATACAAGTTTATACATAGTTATACATCATTATACAAGTACTGCATATGTATAATCAAATTAATTTTGTTTCATGTGTTTTTTCCTTTTTCTGGAGTAATTCATGTATAAATCTACTTTCTTTGTTGATTCTCCGTCAAATCACGAACTTGCAACATTTGTTTTTACATTTACCATATAAGTAAAATCAGTAAAAAAAATTGGGGGACAACTTGCAGCAGTAAAGATAAATTAGGAGAGGAATATCCAAATTATATGACAGAAGAATTAGAAAATCTCATGTCTTCATCTAAATCCCTATAATTGTCCCGATTAAACTCCGGTGCCGAGTAAAGAAAGTTAGAAAATATTCTTTTTTTCAAATATTAGCCGATTATTTTTGGGCTATAGATTTGTAAAGTTATAACTGGGCTATTATATTGCAAGTCAAATATGTGAGTTGTATTTATGTGAAATTATCCCTATTTATATTGCGTTTTAGTTTAACACTAATCCCTACCGATATAAGTAGTGAACTTTCTCTTACACTTTTCCTTTTTAACTTTGGATCCATTTGTGGACCAAGTAGCTCTCATGTTAATGATTTTTTAAGCATGGATTAAGAGGATTTTTTTTTCCAGAAATGCAGATAAGGAGATCATTAATCGATGGTAGATTTCTTATGAAAAAAAAAAAAATACATTAGATCCAATAGCTCACCAAGCCGGTTAAACAAAATATATATAAATCGGCTAGAAAAAATATATTGTGAATCCGTCCGGCTAATTGTGAAAAGATCCCATTAAGTATGGTTTAAGCTCTTTCGTTTTCTTTTAAAACCATTGGTTTCATTTCTTACTAATTGATCTGGTCAAAACCTTGATAGTTAAAATAATCAAACCACGTAATTTTTTCTGTATTCTCATTAACTATAGCGCATTCTCTCGGGCATAGTCGTATGAAACTGATTCTATGTCAATTTTATGATTCATGATTTAAGTCCTGAGTTGTATGAATATAGTGGTCCAGGTGACTAAGAACATGTGATGCTCGTACGGCCTCTATGGATCAAATTATACTGTTCGCCACTTGACTTTCATAAGTTCTTAAAATAATTTAATAATGAAAATATAATCCGTATATGTAAATTTTAGCATAGTAGTGCTTATTTACAAGTTTTTTATTTTTTAGTAGTGATTATTTAGTTACCCCAAAAAAATATCAAAGAAAGAAACAAAACAAAAAATGTGCAGTAAATATGAACAGATTAGGGAAAATAAAAATTGACTTGGACAAATTAAAGAAAATAAATAAACTTTTTACATGTTATCCAGTAATAAAGCAGTAAAAAATTCAAATTTTCAAATCAACTTAAAGTGAAACGTTAAGAAAACTATTCATTTATCAATTTTAAGTAAGCCAAATGGTTATTTTATTTGTATATTTAAAAAAATTTATTTTCTTTTACTTAAAAATTCTACTTCTTTTTTTTTTTTAAAAAGTAGTAATTTTTTTAAATACCTATAAACCCATTATATCTATAAAAAAATATATAAAAAATTTGCCAACAAATATGAGGGCCTAAGACACCAGCGTTACTTGTAAGAGAAACTTTTCATAAAGCACTATTTTTTAGTGGTACTTAACTATCTATAGATACCATTTGCTATATTACAGATTGTAGATATGTTTGTTGTTATAAGATGTATCATGAATACAATAGCAAAATAGGCATGAATCAGGGAAGTCCAGCTAATCAGTTGTTGTATTCGAGTGTATTCATAGCGTGAAAACATGGTATTACAGTTGGACATATTATTTTATTCGACTATATTCGATTGTATTCACGGCGTGAAACAAGGGATTACTATGTATTTAAATTGAAAATGAATAAATTAACATAATAGACTCCTAATATAACTCAACAAACGCAATTATAACACACAAAATTTTACATTTCCAGTTATAAAAAATTTCTCAACCGAAAAACACCCCAAAAATATAGCAATCTTCAGAGAAATTATATAATAGATCTGTATACATAAATTATATTAATTAAAACATATATGAATACATTCATGGAATACAATGAATAGTGAATGCAATGAAATACAACGAGATACATTAAAATACAATAAAAATGATGAATACAATGAAATACATCGAGATCCATTAAAATATATTAATAAAAAATTCAATTTGTTCAGCCCTAAACTTCGTCGTCTTTGTTCAATAACAAACTCTAATTTCCAACGAATTCGCCGTCGAACAATAGTAGCAGAATAAGGACCACGTTAAAGAAAAATTCCCAAAAGAGATATAAAGAGCATTACAATTAATCTCTTTGGTTTATAAAAAACAGAAAACCATAATCAGCAACTTTGCCAACACAGCCGGCGAATCATGAGAATGGCAGTGCTCCGTTATGGACTTCCATTCTTGAAACCTCTCTACAAATTCCCCATCTCCTCTTCTACCTTTTCTCTAAAGCAACGTCTCATAGAATTAGAGAAATTGGGATCGGAGAGAATGTAGGTGATGTGGGTGAGAGGAATTTTGAGATTGAGCATCGTGTTTTTAGGGCAGTGTGAAAGAGAATGGCATGTATCAAACTAGAGAAAGAAAGAAAATAGTGTTACTGAATAACGTATTTTAGTAGCTTAGGAGTAGGAGGTAACCAAAAGTAGATATTTTGCTATAAACATAAAAATGTATCTATAGAGTATAATTTTTTTAAATGATATTTATTTAAAATAAATAAAGTATTAATCTTTGCTATAGAGATAAAAATTCTACTTGTAATAATAGTAGAGCCGGCCAGCATTAATGGTGATTAAGTTGAAATAATTTGAAGTTGAAATTGTTAGAAGCTTCCTCCAACTTGATTATTGATGTAAGCAATGACATCAATAGATGGTAGGTGAGGTAGGTGAGATGGGAATATTGCAAATTGATCCTTCTTGATAGGTGAGATTTGCACTTTTGGTCCCTATCTCAAAACTATAAATACCCCTTCCATTTCATTGTATAACACACCAAAAACATTCAATAACTCAAGTATAAGAGTTAGAGAGAAAGAGAGAGTTTGTTTTTCTTTAGGAAGTTTTTCCTAAAGGGGAGTGACAAAATAGTGAGTAAAATACTAGTCGGGTATTTTCGGGAAACACTTTTGTGTGCGCCACTATTTTGGGTAGAGCTCGGGAAATTGTTGTACCTCCAAACTATTGGAGAAGTCTCTCTTTGTAAGCCTACTAAAAGTTTTAGTGGAAGTTGGTGCCGGGTTTGTGGACGTAGCCCAAACATTTTAGGTGAACCACGTTAAATTCTTTGTGTCATTTATTTTTCGTTGATCATTTATTTTTCCCGCTGTGAAGAAGTGTTTAGTGCCACCGGGTCCTAACAAGTGGTATCAGAGCTTTGGTTAGAATACTATTCATACGTACGGTACTATTCATACGTACGGGTACTATTCATCCATACGTGCACTATTCATACCTACGGTTACTATTCACCGTCGGAAATATGGAGGCAAGGACAAGCAAGATGGTCAACCTGAACGGCACAAATTACCACTTATGGAGAAACAAGATGAAGGATCTCCTGTTCGTGACGAAGATGCACCTGCCGGTGTTCAGTGCTCAGAAACCTGAAGACAAGTCAGACGAGGACTGGGAATTTGAGCACAACCAAGTGTGCGGCTACATACGGCAATTTGTTGAAGACAATGTGTACAACCATATTTCTGGTGTGACACATGCAAGGTCGTTATGGAACAAGCTCGAGGAGTTGTATGCCTCTAAAATAGGTAACAACAAATTATTGTACTTGACAAAATTAATGCAAGTAAAATATGTAGAAGGGACAACTCTGGCAGATCACCTTAATGAAATACAAGGGATTGTCGACCGGTTGTCGGGAATGGGCATAAAGTTCGATGACGAGGTACTTGCTCTTATGGTGCTGGCAACACTCCCAGAGTCATGGGAAACCTTGAAGGTTTCAATCACCAATTCTGCACCCAACGGTGTGGTAAACATGGAGACAGTCAAGTGTGGCATTCTAAATGAAGAAATGAGACGCCGATCACAAGGATCATCTTCTTCATCAGAGGTGTTGGCTGTTACGACCAGGGGGAGAAGTCAAAACAAGGGCCAGAGTAACAGAGATAAGAGCAGAGGTAGATCCAACAAATTTGCACATGTTGAGTGCCATTATTGCAAAAAGAAGGGCCATATCAAAAGATTTTGCCGACAGTTCCAAAATGACCAGAAGAAGAACAAAGGCAAAAAGGAGAAACCCGAAGAAAGCAATGATGATGAAGCGAACTCCTTTGGTGAGTTTAACATTGTCTACGATGACGACATTATCAATCTGACAACCCAAGAAACGACATGGGTGATTGATAGTGGAGCTACCATTCATGCAACGCCACGGAGAGAACTCTTCTCATGAGACTTCGGTCGTGTAAAAATGGAAAATGCCAATTTCTCAACAGTTGTAGGCAACGGAGATGTTTGCCTAGAGACCATGAATGGGATGAAGCTACTTTTAAGAGATGTCGGGCATGTTCCAGATATGCGCCTGAATCTGATCTCCGTAGGCAAGCTTGATGAGGAAGGTTACTGCAATACCTTTCATAATGGCCAATGGAAGCTCACGAAAGGCTCATTGGTGGTGGCGCGGGGCACGAAGCAGTCAAAGTTGTACGTGACCCAGGCAAGCATCTCCCAACAAGTTATAAATGTTGCGGAGAATGATAGCAATACTAAGTTGTGGCATAGACGTCTTGGCCACATGAGTGAAAAGTCAATGGCGCATTTGGTGAAGAAGAACATCTTACCAGGTCTAAACCTCCAGTTGAAGAAGTGTGCTGACTGTTTAGCTGGGAAACAAAATAGAGTTTCATTCAAAAGATTCCCTCCTTCCAGAAAGCAAGACATGTTAGATCTGGTACACTCAGATGTATGTGGGCCTTTCAAGAAGTCCCTCGGTGATGCCCGATATTTCGTGACCTTTATTGATGATCATTCACGAAAGACATGGGTATACACGCTGAAGACCAAGGATCAAGTGTTTCAAGTTTTCAAATATTTTCTGACCTTGGTGGAAAGAGAGATTGGTAAGAAGTTGAAGTGTATCCGGACAGACAATGGCGATGATACCAGGGTCAATTTGATGCTTACTGTAAAGAGTATGGTATTCGACATCAGTTCACACCTCCTAAAACTCCACAGTTGAATGGCTTGGCTGAGAGGATGAACAGAACTTTGATCGAGAGAACCGGATGTTTACTCTCTCATTCAAAGTTACCAAAGGCTTTCTGGGGTGAAGCACTAGTTACAGCAGCCTATATGCTAAACCATTCACCCTGTGTCCCTCTTCAGTACGAGGCTCCAGAAAAGATTTGGTCAGGAAGAGATATCTCTTATGATCAATTACGGGTATTTGGCTGCAAAGCCTATGTCCATGTTCCGAAGGATGAAAGGAGCAAACTTGATGTCAAGACAAGGGAGTGTGTATTCATCGGCTATGGTCAAGACATGCTTGGCTATAAGTTCTATGATCCGGTGCAGAAGAAGCTCGTCAGGAGTCGAGATGTTGTGTTCGTTGAGGACCAAACAATTGAAGACATTGATAAAGTAGAGAAGTCCACTGATGATTCTGCTGAGTTTGAGTTGCCTCCAACAATGGTGCCAAGACAAGTTGGAGACGATGTTCAGGATAATCAAGATGAAGCCCCTGATCTTCCAAATGAAGATGAACCAGCAGATGCTGAGGGTAATGAGGATAATGGTGATGATGATGCAGACGAGGATGATCAACCTCAACCAGCAATCCTCAACAACCCTCCTTATCACACAAGATCTGGAAGAGTTGTGCAACAGTCTACCAGATATTCTCCACATGAGTATGTGTTACTCTCTGACGGGGGAGAACCCGACAGTTTTGAAGAAGTTGTTGATGATGAACATAAGGAGAAGTGGATAGAAGCCATGCAAGACGAGATGAAATCCTTGCATGAGAACAAGACGTTTGAGCTGGTGAAGTTGCCGAAAGGCAAGAGAGCTTTGAAGAATAAGTGGGTGTTCAAGATCAAGCATGATGAACACAACTCCTGTCCGAGATTCAAAGCAAGATTGGTCGTCAAAGGTTTCAATCAAAGGAAAGGTATTGACTTTGATGAAATATTCTCACCGGTTGTGAAAATGACCTCAATACGCACGGTGCTGGGATTAGCAGCAAGCCTCAAACTGGAGGTTGAGCAGATGGATGTAAAAACCGCCTTCCTACACGGTGATTTGGAAGAGGAGATATACATGGAGCAACGAGACGGTTTCCGGCAAAAGGGGAAAGAGGACTGCGTTTGTAGATTGGGGAAAAGCCTTTATAGCTTAAAACAGGCACCAAGGTAGTGGTACAAGAAGTTCGAGTCGGTGATGGGGCAACACGGCTACAAGAAGACAACTTCAGACCATTGTGTGTTCGTGCAGAAGTTTTCTGACAATGATTTTATGATCCTATTGCTCTATGTGGATGATATGTTGATTGTTGGCCGGAATGTTTCCAGAATTAATAGCTTGAAAGAGCAGCTAAGCAAGTTCTTCGCCATGAAAGACTTGGGGCCAGCAAAACGGATCCTTGGGATGAGGATTATGCGAGACCGAGAAGCCAAGAAGTTATGGTTGTCTCGGGAGAAGTACATCGAGAAGGTACTTCAACGGTTCAACATGGAGAAAACTAAAGCAGTTAGCTGTCCTCTTGCTAACCACTTTAGATTGAGCACCAAGCAAAGCCCGTCAACAGATGATGAGAGAAGAAAGATGGAGCGAATTCCATATGCTTCAGCAGTAGGAAGTTTGATGTATGCCATGGTTTGTACACGGCCAGATATCGCTCACGCTGTAGGAGTGGTAAGTAGATTTCTTTCTAATCCAGGAAAGGAACATTGGGATGCTGTTAAGTGGATTCTCAGGTATCTTCGAGGAACCTCCAAACTATGCTTGTGTTTTGGAGAAGACAACCCTGTGTTGGTTGGCTATACTGATGCAGATATGGCCGGAGATGTTGATTCTAGAAAATCAACTTCAGGATACTTGATTAACTTTTCAGGGGGAGCTGTGTCATGGCAATCAAAGTTGCAAAAATGTGTTGCACTATCAACTACTGAAGCTGAATTCATTGCAGCAATGGAAGCTTGTAAAGAACTGTTGTGGATGAAGAAGTTCTTAACTGAACTTGGATTTTCGCAAGACGGTTATCAGCTATTTTGTGATAGCCAAAGTGCTATCCACCTTGCGAAGAATGCCTCATTCCATTCCAGATCCAAGCATATTGATGTTAGATACAATTGGATCAGGGATGTGTTAGAGAAGAAGATGTTGCGGCTTGAAAAAATCCATACAGATGAAAACGGATCAGACATGTTGACCAAAACTGTACCAAAGGGTAAATTTGAGTTCTGCAGAGAAGCTGCAGGGATAGGAGACTCTCCAAGTAGTCGGAAGGGGGAGAATTGTTAGAAGCTTCCTCCAACTTGATTATTGATGTAAGCAATGACATCAATAGATGGTAGGTGAGGTAGGTGAGATGAGAATATTGCAAATTGATCCTTCTTGATAGGTGAGATTTGCACTTTTGGTCCCTATCTCAAAACTATAAATACCCCCTTCCATTTCATTGTATAACACACCAAAAACATTCAATAACTCAAGTATAAGAGTTAGAGAGAAAGAGAGAGTTTGTTTTTCTTTAGGAAGTTTTTCTAAAGGGGAGTGACAAAATAGTGAGTAAAATACTAGTCGGGTATTTTCGGAAACACTTTTGTGTGCGCCACTATTTTGGGTAGAGCTCGGGAAATTGTTGTACCTCCAAACTATTGGAGAAGTCTCTCTTTGTAAGCCTACTAAAAGTTTTAGTGGAAATTGGTGCCGGATTTGTGGACGTAGCCTAAACATTTTAGGTGAACCACGTTAAATTCTTTGTGTCATTTATTTTTCGTTGATCATTTATTTTTCCCGCTGTGAAGAAGTATTTAGTGCCACCGGGTCCTAACAGAAATAACTTTTTAAGGGGTATTTTTAATGACATAATAATTTTATCTCAGAAAATTTTAAATTTTCTTTCCTAGTAAAATTTATGTCCACCTACAACTTAAAGTCATTCAATGAAGAATAACATTGTATTGTTCCTTTGTTATGACAATCAAACTCATGAAATCTCGGCATGTTAGTCTAGAAAATATATTTCGAAGTTCTTAAGGTTTCAAAAGTGCATTTATACCTTTTAGCACGAGGCGAAAAGTAACGAATGCACCTGCATAAACACTACTCAAAATAAGTAATTTTTTCAAATTTTAAGAATGAATTAATTATTTTTTTCTTACATTGTCCATGAAGTAAATAATATTGAAATATGTGTTAGGAGTGTTAATATGGCCAATTTCATTATTAATGAATACTCAAAGATGGATTTCTTAATCTGTATAAAAAATTTCAAAAAATCACTTATTTTGAACCGAAGGAGTACAAATATAATATTCCTGTTCGTGGAGGATGACGATACATGGTATATACACCACCTACTACTTCTTGTGTGCTCTATGTGAATCTATTAACAGTAGCTCTCGAGAATTTAAAATTTATGAATTTTAAATTTGCCATCAAATTGATACATCATTTTAATTACTTATATAGTTCGAATTTGTACCGAATACTCTAGCTTCGTGCTTAACGGTGACTCACCGGTCACCACCATTCCTTGTAGCCCCACCACCCCACATTCGTTTGCTCTTAATATTAATAGGAGTAATCATCATAATAAATGGCATGCTTCCGGTATAGACCCTCTTAGACACAAAGCACGCCGGTCATAACCATCTCTCTGCTGTCTTTGCCCCTTTGAAATCTCCTTTTCTTTATTTCCTTTTTTTTTTCGGTTACTAGCGGAAGTACGATGATTAGGTTATCTAGTCATTCAAGTGGGGGCTTGGCCTTCTTCATTTCTTTATTTTTTATTTTCTATGTTATGTTTGATATACCACTCTTTCTCTAGTTTATATGAACCTATTTTCTTTTTGATTCCTTCCAAAAAAATAGCTATTTTCTAAATTTGATAGCAATTTAGCTTAAACTTACAATTCTACCCTTAATAAAAAACTTTAATAATAACACAAATACTCTAGACCCCCTTTTTGACTTGTTTAGGACCATATACTCCAAAAGTCTTCAATTTTTTTAAACTCCGTACCCGTCAAACATGTTCACGTACATTGGAACGAATGGAGTAATATTATTATTCAAATGCTAATTGGAGAGTGATTTTGATGATAATTTTAAATAGGGGTGTGCATTCGATTTATCGATTCGATTTTGACCCTTATCGATAATTACTCATCGATTATCGATTTGTATATATGCTTATCGTTAAGGTTTCAATAAATTTTCGATTTCGATTTATCGATTTTGGGGCGTATCGATTCGGTTATCGATTACACCAATAAAAAAATTTGCAGGATTCCACGGAAGTATATCGCTATAAACACGTCTAACTAATATAGACAAAAAGAAGATAAAATAAGTCGAACATCATTTGTCAACAAGCATGAACAAAACTAAAGTAAGGGATCAAACGTATACAACCAACACTCCGACGGTATAAAAAAATAGATCATCACTACTAATTTTGTTTTTCGTTAATTTGAACTTTAAATATGATCATTCCTTAAATGTGGTAGAGGAAATAATAGGGTTAGGGACTTAGGATAAATGAAAGGGTATTATAAAATAATGGTAAAAAAATAAATAAAATACTCCATCCGTTTTAATTTATGTGAACTTATTTCCTTTTTAGTCCGTGCCAAAAAGAATGACATCTTTCCCTATTTGGAAGTAATGTAGCTTTATGCATTGATTTATAACCACACAATATATATGTGCTTCATTTTACACAACAAGTTCAAAAGTCTTCTCTATTTTCTTAAACTCCATGCCCAGTCAAATGAGTTCGCATAAATTGAAACGGATGGAGTAATAATTTCTTATTGAAATCAAAATCGATAAATCGATAAACTGATAACAAATACTCCCTTCGTTCCAGTTTATATAAACCTATTTCCTTTTTGGTCCGTTCCAAAAAGAATGAACCCTTTCTAAATTTGGATATAATTTAGCTTGAAATTATAATTCTACCTTTAATAAGAAGTTTTTATAACCGCACAAATACTCTTCGCCCACTTTTTGACTTGTTTAGGACTACACATTCCAAAAGTTTTTATTTTTTCTTAAACTCCTTGACAGTCAAACAGGTTCACATAAATTAAAATAGAGGGAGCAATCGATTCGATTTATCGATAAATCGATTTGAATGCACTATCCCTAATTTTAATTACTAGTAAAAATTAATATTGACTATATATTAGTTAGAGCAACTAATATGAAGTGACAAGACAATTATAGAAAAATACTTTCCGTCCATAGGTATAAAAAAAGTTATTTTCCTCCTCAGGATAAAATTTTAGACAGAAAATATATAGATTTCCTCATGCATACTAAAACACACCAATTGGATTGCGGAGGGAGGGAGGGAGGGAAGGAGGGAGATGGAGTAGTGGGTTTTTATTTATTTATTAAAGGTACATAAGAGAGCGTGGCAGACAACCAAAAAACATAATAAGAAGGATAATAACAGTTGATATAATATTAATGTCTTAATTATAAGGACCCTCCAATTTAAGAATAATCTCAAGACTTTTGTGGCAACTACTATATATTTATATCTCCCCAACTCCTTCAATATTTAAGCTCGCTCTGCAATTTGAATTGTGTGGCATCGGTCTCCGAACCAATGGGTGGGTTTGCGATATCAGAGAAAATGCAACTGCATTTGGCCATGTTGGCCTTGCAGTTTGGTTATGCTGGTTTTCATGTCGTCTCCAGAGCAGCACTTAATATGGGCATCAGCAAAATTGTTTTCCCCGTTTACAGGAACATTCTTGCTTTGCTTCTCCTTCTTCCCTTTGCCTATTTTCTTGAAAAGTAAAATCCCACTTCATCTCCTTCAACAAAATTGTCTATACTATGATGCTAGCTTGATGTAATAACTCATGTTCTATTTTCTGTTAATTCATCAGGAGACAGAGGCCACCTCTTACTTGGTCTTACACGCTTCAGTTTTTCCTGCTAGCTGTTATTGGGTATGGTTTATATATATGAATTGCACGATTTTGGCTAAAACAAAAAATAAAGAGAGAAGAAAATAATTGGCATTTCTTCTGTACTGTGTTTTTCCTTTATTTAACAGAATTACAGCAAACCAAGGATTCTACTTGTTGGGCTTGGATCACACTTCCCCTACTTTTGCTTCTGCCATACAAAATTCTGTCCCTGCTATCACATTTCTCATGGCTGTAATACTCAGGTAATTTCTGATCGCTTCAAAGTCGTACTCCCTCCGTTCCAGTTCATGTGAATTTATTTACTTTTTGATTCGTATAAAAAAGAACGATTCCTTTTTATATTTGGAAATAATTTAAATTAAATTTTTAATTCTACCATAAAGGAGAAGCTTTTGTAATCACACAAATATTCTGAACCCGTTTTTGACTTGTTTAGGACACAAATTTCAAAAGTATTTATTTTTTCTTAAATTCCGTGTCCAGTTAAATAAGTTCACATAAATTAGAACGGAGGAGTATTGTACACAGCGTGTTTATGGTTGCAAATTATGATAACCTGAAATATAATTGTTCCACTTCGAACATAAATATGTGAATTATCGTGCATGAAGCACACAGCTTACATAATTAACCAAGTGCATTTTTTTTACTGACAGTGCAAAGTAAATATTTGTACAATAAGGTTAATTTTAAGAAATGTTTTATATAGTAAGGTTAATTGATAGTACATAATGAATATTGAGGATTCATTTAGTCAACCTCAACTAATGCTTTTTTGTTTGAATTTTAGGATAGAAACAGTGAGATTTAACAGGAAAGATGGAATAGCAAAGGTGTGCGGAACATTGTTGTGTGTGGCTGGAGCATCAGTAATTACACTATACAAAGGACCAACAATTTACAGCCCAATTCCACCATTACAAAGGACCTCAACAACTGTATTGTTATTAGGAGATGCTAAAGGAAAGAACTGGACATTAGGCTGCATTTTCTTGATAGGGCACTGCTTGTCGTGGGCAGCGTGGCTAGTGTTGCAGGCACCAATTCTTAAGAAATACCCTGCTAGGCTATCAGTCACATCTTACCAGTGTTTCTTTGGAGTTATACAGTTCCTTATTATTGCTGCTTTTTGTGAGAGAAACCCTCAGGCCTGGCTTGTTCACTCTCCTGCTGAGCTCTTCAGTGTCTTCTATGCTGTAAGCATTTCAATCTCTTTTTCTTTAACGTCTAGTATCTTTTATACGATCACAGTCAGAATTTGAAATTTATAAATAATAGCTTCGTTCCTAAATAATAGTATCATGTGAAAGATAGCTAATTATGACAATAACAACAACAATGACATAACCAATATAATCTCACAAATGAAGTCCGGAAATGATAGTTTGTACGCAGACCTTATCCCTACCTGTCGAGTCAGAGAGGTTGTTTTCAATACACCCTAAAAAAATGAAAAGAGAGAGGAAACAAAGGAAGAAGAAAGAGGAAGAAGAAAGAAAGAATAGAGGGACAAAGACAATAAGGAAAAGGGGAGAAAGTCAACTATAGTAACAACAACAAATAACGAAACTAGTAACAGAAAATAGCATCAAACAGTAACAGACTGTAACAAAAGACACATAGAGCGGACAAAAAAGAACAAGGGAGCTACAATAATACTAAATCAGAACGAGAAACTCTCGACTACCTACAAGCTAACTAGCCTAATCTTTCACCTCTGCACCTTTCTATACTGGATCATGTCCTCTGAAAAATAAGATATGATATGTCGATGATACAGTTTTTTTAACCTGTCACATTTTATAAGTTAAATTTGTTTCTTTTTTTCTTTTTCTTTCCAAGAGTAATCCAGTCGTTTAAAATAGTAATCGGCAAGGAAAGTCAGAAAATACAGATTATTCTTTGTGTGGACTAAAAAAAAGTTAGTATACTTATTTGGGTAGTTAATAGTATTTTTTATTTGACTATGCTTTTATTAAAATAATTCTTACAAAATTTTAATATTAAAAATTATAAATGTAGTGTTTCTAAATATGTACTCCCTCTGGTCCAAAATAAGTGATTTTTTGGTTTTTTTTTTGTGGTCCAAAATAAGTGATTTTTTCGAATTTCAAGAATGACTTAATGATGTTTTTCCTACATTGTTCTTGGAGTAAATAGTGTTGGAATATGTGTTAGGAGTTTTTATGTGAGATAATAAGGTTAAAATGGTCAATTCTACTGCTAATTAATGTTAAAAGGTGACTTTCTTAATATGTGCGAAAACATTCAAAAAATCACTTATTTTGGACCGGAAGAAGTATGTTCTAATCAAATAATTAAGAAATTGTTGTTTGAATTCGTATAACTATAAATAAATTGAATCGGGCACTTTAAGCATGACATTTATTTTTGAACAAGAAAAGTATATATCGTTTACCTTAATAGGCCACCTAAAAGGTTAGAGACACCAAAAAAAAAAAAAAAAAAAAATGGAGGAGAATTTTTAGTTAAAGGCTGTCTCTGCCACATTAATAATGTGGGCAAAGAAACAGCAAAGCAGTGGACTGCATAAAGTATTTCAGTGGAAATTTCATGTGACACGTGAGATTTTTAGTCAACGTTAGCCTTTCTAGATCTATTGTTTTTATTCGCTCAACTCCCCATCTCGTACTCCCTCTATTGAGGAAAATAAAAATACTCCCTCAGTGGCTTAACATCACTAAGTTCAAAAAAAATTATAGCCACATAAATGTTATAATTTGTTTAAAATCATAAATTTTACACTTTTCATTTACTTTTACTTGTTCTATTTTGTTTTTCAAGCGTCAATTTAACTAATATTTTATCCTAAATGTATTATTTTAATACTTTTAACATCAAAATTTAGATATTCAAAAACTAAACGAAAAGTACTATAATTTGTAATTTTTCTCATTTAATATGGTGAAAAAATATAAATTAAAATGTTGATTAAAATTTATATAGTTTAACTCACGAAAAATAAAATATGGAAAGTAAAAGTAATTAGAGAGAATAAACATCTTCGTTTGTTTCTTAAACTCCATAATTCAATCAGGGTCCACATAATTAGTACAACCCGACAGAGAATGTATAATATGGCGGCCATGCGGTTAGTTACTGAAAATGAAATGGCATCAATTAGTCATTCCTTATTATTTATTTTTGGAGAAAATGAGAATGAAATTAATTGCAAAGAAATGAAAAATGCAGGGAGTGGTGGCATCTGGGATAGCATTTGCTGTACAGATATGGTGCATTGACAGAGGGGGACCAGTCTTCGTTGCTGTCTACCAACCTGTTCAAACTCTTGTTGTTGCCATTATGGCTTCAGTTGCTCTTGGCGAGGAGTTTTACTTGGGAGGGTACCTATTTCTCTTTCTCCATCTCTTTTTTAACGCACTGCGTACTCTCCACTTGAATTATTTATAGTTAAAATATTTTATACTGAGTTAAATTCTCAAAAATATATTTTTTCCGATTCAAAATAAGTGATTACTTTCTTTTTTATTTTGATCCAGCTATTTATATAATAAAAAAAATTAAATTTATTTTTCCAAAATCACATTTATCTATGTATCCCTAGAAAGTCATTTACTCCTCATATTTTAGAAGAGAAATAAGTGCTACTATAATTATGCTACAATATTTAATTAAGGATAGTTTAGTCACTAACTATTTTTATCTAGAATTTAGTCTTTTTATTATAGGTGTGCCCAAAATAAATTGGTTGGATCGGAGGGAGTATATTGTACAAATTTGTACATATTAATTTAAATTTCTTGATTCGGCTCTAGACCCAAATGCTTTCCACCTAATCGCCATAAAAACAAACAAGTACTTCCTCGATTTCAGTTTATATGAATCTATTTCTTTTTTGGTACGTTCCAAAAAGAATGAACCCTTTCTAAATTTGGTAATAATTTAACTTAAACTTAGAACTCTAGTAACGAGAAATTTTTATAACCACACAAATATTTTAGACCCCATTTAGATTTGTTTAGGACCACAAATTCCAAAAGTTTTTATTTTTTTAAAATTGTATACCCAATCAAATAGGTTAAACTTAGAGTTGTAGTCTTTTCTTAATCTTCTTTTCTGGGTCAATGCTAATTAATCCCTTTCCTCAATCATGCAACTCCAAGCTGACCCTACAATTAATGCACATTCCTTAATTTACCTCTATGACAAATGTTTGGAACATATATGGGTCATGCATGTTGTTGATACAAATTAACACCATTCTTTGATTATCACATATTTATCACGATTCGCCAATTAAGGACTCCCCAAAAAAGTAATAACTGTTAGTCCAGCATATTCCTCCATCCACTAGTACGGCATTGTCATAGCACAATCAAGACAATTGGCTAAATTCTGTAAAACCATTTCACTAATAGCTTCTTTTTCCCCATCACTTTTGATTGTGCAGGGTCATTGGAGCAGTGTTGATCATTGCAGGATTGTACTTGGTGCTATGGGGCAAAAATGAAGAATCCAAGTTTGCCAAAGCAGCAGCTGCACATCCTATTAACAACACTAGTACTAAGACAGCCAGCCACATCAACTCCTCTTTGGCTCAGCCACTGCTTGCTCACTCAACTGACCAAACTGCAGCTTGACCAGCAAAAACCTACTTGTAACTCTAAACGACAAGATTTTTCTGGATATATACCAGAAAAAAAAATTCAGAAAAAAACAAAAAAGGCTTTTGGTGTGTTTATCAAAGTTCTTTTTCGTTTCCATTTAGGTCCCTTTCCTTTTTTTCTTTTTTGCCTTCCTTTTTAGTTGCTTTACTTTCACTTGGGGAGAGTGGCTTAAAGCCAGGGATGAGAGGGATGGTGGAGGGAGAAAAAAAAAAGTGAAAAGAAAAACAGGGTGTGATGATTGCTGTAGTATTTTTGATATGGGGTCTCTTCATGCAAATCCCATAGTTGGTTTTCTTATTGTAATGCTATGGATGAAATGAAATAGAATACAATTCTTCTTGTCCATTTTAATTCATTTTTGATGTTTTTACACCTATTAAGAATTTTATATTTTAATATTAATTAAAAATAAAATTGATCATATTAATTTTAATTTATTTATTGAAAATATAACAAATACTTCTAAGCTCTTTACTGTTAGGACAATTTTGAAAAAAAAAATTAATTTTCTCTTGATGTCTGAAAATCAAATATTATGGACCATAAAAAAGATAAATTATTAATAACTAAAATGAACCAAAGAACATATGATGCTAATTTAGAAAGTGCAATTTTGTCTATAGAAATGGTAATTGGTGGACCCGAAGATTGCAAAATGAAACTCCCTCCCTTCTAATTTATGTGAATCTGTTTAACACGGATTTTAAGAAAAAATGAAGAATTTTTGAATTTGTGGTCCTAAACAAGTTAAAAAGGAGCCCAAAATATTTGTGTGATCATAAAACTTCTCAAAGCTAGAATTGTAAGTTTAAGCTAAATTGTTCCCAAAGTTAAAAAAATATTTATATTTTTTGGAACGGATAAAAAAGAAAATAAGTTAACAAATGGAGGGAGTAGTAATTACGTATTTACGAGGGAAAGGTGCATCACGCAAGTTGATAATTACACATAATATCATCACAAAACTCTTTCGGTGTTCTGCGGCTGGCATGACAAGGAATCGCGCTAAATCATCACTTATCACATACTAGTGTATCTATCCGCGCTTCGCGCAGTTTAAAAAGAGTTAAAGAAATAATTAAATATGAATTTCATAAATTTTTCTAGTGGAAATCAACTTATTTTTACGAAATCAAATAATTAAACGAAAAATTACATATTTGAACAGTCAAGACCATGAGTAATTGTCTGATATGTATTTGAGCAATGTGAGGATTGCGTTTTGCGACACTGATGCTCACTTGGATGATTTACCCTTCTTAAGAAATGTTGTTAACGGAATAATATTTCAATCATATATCTTACTATAGATAAGAACAACTTCAAATAACAAAAAGAAAATGATCAATATTTTCGGTGGTATCCTATTTTAGAGTGCCAGCTTGAGAGAAAGATGATGTAATTGTGACTTCTTCTGTCAATGGTGATTCAATTAAATTGTTTAAGAGTAGCATAATGCCTCATCTAAAGATGAAAACTTTATCCATGTATCAAGCTCTAGGTTGAGTCCATAACATAACCAAAACAAAAAAAAAAAAAAAAAAATTAAGTGAAAACCATATATCATGTCAGCTACATAAAAAGCAATAATAAATAAGCAAACTTTCAAATATTTGCAGAATATAAGGGTCCCGACACAAAATGATGATGATGATGATGATGATGATGATAATAATTATAACTATAATAACAAATTTAAAATATTGTACAACGATCTTTTCTTTAAAATATTAAAAAGTTGCTACTAACAACATTAGGATGGGTGTTTTTCTGTACCCATTATTTTTTTATATGCTTAGTCCGTGTAAAAGATTTTTATTTTACTATATTATCTGACTTGGTTGTGAGATCTCACATGTCAAGTACTTGCTAAGCATAATACATTTCTTTTATATTAAGTGTGGGTGGAATGATTGACAATGTTTGGATACGTTGCATTAACAATAATAATGAGTATAAAATTATGAAAATTAGAAGGTAGAGAAAAAAAATTATTTGCTTTTCACTAATTCTAATATACATTAAAAGTTTTCTACGTGAAAACTCATGTATATAGTTCATAAATTAATCAGTCATAAGTTTCTTAAGTGCCATTATTCTCTTGCAATTAGTTGATCATCTCAATAATTGGTATGAAAACACCATTATTGTCACCATAGAAACTGATCAAAAAGGAAAATATAAGGGCAGAAACTACAATAAAAGACGAACTTCGAGGTATTTGCTAATAGCTATAATTTCTTTTGCCTACTAACAATTAACAAATGATACCTAAAAAGTTATAATTATCAAATACACCTAGAAAATCAAACTTTATGAGGAAAGAATACTTTCTCAAAATACTTGCTCCGGATCAATTATACTGTATCATACCTGCAAAATAAAAATAAAAACAAAAAAAAACCATAAGCAGTCCAATTCAACGAAGTAAATGAAACACAATACTCATAACTGTGTGTTTATAATTTTTCTTGTAATTCAAAAAAAGGTAATAGCATTATCACAATATATATTCCTAAAAGAATAAAAAGTTATAAGGAAAACATGTTTGAGAATATTTTTTATTCTATTGCCAAAACAGAAAAGAATATCATTCCGTCCTACAAATAATGAATCAATTATAAGAAGAAAATAAATACAAATCATCACTTACATAAGAAGAATTACAAAAAAATAGTAATGCAAAATTTCTACTACAAAAGAAACAAACCTGTAGATTACTCAAATAAATTTTCTTTTCTTTGTCAAATATCATATATTCTTTGCAGTAAACTTTATAAAGAGAAATTTGGTGAATGATCAGTTATAAAGAGGAAGAGTGGTGTTGATTTACCACTTTAATTATCACAATTATATGGGTGAAAGATCATTTGTGAATAGGAAGAGTGATGTGTTGATTTACTACTTTAATTACAATAATTATATAGATAATTATTATGACACATTATAAACTGGTATCGGTTGAAATTGCATCAGTTATGAGCATGATTGTTGCAACCGTTGCACAATAATTCTTTGAAGAACATGACTTCTGAGAAAACTAATAACATGATATTTGGTTAATTTATTAATGATAGAATAAAGTATTAAAATGAGAAAGAAACCCAATAAACTAAGCTGTTAATTTTTTCTTTTGTAATTAAAATAAATATAATGAGATGTAATAATTAGGATAGAGAATGGTCATTTTTCAATTACTAAACAATTTAAATGAAAAGAATGAAAGGGAAAAGGTAAAAAAGGAGAAAAAAGATAAATATGATTATTGGCCAAAGAGAGGTGCCAAGTCACCTTTTGTATTCCCTCCTTTATATATATATATAAGATTCTTTGAAGCATAGCGTGAACTTTTGGAAGGCACCATTTAACTATTACATAATCATTTTATTTCTAGTATAACTAAATATATAACTAAAAGTATATATATATATATATATATATATATATATATATATATATATATATATATATATATATATATATATATACCTGTTATTGTATAAATTTAAAAAAAAGACGTATCACAACAATGACATGGAAAAAAAATTGACAAGCACATTATTCAGTAAAGGGTAGTATACTGTTTGTATAGCTTAATGTAGAGAGGGGTAATTTTGTCATTTCACAGCCTTCCTCCACTAACACTGTGCAATGGTCATATTAGTTAATGTTGTGACAATCCCGCCTGTCATCTTAAGAATTAACGCCCCGATCTCCTATTAACTGTTTTTCCTAAGTTCAATTATGCTATTTTGGTTTGTCGGGACGTTCGGTGTTGGGTTTCGGAGAGTTTTGGGACACTTAGTCCCTAAATGAGAGCTTAAGTGTTGAAAAATTGTCTGTAGTCGGAACAGTGTGAAGGCGACCTCGGAATGGAAATCTGATCGTCCTGTTAGCTCTGTTAGGTGATTTCGAGGTTGGGAGCGTGTTCGGAATGTATTTTGGAAGTCCGTAGCCCATTTAGGCTTGAAATGCCGAAGTTTGAATTTTTGAAGTTTCCGGTTCGATAGTGAGTTTTTTATCCGAGGGTCGGATTGAAATTTCGGAAGTTGCAGTAGCTCTGTCATGTCATTTGAGACGTTTGTGCATAATTGCAGGTCATTCGGACGTGTTTCGGTTAGGTTTTTTATCGCAAATGTATTTTGATTAAATTGAAGCTGTTAGGCTTAAAGCATTGATTAATTCGAATTTTTGACGTTATTTTAGGTGGTTTAGGGATTGGTGTAAGTTTGAATGATGTAATGGGATATGTCTGTAGGTTTGGTTGAGGCCACGGAGGGCCTCGGGTGTGCTTCGGATGCTCAACGGAGCATTTTGGAGTTTTGAGAAATTTCAGAAAATCCTTCAGCAGTTGTAGACCAATTTTCTTCTTCGCGTTCGCGTCTAACCTATCGTGTTCGCGAAGCTTTGTCATTTTCCTTTTTGGCGTTCACATCATAGCCCTCGCGTTCGCATAGTATAATTTGGAGCTAAAGACTATGCCTACTCTTTCCTTTTCGCCTTCGCATATGCCTCTTCGCGTTCGCGTACCTTTGAAAATACACCCTTCGCGTTCGCGTTCGCGTTCGCGTTGGCGTACAGTACTACACATTTGCGAAGGGCAATTCTGGGCCATTGTATTTTCTGTTACGCTTTCGCGAGCCTTTTCTTCTTCGCGAACGCGATACATCGTCCGCGTTCGCGCTTCATTCAAAGTCTGGACAGATATAAACATTTCAAACCGAGGGTTTGCCATTTTTATCAAAACACAAGCTTGGGAGCTCGGATTTGGGAGAAATTTTGAATTTTTTTCGAGGGCAACTACTAGGTAACGATTCTCTACTCCCTTATATTAAAAACCCACTAATCTAATTACGAATTCATCCTTAAATTTGGAATTTTGAATAAAAAATGGGAAAACTTCTTAGACCAAACTATTGGGTTATGAGTGGGTGTTTGACCTCCGATTAGGGATATTTTATATAGTTAGACTCGTGAGAGTACGAGGGTTCTGAAGATATAAAAGTTCTTTGATTCCGAGATGTGTGGCCTGTGTGGCGTTTTGGTTATTTTACCTAATTTCGTGTCTTGTCTTTGAATTTAATAGTAGAATCAGTTGCCTGAGATGTTATTTACGATATGTAATTTAATTGAATAGATTTGGGCCATTTGGAGTCGGATACTCGTGGCAAAGGCGTGGTTTCTGGTTGATGTTGTACAATTTTGAGGTAAGTGGCTTGTCTAACCTTGTGTGGGTGACTTTTCCCCTTAGGATTTGTTATTTGGTATTTCGAGTGCCTTGTACATGAGGTGACGAGCGCGTACTTGAGCCAATTGTTGAAAACTCGGTATTTACTTAAGATATTAAGATTGAATTTCTTTCATATTTGTTTTATTCTATTTGCAATTATAACCTGTGTCAGATTAGGAAAGTATATTTAGTTGATTTAACTTGCCTAATTACTTAAGTTTCCTTTACTGTACTATGTGAAGCATGCTGGGCTAGTACTACCTGTTGCTTGTTTTTTGTACTTTATTTTTGTGTATCTTCTGGTTGTGATTGCGTATTTATATTGGAACTACGGATGTGGGATTCCGTTAGCTCTTCCCTTTGTTTGTTTACTTTGAGACTACGGGTTCGTTTCCCAATAGATCCCCCTACACTTTTACTTTGTACTACATGTTAGATTCCCAATAGATCCCCTTGCACTTTTACTTTGGGACTGCAGGTTAGATTCCCGGTGGATCCCCTTGCATATTGGTGGTTGCACTATGGGACGATATCTCTGGAGATCCTTCCAATTTACATATGTGATGGACTATGGGACAATATCCCGGGAGATCAACTGGACAGTTGAGAAAAAAGACTACAGGACGGTATCCTGGGAGATACTCATTGTTATTACTGATATTGAGTTGTACACATTCTGTGTTTACTTTGTTCTTGTTATTGCCTTGTTGACCTGCCTTATCTCACTGCAGTGCTCATTATTACTGCCAGCTTTTCATACTGTTAATTTATTATTATATTTTACCTCACTAGGGCCCTCACCTTCTTCGTCACTACCCAATCGAGGTTAGGTTTGTTACTTACTAAGTACCGATGTGGTGTACTCATGCCCCTTCTGCGCATTTCTTTCATGTGTAGATCCGGGTTGCTCCACCCCGGCGTACTATCATCAAGGCGGAGAGATCTAGTGGAGACTTCAAGGTATATCTTTCGTGTCCACAGACCAGGAGTCTCTACTCTATTCCAGCTTTAGTAGTTAGTTTATCTTTTCTTTCAGTTGTTTAGACATTCTGGAGTTAGGGCAGTATTTTACGTTTCTATTAGCATGTGGTTCCCATGAGTTTCCGAGGTTTGGGATGAGATTGTAGACTTTCGCATTCTGTTTTGAGTTGTATATGCCAAGTGGCACTTATATATATATTTTCCTTCTTGATTTGCTTAGTTTAATTAAATGTTTCTGCAAGTTATATTAATTTATGCATCATTAGGCTTACCTAGTTGTAGGAACTAGGTGCCATCACGACATGTTCATGAATGGTGAACTGGAGTCGTGACAAGTTGGTATCATAGAGTGATGAGAGTATGCTCCGATGCACTAGTGGTAATGAAGGCCAATCAGAAGAACAATAACATGTACCATTATCTCGGTAGTACAGTTATTGGGATAGCGACAATAACGTCCAGTGGCGACAAAAAGGCAAAAGCAACCAGGCTATGGCACATGAACTTGGAACATGCTGGAGGAAAATCCTTGAAAACTCTATCAGATTAAGGATTGTTGAAAGAGGTAAAGGCTTGCAATTTGGAGTTTTGCGAGCATTGTGTCAAAGGGAAACAAACAAGGGTTCAATTTGGTACAACGATCCATAATACTAAATGTATTTTAGATTATGTACACTCTAATATTTGGGGTCCTTCCAAAACACCTTCATTTGGTGGGAAGCACTATTTTGTGACCATTGTTGATGATTTTTTCCGAAGAGTATGGGTGTATACAATGAAGGGAAAAGATGAAGTGTTGGAAAATTTTCTCAAATGGAAGACGATGGTGGAGAATCAAACAGGCAAGAAGATCAAGTGTATTCGCACAGACAATGGAGGTGAGTACAAAAATGATAAGGTCTATGAAAATGATGGCATCGTTCGACACTTCAGTGTCAGACATACACCACAACAGAATGGAGTGACAGAACATATGAACCGGACCTTGCTGGAGAAGGTACGGTGTATGTTGTCCAATGCTGGCTTGGGCAAAGAATTTTGGGCTAGGGCAATTACATATGCATGCCACCTCATTAATCGTCTACCGTCTTCTGCTATGATGGCAAGACACCATTTAAAAATGGTATGGAAAGCCTGCTGTAGATTATGACTCTTTGCATGTGTTTGGCTAAACTGCATATTGTCATGTGACAGAGTCAAAATTAGATCCAAGGGCAAAGAAGGCTATTTTTATGGGGATTACTTCTAGAGTCAAAGGATACCGCTTACGTTGTCCTATTACAAAGAAAGTAATATTCAGCATGGATGTTACCTTCGATGAATCTGCTATGGTAAACAAGGTAACAAATGAAGATACCAAACAAGATGATGGTATATCTAAGCAGGTGGAGTTTGAGGGAAAATTTATTTTTCCTACACAAGAAGCATATGATGAAACAAATGAAGATTATCTTCTAGAAGGAGAGCCAATAGAGGAGATTCCAAATTAGGAACCTCAACAACAACTTGAATCAATAGCAACCACTAGGCCAAAATGGAAAATAACAAAACATGTTCGTCTCATGGAGACAATTGCTTGTGCAACCACAATTGCAGCTAATGATGTTCCTACCACTTATTCAGAAGAAGATAAGTGGAGGTTTGCCATGAATGATGAAATACAGTTCCTTCATCAGAATCATACATGGAGATTGGCCAATCTCCTAAAGGTAAAGAAAGCAATTCGGTGCAAATGGGTATTTGCAAATTAAGAAGGATTTCCTAACTAAGAAGATGTTCACTACAAAGCAAGATTGATGGTCAAAGGATATTCTCAAAAGAAGGGAATTGATTACAATGAAATATTTTCTCTAGTTGTAAAACATTTCTCCATTATAATTATGTTGACTTTGGTAGCACAATTAGATTTGGAACTAGTTCAGATGGATGTAAAATCTGCGTTTTTACATGGAAACTTGGAGGAGGAAATCTACATGACTCAGCCAGAAGGATTCGAAGTTGCTGGAAAGGAAAATATGGTGTGCAAACTTGAAAAATCATTGTACGGATTGAAACAATCTTCTAGCCAATGGTACAAAGAATTTGACAAGTTTATGTTGCAGCAAGGGTACAAGAGAAGCAAATACGATCATTGTATGTATTTGCATAAGCATAAAGATGATTCCTTTATATATCTTCTCCTATATATTGATAATATGTTGATAACTTCCAAGAATTTAGAAGAAATTAAGAAGTTGAAGATTCAACTGAAGAAAGAGTTCGAGATGAAGGATCTGGGTGAGGCAAAGAAAATTCTCGGCATGGAGATAATAACAGATAGACGTTCAAAAAACTTTGTTTATCTCAGAAAGAATATTTGAAGAGAGTACTACAACATTTTGGCATAGATGACAAGAGTAAGCCAGTTAGTACTCCACTTGCTCCCCATTTTAAGCTAAGTACTACTATGTCGCCATTGGATGAAGATGAACGAAAGTATATGTCAAATGTACCATACACAAATGTTATTGGTAGCTTGATATATGCAATGGTCTGTACGAGACTTGATATTTCACAAGCTATTGGAGTTATTAGCAGATATATACATAATCCAGGAAAGGAACATTGGCAAGCTGTGAAGTGGATTCTACGGTACATTCATAATATTGTAGATATTGGGTTAGTTTTTGAGCAAGAAGACAATCAGTTTGTAGTTGGATATTGTGACTCAGATTTTGCGGGTGATCTGGATGAACTAAGATCAACTACTGGTTATGTGTTTACTTTTGCAAAGGCTGTGGAAGTCTACTTTGCACTCAATAGTTACTTTGTCTACAACAGAGGCAGAGTACATGGCTATTATAGAGGTTACGAATGAGGTAATTTGGCTTCAAGGATTGCTAAAGGAGATTGGTATTGAACAAAAGGGTATCACATTTTTTTGTGATAGTCAAAGTGTTATTCAATTAGCGAAGAACCAAGTTTATCACGCAAGGACGAAACACATTAATGTTCGGTATCATTTTGTACGAGAAATCATAGAAGAAGGTGGAGTCACGGTAAGAAAATTCATACTACAAAGAATCCTGCTGAGATGCTGACAAAAGTGATGACTGCGGTCAAATTTCAATATTGTTTGGATTTGATCAACATTGTTGAACACTGAAGATTGAAGATAAAGACACAACCAAAATTTATTACCGAGAGAAAATTGAAGATATGAAATTTTTGCCAAGGTGGAGATTTGTTGAATATGTCAAAACCATAGTCCCACATTGGTGGGTTTGCAATTTGGTTTGGAATTTTTTCCTATAAAAAAGACATAATGATTAGAATTTAAATACACCTCTCATTAGGCTTGTTATCTTATTAAGGCATTTGTATTTTATCTATTCAGTATTATTTCACTTGTATTTTGGGGTGTAATAAAATATTAGTTGTGTTCGAGAAGTGGGCAAAATTAACCGAATCTGGTATATTCTGGTATTATTTTTATTATTATTTTATAGTTTTATTTTTAGTATGCTACTCATTCACTACGCTTCCGCAATATCAAAATGCATTTTATTGCCGAAGAGGAAAGGTGATACAAATTGACAAGAACCTGAGAATCCGTGAAGATTGCCGTTGGATCGGACAGCTAAATTTATTTCTCAGGCTATGGGCTTAAAATGTACTGAATGACCCAAAGTGCTTGCAGGTGATTGTCCTTCCCATGGCGGTTATTGGTAGGTAAGAGAAGGTGACAATTGTTTTGCTTGTTAACTAGTCTCTTCTTTCCCGAGTAAATTATAGATGCAATTTACTGAAAGAGGATATTTTGCATAACCTAAACAGGATCCTCTTGGACTCTTTAAATACTGTTCTTGCTCAAATGTAATTAATATGAAGGTTATTTTGTTTCTTCTTTTGGTTGGAGACATGGAGAACTAGGCACTCGATTCAGTTCTGGCATTGGACACATTGCTTTGGCTGCTGAGCGAGGTAATGAGGGGAGTTTAGACGGAGGGCGGGACGCCGAGGCAGGAGGATCAAAGTCCTCCCAAAGTGCAAGTCTATGCGAGGCACTGAGCCGGAATGGACGATTGAGAGGCTTTTAGTTTGGACCATTTCGTCTTTTCTTGGACTTAGTATATTAGCTACTATATGATACTGGTGAGACTCGTTTTCGTAGGGAGATTGGCATATTTTGAAGATTGATAAGCATCACTGTACGTAAGATCAGAAATGTTATTATTATTCAGGTTATAAAATTCAGGTATTACTTTCAAGTTGCTTTCTTGATGGTACTACTTTCTTCTTTTCAAACCTTTTTATCTTTGGTTCGTTCTTGTGCCTCTTTTGGTATGGTTTGTTTATGTACTGTTGATACCATACGCTCAGTCATTTGAGATTCTTTCTATGTGACAATATCTGCAACAATTCTATCGTCTTATTTTCATTAAGTGTTGGAATTGTTTGGCTTGTTTGCATCCCAAACCTTATCAAATTGCTTGGAGGTTGTGGTGTATGAAATAATTGATAGACCATGTATCGGGCTGTAGATGCCGATGAAGTGATAATATTTTCCTCCAGCTAAATGTACAGTTGTTCAAATTCCTCCATAAGCAGCAAAGAAATATTTGATAGCTGATTTCCTTGTTAAAAGATAAGTCATGTTGGAATGAGTTTTTCTTTTTCCCCTTTTTCTCTTCCACCAGTGAAAATGTATATATTTCAATATTTATTTGCCTTAAAATCAACATTCTTCTTGCAAATTCATGTCACAGATATTAGAGCAATATACTAGTTTTGACTGCTTAAATATTCCAGTCATGGCGTTGAGTACTAAACTAGTCCCAAGTCTGCTGCTGCTCTGTCTATATTTGTTTATGCCTAGTGTATTTTGATGCCTCACTTGCTGCCCCTTTAATGGAGGAGGGGTGAGTTCATGCACTGAGATGTAGGACTGTCAATAGTTTGGCTTGATTTCGTCATTTAATGAAATTTATGTTATACCAACTCTTCGATTAATCTCCAGTGTACAGCCAAAAATAGACTTTTTTAAAACATCCTAATCATCTCAATTTCTCTTCGGTATCAGTATCGGTTCGGTGCAATTTTTTTTCGGTAGTTTATTCTTAAAAAAATCACGTGGGAATCGCGATGCTGCTAGATGCCTTAATATTTATGTAGAGAATGGAATATCTCTTGCATCCAATACCCACTCTGAGTAGTAGAATCTGTGTGTTGCTTACTTTTTATATTTGGAAAATGCAGGCTGGATGAGTGTGCAACTCAATTTCATGACCAGATGCCAAGTACTTCCTCAGCATTTATATTTACAAAGTAGAGATGCTGTTTTCATGATCAGAATGGTCAAATTCATATTGAACTTTATTCTTTGGATATGGAAAGCTTCTACTTTTATTGGTGATTCCCCCTTTATCTTGCTGATGATTTCCATTCCCATATAAAGTTCAGGCAGGACAATTGCTTTTTCAGTCAGATAGATTGAGTAAATTATCATGTTAGAATCTCTGTCACTGAGGTGATCCCATCTTTTGCTCAAGTTGTTCTAATGGTGATGTCATAATCAGATATCTGTATGTGCATGGGCCTTTGTCAAAACCTAAGTTGCACGGACTTTTTGTTTTTGGTGCCGCACCCGTCTCGATACGGGATGGGAGCGGGATACGTCCCAAATTCGGTCAACTAACTTCGGATACTTTGACTTGAGTCCATCGACAAATTTGGAGGAAAATTGAGATTTTGATTTCTCAAAATTAAAAATAAAACAGATTTAAGACCATGGAAAATGGCATACCTTTAGTATTGTAGTACTTTTGTCTCATATTTGCTGCTTTGTGTTTCAGAAAAACCAAGAATTTAAGAGGTCGTGTTCTCTGGTAGACAGTAGCAGCGATATAGATGGAGAGTTGGTGGAAGGCCTTGAATGGCTTTCTTCTTCTCTTTATAGCTCTATCTTTTTATAATTTTGAAATATTTGTAGCCGAACTCTCGCACCCGTATTCATACCTGAATCCACACTCCCAAATCCGTGTCCGTATCGGATGCCCGCACCCGAGTCCGAGCAACTTAGGTCAAAAAGTACCAAAAGCATATTATGGAAGACAATCATGTATTGGGGAATCAAGTTCTTTTCCTTTCATTTCTTTCCCTCCAAAGTGGAACCTAGAATTTGCTTCTTCTAGGTATATTCTCTACTATTATCCACCCTGTCCACTAAAATCTTCCTTTCTCAGGCTTATATATTCCTTTTTGTGTTCAATACTAAACAATCTGAGTCCCTTCTGTCCTTTCCCTTCTGGCCTCCTCAATTATTATCATTCAATATGGTAAGCAAGTATTTGTCTTAATTAGTATTTTAGTGATTTGATTGAAGTTGAGAGTGAATATATCATCTTTTGTAGAATTTCGAGAATCATGGAAAACAGACCATTTTGGTTGGGCCATGGGGAGGTGAAAATGGATTGCACTGGGATGATGGAGTTTATTCCACCATAAGGCAACTGGAAATAGCTCATGGAACAGGAGTTGATTCTCTTAAGGTTGAATATGACAAAAATGGAACCTCAGTATGGTCCGAGAAGCATGGTGGCAGTGGAGGTGCTAAAACAGACAAGGTTCATGTCTTAGCGCAGTTTTTCTATTTACTGAATTGGTGTGAGCTTCATATTAATAAGTTGTTTTCTTGTTTTTTAAAGACTATTTGATGTTCTTCTTGTGCTCTTGTTGCAGGTAAGGCTTAATTATCCCGATGAGTTTCTAACTTCTCTGCATGGATATTATGGTAGCTTACATGAAAGGGGGTCAGTTTTTGTGCGATCACTTACATTTCAAAGCAACAAAAGGACGTATGGACCATATGGTGTCCAGCAAGGAACATATTTCACTCTTCCAATTTCTAGTGGAAAAGTTGTTGGCTTCCATGGAAAATCTGGCTGGTATCTTGATGCTATTGGAGTATACGTAGAGCCTATTCATAAATCTTTGCCGACTAATTCTATACTTCAGTCGCAGCAACACCATTCTATCGTTCATTCCCAACAAAATGTTGTCCAAGGGTTTGAGAATTATGAATACTCAATGATACAAGGAAGTCTTGGTAAAAATTTTGATCTAATTGTTGCAGTTAGACACAAAGATGAGAACAGTAACATTTTACCTCCAACAACAATTTCAAGACAAACTTCTGCTTCTGATCATGATTCCAGTTCTACTGGACCGAATAAAAAGGTATGATAAAAGCTGCTAATTTTCTGTTCATCCAACCATTTTCCGGATTCTGCATATTCTAAAATGCAAAATATATGTTTCAGGTGGCAACTATAACCCCTGCCCCTATTGAGAGAGTCCCGTCGAAAAGTGTCAAGGGTGTTGTCACATATTGTCCCTGGGGTGGAAGTGGGGGGAGTGTTTTTGATGATGGAATCTATGATGGTGTTAGGCAAATTTACTTGTCGCGCAATGTGGGAATCGTTTCGATAAGAGCTTGCTATGACAAAAATGGAGAAGCAGTTTGGGGAAGCAAAAATGGTGGTACTGGTGGATTTAAAACTGAGAAGGTAATGTTGTGAGTCTTGTTATTATTGAATCAACTTCAAGCTTTTCCTTATTTCTAATTCATACTTATCGTTTGGCTTTGCAGATAATATTTGATTATCCATCAGAGATTTTGACACACATCACAGGCTACTATGGACCAGCCATGATTATGGGTCCTAACATTATTCAGTCACTAACTTTTCATACCACAAAAGGCAAACATGGACCTTATGGAGAAGAACAAGGACAACAATTTTCAACCAGATTGAAAGAAGGGATTATTGTTGGCTTTCATGGGAGGAAAGGATTGTTTCTTGATGCACTTGGTGTTCATGTGTTGGAAGGAAAAGTTGTTTCATGTTTACCTCCTTCCCCGACCCCCAACTCCATCAAACCAAGTGCAGCGTCTGTCCCGTCTTTACCTGCGCCAGCTCCCCCCAAATCCATCAAACCAGATGCAGCATCTGTCCTGTCTTTACCTGCACCGGCTCCCCCCAAATCCGTCAAACCGAAACAAGCATCTGTCCCTGAGGTTGATGATAGACCACAGTGGTCTTTTAAACTGGGAAAGAAAGGACTCACTGAGGAGGTATGAAATTATGTCCCCTGATATTTCCTAACACAATTAACTACTACTCCATCTGTTTTATTTAATATGATGGTGGTTGGATATAGATTTTGAAAAAGAAACATTATTGAGTTTGACACATAATAATGCACATAACATACCAACAGTACCCTTAGGATCTTGTGGTCTTCAACATATCGCGTCATTCCTATAAGAGTATGTTATTTAAGTGTGTAGAATTGAGATGTTAAATTAAAGAGTTTCTAACTTTAGAAATGTCTCAATTTTTTTGGAACAGACTAAAAAGGAAAAGAGACAGATAAAATGGCACGGAGTGAGTAACACACATGCCTGGACAATGCTGCACCCTCCCCTTTGCACATAGAAAAGGGAAAATGAAAAAACTAATACTAAAGTGACTGTTTTTAATGTTTTTGGTTGAATATCAGGGAGTGCAAAGGATAGTGAAAGATCCAGCACCATATGGACCTGGTCCATGGGGTGGAGATGGTGGGAAGCCATGGGATGATGGAGTATTCACTGGGATCAAACAGATAATACTAACACAATCATCAGAAGGCATTTGCTGTATCGAAATTGAGTACGATCGAAATGGACAATCTGTTTGGTCAGTAAAACATGGGGCAAATGCTGGGAAATGCACAAATAGGGTACACAATCACTTACTTGTCAGTATAAAAAGGACAGCCCGGTGCACTAAGCTCTCGCTATGCGCCGGGTCCGGGAAAGGGCTGGACCACTAGGGTCTATTGTACACAGTCTTACCCTGCATTTCTGCAAGAGGCTGTTTCCACAGCTCAAACCTCTGACCTCCTGGTCACATGGCAATAACTTTATCAATATGAATGAGAATTGGCTAATATTTTGCAGGTAAAGTTAGAGTATCCTCATGAAGTACTAACTTGCATCACTGGATTCTATGGTCCTATAAGCAAAGATATGGGGTTAAAAGTGATAAAATCACTAACTTTTCACACCACTAGAAGGAAGTTTGGTCCTTTTGGGGAGGAACTAGGAACATATTTCACATCAGCAACAACAGAAGGTAAAGTGGTAGGATTTCATGGGAGGAGTGGAATGTATTTGGATGCAATTGGAGTGCATATGCAACACTGGTTAGGCAATCAGAAAACCTCCAAGCATTCTCTAATGAAGATGTTTTATTGATAGTTTTTCTGTTTTGAATAAAGAAAAGTCCATAGAACACAACCAATAAGTTCTGTGTGGAAAACATCTTCCTTTTGTTTTGACTTGTGTGTGTGTGAGCATAAATGAAGTTCTATTGTAATAATATTCGCATTATTTATATTTCTGGTGCCTTCATGAGCTTGCTCTGACATATATTTTTGGATGTTGAAGAAATAACTTTTACCTGATTTGAACTTTGAACATGAAGAGGAAGTAAATGGCTCAGGATCGAAGTTGTAGTTCAGTGGTTGCAAATTCACCTTGGGCCATTTAGGACAGTTTTATTTGAATTATAAGTTTTCCTTACCTTCTCTGCTATCCATGGTCCATATTCATTCAAAAAGTGACAGTAAGTCAGTAACAAATAGAATATAAAAGGGTCTGGAGCACATCGAGGGGATGGGATTGAAGCCCAAGAACTCATAAGTCATATATGAGGAAATCCAACCTGGGGACTAGAGATCATATAACCAGGTTTAATGGGAAGAACAAATCATATGATGGCTTGGTTTGAAATGCACTATCATATTGGCTATTGTTCCATCCAAATGATGTGAGTGCATTTATCTTGTAACAATTTGTGAGGTTGAATTGTTTATTGTAACTCTTAATGAAAAATTTGTACGTATGAGCGGGGTGTTAAGAGTTGCAGGAGTACGTGAGTGTGGAAGTAGGCCGCTTCCTATGAGAATTGAGCTTATTCTCAAAAGCACTCATGAAAACCGAGATAGCACAAGGCCGAAATGTGCTGGCTAATAAAGCTTATATCAACACCTTGATTATTATTCCCTTAAGCAGTCATAGTTCAAGTTTGAGGCCACTAATGACTCTCAAGTAGAGATTGTTGTTTTACTAAGTGGAAGTTCAATGCAGATTACACCTTCATTATGCATAATAGTCTCCCTTCTACTATTAAACTCTCTTATTTTAATATTAAAATGAGTGGTAGAATGTTGGTGTTAAGTACATTTTGATATCAAAATTATAATATTAAAGTGCATTATTTCTTATGAGGTAGTGGTTATAAAATGGCAAGAAAGTGGTCATTACTTTGGTGTAACTCATGAAATTAATAAAGCTATAGTCTACTACTAGTTACCCACTAAAGATTAAATTTTGTAACCACTAACCATGTTCTACAATTTTATTATCCAGTATTTTGTTATTTATTTTATTGAAGAAATTTTACACCTATAAAATAGTGGTGTTTGTTCCTTGTGCTGTAGATGGAAAAATATTATAGTGCACGTGAAAAAAGTGAACTTAGTGTATTGAAAAAGAGTGAAGAGAAAGGAGAAAATCTAAGTCTTCAACTTATTCTCTACAAATAGAATATTACTTTGTTGAAGGGAGGTGTTCACTTTGGTGGAGCTTTGGACTCAATAACTTGTTCAGAGTTTGTTTGAATCATGTGACGTTGTCGGGCTATTGCATCCTGGATGGGACAAGCCAAGAGTATTACAGTTGAATCGGTAAAGATGCTACTATAGTAAGCTTGAATTTTCTTAAAGAAAGCAAGATATCTCGCCTCAACTCGGAAGAGTATTTATTTATTTTTTTCTATCTTATTTTTAACCGTAATTAATTAATATATTTTTACCGACACTTTGTTCCATGTCTATAAATTTACAACTTGACACCATATTCCTAGAGCTTTACTTTTAGCTTTCTTTTCATGTTATGCTGGTTTTAGTTTGATGGTAAAGTGAGAGCATTAAATCGAATCTTGTTAAGCTTGAACGTTTAGGCAAGACTTCAATTAAGTGCAATCGGACTAAAGTATTGTGATGACATAAGTAATTAGTTGTAATGAAATATACTTAGTACTTACTATTCATCCTAATAGTCTATTACCGCAATTTAAATATAAAAAGTTATTTTGTTTTTATATAGTTTCTAAGTATGTACATATATCAAAGAAATTAATAAAAATCATTGTCTAAATTCCAGAGGAAAAGAAATGATTTGACTTTGATCTACGAATTCCAAAATACTACTCCTTGTTAGGAAAAAGAAAAGCCACTGGCCACTGTGAACTTTAATAAACATTAAAAAGAACAAGGGTTTTGGAAATAAAAAGTTCTTAGAAGTTGTTTGTTTATAGTAAAAAATAATTGAGTGAAAATGTTTAAGCTCCTTTTTCAACCAAATAACTTTCAACAAACAAACAACAACAACCCAGTATATTCCCATAAAGTGGGGTCTGAGGAGGATAATATGTAGACAGACCTTACTTCTACCCGAAAGGGCAGAGAAGCTGTTTCCAATCGACCATCGGCGCACGGGAGAGAAAGGCAAACAAAAACAAAAACAAAAACACAAACAATATTAGTTACTCCAACATAAATCGCATAAATAATTATCTAAACATAAGAGTCATAAGTACCATATATAAACTGGCATGCAATAACATTAGAACAGTAACTACCAGAAATAACTACCATAAGAGGATACAAACCAATACATAACTATCATAAGAGGACACAAACCAATACACAATAACTTTTAACAAAGTTTTTTAAAAATTGAAACGGATTGAGTAACAAGTAATAAATCTACGGTAATTTTGTTAGTACATTATTACTTCTCGACAGACTCTCTCTTCTCTTGCTCTGAAAACGTCAGGTAAAGATAGGTACAGAAATTGTTCAAACCCAGTAACGTGGCTGACACAATAATCATCAATTGGTTCATTGGAGCAGGTAGAAACTGAAACCAGAAACACTTCCAAAAATACTCATCAGTCAAACATATTCTATTTCCCTTTAGTTATGTACAAACGAGTTGATATGGTCACACTAGCTATACTATGACGAGCTATTATTAAAGGATTTGGTAGCAGAGAGAGGAGTAGTTAATTTGGAAACTCTCTATATAAATGATAAATTTCACCATGCATTTGAACCAAGTAATCTCATTCAACAAAAACTTTGTGTTTCTTAGTCAATCACCCAATGGCTTCTCTCAAACTTGTTTTTACACTTACTATAATGATGTCTTTTCTCTCCTCTGCTCTTTCCAGCTGGGGTGGTGGTCTTTTTCCAGAATTTTACCAGTTTTCGTGCCCACAAGCGAACGAGATTGTCATGTCTGTTTTGGAAGAGACTATTGCTAAAGATCCAAGAATGGCTGCTTCTTTGCTTAGACTTCACTTTCATGACTGCTTTGTCCAGGTACCTATATATATATATATTTTTTTTTTTTAACCGTGGTTTCCGGGCATCGCTTTGCGAACCCGACTAGCTGTATCTACTAGGTCCCGCTATTTCAATGTGGGTGCACCGTTAGTTTCACGGGACCCTGGAGACGCGGCCGGTTTGTAATGCCTCCAGTGACCTTGCGGGGGCTTGAACTGGCAACCTGAAAGACTTTGTCCTTGTGTCTTTACCATCACATCTGCATGCATGTTAAAGAGTAAGCTTAAGAAATTCTTCTTTGTTATGTTATAGGGTTGTGATGCATCAATATTACTAGACAAGACAAGTGCATTCAAAAGTGAAAAAGATGCAGGACCAAACAAGAATTCCATCAGGGGATTTGAAGTAATTGATCAAATCAAAGCTAGACTTGAACAAGTTTGCCCTCACACTGTCTCCTGTGCAGACATTCTAGCCCTTGCTGCTCGCGACTCTACTGTTCTAGTAACCACATTTTTCTTATATTAAAATGGGAATATTAATAAATAAAATACAAGCTAAGTGCTTCTTAATTAATTCTGAAATTTTGCTAAACAGAGTGGAGGACCACATTGGGAAGTACCACTAGGAAGAAGAGATTCAAAGATAGCAAACCTCAAGAAAGCAAACACAAACATTCCTGCACCAAATTCTACTATCCAAAACCTCATAACGCTTTTCGCACGACAAGGCCTTAATGAACAAGATCTAGTTGTTCTTTCTGGTGAGCTAATCCTGCAAAAATCTAATCATGCAAATGATTTTTTACCTTTGGATGAGATCGATAACGCTAAAAGTTTTTATTTCATCATGTAATAGGAGCACACACTATAGGGATGGCAAGATGTGTATCATTTAGGCAAAGGCTATATAATCAAAATGGTGACAACTTGCCAGATGCAACACTTGAGAAAACTTACTACAATGGTTTAAAAACAACTTGTCCAAAAAGAGGGGGAGACAATAACATTTCCCCTCTTGATTTCACATCACCAGTCAGATTTGACAATACATATTTCAAGTTGTTGTTGTGGGGCAAAGGACTTTTGAACTCAGATGAAGTGCTATTGACTGGGAAAGTAAAAAAGACGAAGGAATTAGTGAAGATTTATGCTGAAAATGAGGCACTTTTCTTCCATCATTTTGCAAAGTCAATGGTCAAAATGGGAAATATCACTCCACTTACTGGATTGAAGGCTGACATCAGGAAGAATTGTCGCACACTTAACTAAATATTTGTTTATCTAAGAACTACTATATGGATTGATCATGTTTGCTTTAATTTCTGCTCGAAACATAAGTG